>JAYESA010000001.1:174368850-174751350 GCA_036927795.1 Iris macrosiphon
GATTGGTGAATTAAGTCAGCATATGTCTGGCCTACCCTTTCCCATGCGTACTACGAGGTCTTTACTTGCATTCACATAGATGGTTAGCACCTTGTATTTATTTATTTATTTATTTATTCAGTATTTACATACCTGGCATGTTATTTTTTTGTATCTTGTTATGTCCCACTGAGGACCTGGTTCCCTTCCAAATTTAGACGAGGCCTACTACCCCACGGTGTATGGTCCAGGACAGGAGACTAGGCATGCCACAGAGGAAGAACTAGAGGAGACACCATCAGAATCTACCTGATCCTAGAAGCTGGTTCACTTGGAGATGAAGCTGTTTTCTTAGATAGACGATACTTTAGTCTATCTTATTTTGGCACTATTATTATCTTTTGTAGTGGGTTTGTTCCCACAAGATGTGTACTATGACATTTTCAGACTCGGCATTATATATATTCAGCACTATTTTCTGACATTTCTGTGGATGAGATAGATTTACCTGTATTAGACTTATAATATTTTAGGACAGCGTAGCACATTCCTTTGGGTCCATTAAATTGGATTAAACCCTTAGTGACGTGTCAGCTGGCCAATGCCACGTGGCCTAGTTCCATACATTTTGGGACTGGAGCGTGACATTAGATAGCTACTAGATAGCTAGTTAGAGGGGTTTGAGAGCGGTATCTCAATACCTTGAGATACCGAGGTATCTCAATACCTTGAGATATCCAAGGTATTAAGTTTCGAGCGGGTTTTTTGAGCGTTTGCCTAGATTTGAGTTTAGAGATAGGTTTTTATGCTTATGTGTATATATTTACGCGTGCTAGCATAGGTTTTAGCGGGTTTAGGTGGGGTGCGTGGCCTAGGGCGAGGTATCAGATACCGAGGGTATCCCGGTATCTCAAGGAGGCGAGTTTGAGAGTTTTCTAGCTTAATGAGCTCGGTTTGACCTAGAATTTCAGGAGCACCCTAGTTTGACCTAGACTTGGCTGTAGTTGACTCGGTTGACCGCCAAAGTCAACTTTTGACCTAGTTTTGATCCAGAGTTGACTTTTTGGACCTAGAATTGACTTTTTGACCCAGATTTCACCGGTTTGACCCGTTTGACCTAGAACGACCCTAGAAGCCTATTTTTAGTTATTTTATATCTGTTTAACTCATTATAACCCTGTTTAACCTTATTTTTCGCAATAGGTTCTTGCGACACCAGTTCGGATCGCCAGTTGCTCAGGACGTTAGGCGAGTACATTCTCTGATAGTTTTTATTATCTGATGATTATTATGATTCAGCTTCTAGTATAGTATCATCTGATTATTCTGGCATAACACGGGACACTGACTGGTATTTCTGGATTCATTTACTTGCGACAAGTATATTTCATGTTTCTGGCCTCTATTCTGGAATCACTACTGGCATCACCTACAGGCATCACTCATGTTTCAGGCTGGACTCATCTTGATTTACGTGTCGGGTCTTGGATCCACTTGTATTAGTCGGGGCGGAAAAATACTCGAGTAGACATGTAAACATTCCCATCTGGAATCATCAGGAATTACTCTCTCTGGTCTAATCTGGAATGATAGCAGCCACGCACCCAGTGCGCGGTGAGCCGTACTTACCCCTAGCCGTTTATATGTCGAAACAAGTATTTCAAAGACACCGAGTTCATTCTTTATAGTCTGGACTCACTTGCATTTCTTGCTGGTCTCACTTACATATTTCTGGACTTGACTCACTACATATATTTCATGCTGGACTCACTACACGTTCATGTGCACGGACTTGATCTTAGCTTAGATTTCTTGTATCTTGCAGTTATTACTATCTTGCTCTGATATCCATGCATCTTTACCTTTATGCACCAGTGATTTATATATATTTTTTGTTTCATACTTGCTTCATTTTTCTTGCTACTTGCTATAACTGTTTTATAGTTTTTATCATTTAAATGGAACTGCTGTTAGAGATGTACTTGCTCCAGTCCTGAATGTACATATTTTTTAGAGTATCCGGAGGATTGGTGTCCGACATTTTATGGACCTGAGCCTGTTGATGGTGCAGACAGGGACCCTCTACTTTAGGGGTAATTTTCGGGTTAGTAGCCGGGATCACTAAGACCTTGTTATTGTTTTTATTAGCTTTTAGCACCGGATTTGTCTCCGGTTTTGGATTGAGACCTTGTATTGTATATTATTTTGGATGATGTATTATTATCATTGATGTTGTGGTTGTTGTAGTAGTTGTTGGTTAGACTTTGGAGTTGTTAGACTTTCTTGTTATCTCATCGTGCTTAGATTCGTGATTGAGTATATTGTGTTATCATTATGATATTGCTCCTCCGTTTGGAGTTGAGATCTTGACAGGTATATATATTGATTGTGCGAGATTGTTATCTAGATAGTTGACCTAGACAGCGTTCTACCGTCGATGCTGCGGCGTAGGCTGGACGTACCCACGACTCATGTCCGATTTTTCGGGTGCGGGTCGTGACATATATATATATATATATATATATATATATATATATATATATATATATATATATATATATATATAAAACTGCCAAACTGTCGCTGAAGCTGCTCTTGATATTGATACACTGTTGTTTTAGTGACAGTTTTATGCAACTGTCGCTAAAACTGTCACTAAAACTCCTGTTCTTCTCTCTCTCTTATGTTTATATATACAATGAATATATAAATATAACACACACACACACACACACACATATATATATATATATATATATATATATATATATATATATATATATATATATAACACCCATAAATAGATACAAACCAACCAAAGTAAAGCACACTCTTGCCGAGGCAAGGTGGCCGCGCCTACACGAAAGCACAAACCAACCAAAGTAAAGCAAACCAACTCTTATCTATATGAAGTCACTGGCCAAGCCATAAAGGACATATTCCAAGCATTACGATGCGCCCTATCAACCCGGGTAGCAAGCCCCGCTGGAGGTCCCACAATGCATCGCGACTAGCACGAATCAAATATTTCCCTCCGGATCGATACGGTTCCAGTGCCCCGGAATGCCATTTCGAGGAAATGCCAAAACTTGTGCACAAGTTGTCCGTGACATGCAGACACCAAGTAGGTATGACGAAAGGATCGAACATTCTCGCCCCACTAAGCGATCTTAGACTCATTCAACCAATTATCCAACCAACACATCCATAACCATTCTTACAACATATTGCCCAAGACACAATCTCAAGTTATTCCCATAGGCATAATGTCGCTTCTCAACATAGTGTTTCAAATTGGGTGCAATACCCCACGCTCAGAACAATCCCGTTGCACAATGCCCCAACAGTGGCACAATGCCCCAACAGTGGCACAATGCCCTCGTCGATGCAGTTGTTCGGTTTTGAACCACAACGGCTCGCTTTGCTTGACAAAGTGCCCAAGCGATACCCGTGTACGGATGCACGCATGCTCGCTCGCCCGAATTTCTGATATTCCTAATGCCTCAATGCATCATTCCAACTGTCCAAGCATAATTCCAATCGTTTCTCCAACTGCCCCAAATGTAAAATCCAACTCTAGCTCCAACTATCCAACACGAAAACCAATTCAAACCATAATCCTATCCAAGCAAACGACGTACACTCTATGCACGTCTCAGTGTAGTGATTCCCAAGTTTCAGCCCAAGTGTTCAAGCTTTTACGTGTTTTCTATATTATTAGGCATGAAGGAGTAGAGGAGAAGAAAAAAAGCCCACTCACAATGTTTGATCCCGTTAAGCATCATGTCCTGCCGATACGGCCGATTCCTTGAACCCGTGGTCCGATGCAAAGCGTGATATACTCAACTGGTATGACCGTGCGAGCAGGCCGTGCTCTCCAAATCATCTGACCGATCGGACTAAGGAAGACGACATTATCGCTCCAATCCAGCTATCTCAGTACTGCTCTAAACGAACACCTGATTCCCATCGAACTCCGCTAGCCATCTGCACATGAAACCAACTCAATCAATACTTTTTCCCAAAAATCCAACCATTCAAATGTAACCAGCTATTATTTTATTCAATCCGACTCAGCGTAACGTACCATGCGGTTGCAGGACGTTACAGAGTAAATCTTACTTCCACATCTCCATCTGGAGTCTGAATGATTTGATCTAATTCAGTATCCATAATGGGTCTAGACAGAATCGCCTGATTAAGAACCCATTTGTCGGGAAATTAAATTTTATCCCATCTGACTATTTTATTAGCCGCAATATTTGATGTTAATAGATTTGTTTCTATTATAGTGGTCTTACCAAGTTTGGTAAGATGTCTAGCTTTAGGAGCTAAAGTAGACAATACTTTAAAGTGAATACGATAAAGAACTGCAATGGTTTCAGAACCTTACTTAAATTTATAACCATATGTCTTAAGATTAAACTATAGTATGGGATCCTATGGCGCCTTGGTTGCGACGCAGTCATCTAGGGCCTCCCCGGCAAGTGCACATTTTCCACAGCCCTCGTAGTCATCGGCTCGAGTCCAGGAGACCGTTGACCGTCAGATTGCGTCTCTCCATGACGAGTTGCTGCGAAGGATGGAGGAGCAACGCCTGTCCCAGCCACAGGCTGACGATGCGACGCTCATCGCACGATTTGATATGTTCAAGCGCAGCATCATGGAGCTCCGGGATATGACAGACGATCTTATAGCGTCGACAAAGCGCAGTGTGACGGAGCTGCAGGCATCACAGCTGTCCATGGGTGAGAGGCTGACGATGATGCATGATTCAATTATTCATAGCAGTACGAGGCTGTTATCTACCATAGATTCATACAACCATCGACTAGCAGAGTTGGAGTAGATACGTCCTCCTGGTGCGCCTTCATCGACATAGACTCTACTGACGTCACTGTCTTCTCCATCGACATCGGTGTCGATTTCACGGGAGCAGTATGATCTGTTCTTATCCATGATGCACGTCGGTGGCCATCCTCCTGCAGATCCGCAATAGTCCTAGTTATGACCGTTTATTCATTGTTTGTGTTTCAGACCTATGATATTTGGTCATTTATGAATATTCTTTATTTTTGAGGCATTTAGACATTATTTCTTGTTTTCTTTAGGATAAGGCTTTCAGACTCAGTTGTGTGAATATTTGTTGTATTTTTTACGACGAGATTTTGTCCTTACTCAGTTTATAATCTCAATGTTTCGTTTTCTTTAAATTTTATAATATTATTCATATTAAATGTATGTTAATTTACCGGTGTTGATTGTTCAACCGAAGGGGGTCGGCGAACCCAACAAATTCAACGGAGGGTTGTTCCGGGTCTATTTGTACAAATTATGAATTCATAAACTGCAGGAAGAATGGTTTGGAAACAATTTAATTTTTTTTCCACTGTATCTTTAGCGACGTTTTGTGACGTTCAGCACGTCGCTAATTACGTCGTTGAATACGTCGCTATATACGTCGCTAAATACGTCGTTGACCGTCGCAAATTACTGACATGACAGTATTGCCAGGTCAAAATAACGTCGCTAAATGCGTCGCACAACGTCGTAATACACGTCGCTCAACACATCGTTGTCCGTCGTAAATTGCTGACATGGCAGTATTGTCAGGTCAATATAATGTCGCTAAATGAGTCGCACAACATCGCTAAAAAAAACTTAGCGACATATAGTGACACACAACACGTCGCTAATTTAACAACGTTGCGTCGCTAATATAGCGACGCATTTGCGTCGCTAGAAAATGTCGGTATAGCGACGTTTTGCGACATTTTTTCGGTTAGCGACTAGTTTAAAGACGACTTCATCGAAACGTCGCTACATACGTCACTAAAATTATTTAGCGATATTTTTGACCATTTAGCGACGTTTGTAGACGTCGCTAATTTGACTTATTCTGGTAGAGGAAGTTTTAATGCAACCTGAATTAATCCAATATGGATAAATTATAGGCATCATTTCCTATGTATGGTTCAAGGTCCTCTTCTCAGAGAAACTTAATAGAATGTTCGGTATCATTTACCTGAACAGTTCTTTTCATAGTTTTTATGGCTATGACAGACTTAAAGTCTAACCAACCAATTTTATAGATTTTCTTTGGCTTAACGCTAGGAATTGTCTATTTATTTAATTCCTCCAAATCTGAAAAAAATTCGCTCATTTGAACATTTTTGATAGATTTACCCTTATAAAGAGATTTTTTATTAACCCCAATGGCTAATGGATTTCTCATATCCAAAGATAGAGAGAGGGTCTACTCTGCTATTCCTGCAATGGTTAGTAAAAATGATTCATATATAAAGAATACTATTACAATTACTATGTCATGGTTAAATAAATTTCTAATTTGTAAAACATATATATACTCTGAGCGGACCGGTCCGTTACTAGCCATCCTCTAGTTTTATGTTTAATAGCCATAGTATGATTTCATTAACCTAACTCAATTGGCTCTTGTGGTCAGTGAGAAGAGGTACAACCTTCCTGAATGGACGGAGGTCTCAGAATCAAACTGCGGAGGAGATGTGTGGGAACAGTGAGTCCAAATGTCTTACAACCCGGTGAAAATTACATTAGCTTGAAAAAATGATTTCTTCAACTGAAAACAACCACGTGGCGACAGGATTCCGTCATGCAGTTGCGCAACCTGATCCATAATAGATTACGTGTTGAAGTGAATGATGAATCTTTTGATACCTATTCTAGAAGTAGTAGACTTGTGAGTCCATGCTCATCCGGACACTACACAAGTTACTAAGTTTGTATGTGCTTCAACAATTCCATTAATTCTTCACTTGCACTGAACATACTCAGGAGAGATCGGACAATTAATTAATACAGCAATGGGGTTTGCAGAAGGAAGAATCGACGGAGAGAAGGTGTTCCGAGGAACCGTGTTCCCGAAAACGCTCGTCCCGTCCACCGCGCTCGAGTCCAGCCTGGAGAGCCTCGTCGACACGGTCGGGAGGGAGAGGGGCTCGATCGCAGACTTGTTGTGTTCGCACGGCGCGATCCTCTTCAGGGGCTACGACGTGCGCTCCGCCGAGGAGTTCGACCGCGCGGTCCGGTCGTTCGGGTGGGAGGGGACGGAGCACATAGGTGCCACCACGCGCATCAAGATGACCGATCGCGTCTACACCGCAAACGAGGCTCCCGTGGATAAGATGATCTACTTCCACCACGAGATGTCCATGGTAATTAAACACAAGAAACCTCTCTATTCTATTCTATTTTCCTCAAAGAGATTAGCTGAGTCTCTCCTTAGACACTTATTTAATAAAAACCTTAAAAATACAAAACTAGAGTGAGTATATTTTAGATTTTGAGACACGGAAGTCTATGTCCTCAAAGTTTAATATTTATATAATTTTTTTTTCATCAATAATATTATTGAAACAAAATTCAAGAAATAAAATAATTAAAAAATATAAATTTTAAAATAATATATATCATAATGGAATTCTAATAAATTTGAAGATGTTCTAAAAAAAGAATTTGATGTTCGAGACAAATAAAAAAAATCTAACAATGTCAAGGTTTAATTCACAATGATAATATTAAAAAGAAGGAAAAAAAAAATCATAGGCCATTAAACTCTTCCTCAAATGCAACACAGTTTCTTAGATATTAATCATTATGTTGCTGTGGATGCAAAAATACTGATTAAGTTTGATAATTAATTTTTTATATATTTTTTGGTCTGACTTATTGCCTTGTCTCTTATTATAGTATACGATGTTTAAATATCATATAACAAAAAAAAAATCTTCCTATGCGGACTAAAAGAATTAAAATGAGTCTGCGGAAGTTTTATTCAGAATTGAACTTATATACATTAAATAATAAAAAACAAATTTGGTGTTCCTCTAAAAGTTTAGGTCTGAGATAGCCGTCTCAGGGGCTTTATACTACAGTTACATAAAAAAGATTATAAGAAGTTTCAACTTCCAACTAGACTTGTCATGGTCGGACCGATCTAGACCGACACGAGGCTGATCCGAAAAATTAGCCCATGTACCGATTTGACCTGACTCGATTAATCATGGACCCGAATTAGTCCGTCCCAAAATACCGGGACGTGCTAGGCCAAAAAGAGAGGTCACAATAAAGATCCGATCCATCCTAGAATACCGGGACATGCTGAGCCCACAAGAGAGGTCCTGCTCGTCCCGAAGTTCAGGTCATCTTTCAGTGGACTGAATCTATGGACCGTGTGACATCTGTAAACTTCATAAAATATTTTGTCGTCATAGTTATTTCAGTTGTGTTGAGGAATCTCATTTGATGCATCCACCATACAATTTCTAGGAATTAAAGAGTGGTCTCATTCATATTCATATTCATGTTCATGTTCATGTTCACCAGTAACCATAACATATTGTCCAATATCTGATTCTCAATCTCTTATGGGCCTGCTTGCAAATGCTTATCAAATTTAGAAATTTTGGTCACTTCCAAAAACTTAAACCTACCATCACATGTCGTGCTAGACTGATGTCTTTCACCCTTAGGTCTGGTCTGACCCAACCAGTTACACAGTGTATGAGCTTGATAGATCCGACCCAGCCCACCCAAATATTGTGCCGGCCCGGCCCACCTGACATGTCATACTTCCGACCAATATAGCTTGTTGTATAGATACCCTCTAAAATGTTTATTTTGCACTTATTTATTTATTGAACATTGTTCCCAAGCATCTATAACATTAGATATATTTATCATGAGTTTTGCTACATTTTTGCTCCATTACTTGATCTATATGTTGTTAAAAAAAGAAAAAAAGAAAAGAAAAAAGATGGTAAGAATTTCTCACTCACTTAATATTGAACAGATGAAGCAGTCCCCTTCAAAGATAATCTTCTTCTGCTGTCAACCGGCACCTGAAGGCGGCGAGACATCGATAGTACCGAGCAACGTTGTCGTGGAGAAGATGGAGGAGCGGCTGCCGGAATTCGTAGCAAAGCTGTCAGAAATGGGACTCGTAAGCAAAAGCACGACCCCGAAATACGATGAAGGAGACTCTGAAAATGTCATAAACAAGTCATGGAAGTGGGTTTTTAAGACTGATGATGAAGCCGTCGGTGAGAAAAGGTATCTTTATCGTCCAATAACTTCATCTGCTTCATTTTATTAAGGATTCTAAGTTTGTTCTTTTCAGTCTGTAGTCCAGAGGAATCATATGTATATGGATCGAGTACTCTCTAATATACTTAAACAGGACAATTTAACATAACATCGAAGCACCTGTTCTCTCCTCCTTCACACAACTTTCTTTTCTTTTCTCTTCTTTTCTCCCTTTTTAACACAATAATGGATGGTTTCGAATCTCATTATAAGGGAGTTTAGAACCTTTAGAAATAGTGACAGTCGGATTGAAGACGAACTACCAGGATTCTAACAGTCCTAACTGAATAAAATTCTAGCAGTACTAGGACAGAGAGTTACATTTCTATGTTAGTCCCGAAGTCAAATTAAAGTAGAAGATGTCCACAAAGTGGAGACTCACTCAATAGTTTGTCTTCTACAAAAGTTGGTGCACTGTGAGTCACTCGAAAGCGAGAATGTCCACAAAGTAGAGGATGTCCACAAAGTAGAGACTCACTCACTAGTTGAGTGTTTAAAATAGTGTGTTGTCCATGCTGGCCCTACCACTTTTAGGATAATGTTCTCTATAACGTTCTCTGTCAGTTTGGATGGTGCCTTAGTAATTTCCTTCGTATACCATATATGTTAATCCACATCTTAACAAACAAATGCAAAATATTAACAACTGATCAACCACAAATTAACAAAGAGATTAATAAGAAACTGTTGTGTGTGAATGTAAAAAACTGGATCAATCCGAAATTGGAACTTAAAGAGTTATGGAAGATTCACATATTCGAACGGCTATACATCCGGGCTGGCTGAAAACTATATATGTTATGATATTGGGAGACTTGAATGACGAGCGTACGTAGTACTGACTCTGTTCGGCTGCTCAATATATAGATGTCCATGATTCTACTTGTGATCATCTCTGACTTGTTGGGTTGTGGTCGATAGGGCTAAGGAAATGCTGCACTGCAACTCTGTCAGATTCAACAGCGATGGAAGTGCAGAGTTTGTTTTCGGGCCAAACAATCCGATAAGAGAGTTGGGAGGGAAGAGGGTTTGGTTCCGGTCACTCCTAAACTACACAGATGACATATATGATGTAAATCATAGCTTCGGAGACGGAAGCACGGTTCCTAGAGAGGTCATGATCACTTATGGGGAGATATTGGAGGAGAACTGTGTCGACGTGAAATGGCAAAAGGGCGACATCTTGCTCATTGATAACCACACGGTTCAGCATGCCAGGAGGCCGGGAAAGCCACCGCGCCTCATACTCGCGTCTGTATGTAAATAGATTATTGAACAAGGTTAATTTGTTCGGAGCATTGCGTTACATGATCGTGGAATCAAGACTTGGAAACTATTGCCATGGGGATATATTTGCCTTTGTATGTATTCCATGTTGAAGAGACAAAAACCCTCTTATGCATAAATATTTTCTGTGATGAATGCTGTCGTACTGAGCATTATTTGGCAGAAATGTGTAACCGGAGAGCAGAACCTTCCAGTTATGTGACTGAATGTACGTAGCGTAGCTCTTTATTTAATTTGTTTACAATCTTGTCCAGTTTAATGCTACTTGTTTGTAACATACATGGCTACATAGCGTAGCCACTTTCATTTTACTTCAACAACGTCAAAGTATTGCAACTAGCAAATCCTAAAGCATCAAAATTAATAACTTAATTACTATCTTAAACTTCGATATACCTAGTACTGACACTAAATAGTTAATACCCTCATTTTTTACCATAGCATTACTCTAGCAACACGCCTTATTATGTTAAGGCACGTACTTACCTGGTATCCCACTTACTGTCGGGACGATTAGGACGTGTACCAACTATAGGATTTATTTGAGTAGGATACTTGTTCATTGATGATTCATAGACGTGGTCCCGTGGATTCAAGGGCGGAGCCAGGAATTGAGCTCTCCCAGACTAAGTAACATGTCTAGTAAAATTTTTTTTTGCTCACTTCTGTTAGCTGTGTATATATTTTCATACACATGTGAGCAAAAGTTCAACTTTCTTCTTTTTCTTTAGTCTCACATCGGTTGGACCTCTTTCCTCTTGTATGTATATATTAGTTCTTCTTCATTGCTATCTTAAGATGATGTGTGAGGAACCCCTTGGGCCACACGCGCACGCGTGCCGCTGCCGTCTAGTTCCTTGCTCTCTTCTATTGGCTATGTATATATTTTCATACACATGTGAGCAAAAGCTCAACTTCCTCCTTTTACTTTAGTCCCACATCGGTTGGAACTCCTCCCCCTTGTATGTATATATTAGTTCTTCTTCATTGCTCTCTGAAAATGTTGTGTGGGGAACCCCTTGGGCCACACGCGCGTGCCACCGCCACCGTCCAGTTCGGTTCGACGCGCGTAACGAGTGCGGGTACGTGCCCACACCTGCGGGCGCCGAATACCGATCCAATTTACTCTTCGAGTTCGGGCTGGGATCCAAATTTTTTTTTTGCTCCCTTTTATTTTTTGAACTGATTTAACTCATTCAAATTTTGAATGTTGGACATTTATTACTCCCTATGTCCAGGTTCATTTTTTACCTTTTAAACATGTGACAACTCCGTTTACATGCTAGAATCCTCTCCCACAAATTTTCTTTTTCATTACTCATTAAACGTCTGGATTAATAACATTTATTCTTTTGTCTGTAGTGAAGGCTTGGTTCTCTCCCTATATATTCGTTGGGGTTCTCATCTCAATGCTTTTACACAGAAAATTTTCTACGTGAAATCTCTCTCATTCTTCTCTCGAACTACATTATGTTCTCTAAATTCTTCCTCTTGGCAGCGCTAAGTTCAGTCTCTCTCTCCGAGTTGTGTGCAACGAAGAGAACTCGGTAGTCAGGGGGGGAGGGGGTTACCACTGGGAGCTTCCGAGAAACGTCTGCACATAGACCTCGGATCAACTCTTAGGACAGTGCTTCGTGCACAACTTTCCCGGAGGCCGGTAACACTTATTTTCTTTTTCTTTGCTTATCAAATTTCTGAAAAATATTATATATATATATATATATATATATATATATATATATATATATATATATATATATATACAACAATCTAAGAGTTGAACCATTTCTGATTTATAGTTCAAATTGAGAACTGTTCTAACGTGTAAGCTGTATAGAACTTCACTCTTCCGATTTGAAAATTCTTACTTACTGTTTGTTGTGCATAACCAACTAATCTCATAGCACAAACTCGAAAACTATTCTCAAGTATAAATTTGATTTTATTGCTACCATATTGGCAAGCACTGTTGGGTTGGTGCAACATTTGTATGTTAACAAAATTTGTTAGTTGAGTTGCATAAGTCATTTTGTCCACTGTTGTTCTAAATTTTTTTAAGCAACTTTGTTTATAGACATAATTGAATTATACCAGACTTCTTTAGTTTAGCTGTATTATACTTCTTTAAGCAGTTTTGTTATATAGATATAATTGCCTGTTTTGTGATTAAATTGTTTACTTGTTATATAACAAGTTCATACCTGCTATAAAATAATACTTGGATATATTTCTACTGCAACTTAGAACAATAAAAATAGTTTTCTAGAAGTAAGAAAGAGCTAAAGTATAATTGCAAATCTCTTTGAGTCTGAATTCTAAAAGTAGAGATATATTTGGGAATAAGCCGAAAGGGTCTTTCTGTCAAACGGGTGTAAATAACCCTAAGCGACACGGTATTTAAGTGTCTTCTGGAAACCGGTCCCTACAGCTAACACAAGTTAATCAATACTTGATAGACAAAGATTTTAAGGATGATTAACAAAATTACTTGAACTATTATTCTAGATCATTGTATGTCACGCCCCAGTCCCAAAATATTGAGGGACCGGACGCGTGGCAATGGCCAACAGCACATACCGACGGACAAACCCAATTTAATGGATCCATCGGGGCATGCTTAAGCTGTAATATAAGAATAAGTAGGTCCAATGATACAAACCACAGTTTATACTAATCTCATCCAAAACAGATAATCATAGATCAAATGCCAGAATAAATACAAAGAAAATAACTACAATCTCAATAACAGTGTCTCGGAGAACAATCCGAGAACAAGTCTGATACAGCAATGCAATAGACTGAAAATAAAGGAACTGAAAATAGAAATAAATGAGTATCACCAGACAATACACAGAAGAAGTCCTCTAGTGTGATCTCGTCCTCGAAGGTCGGTACAGCTCCTGTATCAGCTCCTGAATCTGCTCCTGCTGCGGTCCCGTATACCTCGGGATAGATCTCGTCTGTAAATTCTGGGAACATAATCCGGATCCAGGTCCTCAGGGGACATAGCAAGGTACAAGAAAGCTCATGCCAAAATGAATGCAGGGCAGCAAATAATGAAATAAATAAGGTAAGTATGTAATCATCTGTGTGAAATGCAAGAGAGAACATCAATAGTACTCAGGTTGAAATAACTACAAGCTCTGTGTAGGGGAGCCGGTAGCAATGGTATCATGAGATGGTCTAGCTCAGCGAGGGACTGAGTAGCCGGCATAACATAATCAACCTGTAGCCTGTGGGTCTCTCCAGCAATAGATGGAACAATAAGGGTGTACTAAATAACCAGCTAAGTGATATGCAAGATGAGAGCAGCACTAGAACTCAGGCTGAAGCATACTACCAGCTCTGTGTCGGGGAGCCAGTAGCAGCAGTAATAATGAGTAATGGGCCAAGCTCGGGCTTCAGAGTCTTGTGCCTCACAATAATAGGGGTGTATATATATGGTCAGCCTGTAGCCTGTGTGTCTCTCCCCACCCAATGTAATCACACGTCTCATGTCCATGATGCCTCATGTCCATGTCACGCACGATCCTATCTAATGCAACAAGTTATATAGTATCTAAGAATATAGTATCTTTGTCAAGTCCTGTATCCTATACAGAATCACCACGAATATCTCGGGAAGATCCCGTCTCATGAACAGTGTCAAGTGTCCTGGGTCAAAGTGTACTTGATAAGACAAGTACGAGAATGTAAGGGGGTCATGAATGTCCATCTCTAGATGACAATACACAACACCGCGTACGGTGTTGGCACCCGACTGATAATCGGACGCTAAGTACGTCACACGGTCCTAGGTTAAGCATGCACAGCAATATAATGAATCAAGAAAAATGCAACAAGAAATATAAAGTTGGCAAGGTATACTTGCCCACTGATGTATAACTAAGTCAAGGAAATAAGTAGCAAAAACTGCAGGAATTGGCAAGGTACACTTGCCTGGGGTCCTGGCTCCAACTGTAGCTCTGGTCTCAGTGTGATCTGCTGGTACTACTCCGGTTGCTGAAATAAACATCATCATTAGATTCAAAAAATATCAAATAGCTAGAAATGTCTGTCCTTGAGTCCAATTTGGACATAAGGGCAGAAATAATATTTTCGGGTAAAATTGGGGTCCACATGTGGGCCACTTTGTACCGAAAAGCGTGTCAGGGTCAAAGGTCTCCAAATTCGCCAAACTTAGTGTCAACAAGTCAGGAACGATGATACGAACCCAACGGAACTTCCAGAATTGGATTCCGATGAGCCGATCACAAAATCACCCGTCAAGTGGAGCCTGTAGGGCCCACGATACGCGATTTTGTCAACGTTCTCAGAATCGGACCAAACTTGGGTCACAGGACCAGCGTATTGCTATGAGTCCGATGGCGCAAGTTTTGTCTCGATCCGACGTGTGTACACAAAGTTACAGCGTGTTCCAGAAAGGACGGATACGGGACGTTGTCGGCGGATACGCGTTGATTCCGGTGTGCACGCACATCCAAATCGACTTCTGCGAAATCTCACACGTCCGTATCAACGGCGCGCACATTTCGGTAAAGACCGCGTGCGACCAAGTCGTCCCGTTTGGCGGGGCGCACTCAGTTCCGGGGTGAATCGGGGCGTTGGTTTTCCTGTTTTTGGAGCGTGGTGTGCGATCACCACAGGACGCGATGCACCGAGCGGGTTGCACGGGCACCGAGAGGGTCATACAGTCTACGCGACGCAACTGACGGAATCAAAAACTGAATCACGAGGTGAGAGAAAACGTTACCTGAACAGGGCTCCGTGAAATCCGATTTCTCGTGTCCGAGTCGTCCTTCGTGTCCTGCGTCGACCGAGTCTTGTGTCCAGGCTGTGTCCGTAGTGCGTCCAGCTAGGTTAGGGTTAGGGTTTTCGTCCCAACGCGCCGGGGCTCGCCGGAGTAGGGCGAAGACGGACCTAGGGTTCAAGTGTGGCCGCGGCGGGGGAAGGAGGAGGAAAGGGCTCGGGGTAGCTAGGGTTTCGTCGAGCGGGGACCGGAGGGTGGTGGTCGACGGCTGGGAGATTGGGGGAGAACTCGAGCGGGGCTGCGGGGTGATGGTTCGTCGGGTTAGGGTTCCGGCGAGGTCGTTCAAAGGGTGGTTGATGGTGGTGGTTCTGGGCTGGGCAGGACTTGGCGAGGCGGAGTCGGAGATGGAGGGTGTTAGGTGGAGACGCTGATGACGGGGACGGCTAGGCGGAGGTGGAGGATCTCGAGGCGAGTCACCGGCGGGAGAGGGGAGAAGGCGACGACGAGGGGAGTAGGCTAGGGCTCGGTCGGCTGTGAGCGGGGAGGAGATAGGCGGAGAGGGGATCGAGGTGGAGGAAGGCAGCGGCGAGTCTAGGGGGATCGTCGGGCTTCGAGGGTGCTGGAGGAGGAAGACAGGCGGAGGAGGAGGTTGGCTGTAGGCCAGGCAGGGGGCGGCTCTGCTCGTGGAGGAGCTGCGACGAGGCGACGGGCTGAGGGCGGCTCTGGGGCTGAGCTCGGGGCTGGAGGAAGGAGGTTGCTGGGCGAGAGGACGACGGGGACGGAGGAGGTCGAGGTTCAGGAGGCGGCCAGGCGGAGGGGAGAGGGCTGGCTGCGAGGCGGAGGAGAAGAGGAGATGGGGTTAGGGTTAGGTTTAGGGATTAGGGATTTGGGGATTAGGAATTTGGGGATCTTTTCTTTTTATTTTTTCTTTATGGAGAAAAACTTAGGGAATTATGTATTTATACATACAGAAATTGGATTAGGATTTGACCTAGGTTTTGGGCTGGGTCAACGCTCCTTGGGCTTGGCTTCGGCTCTCGTGGGGATGTCGGGCGTTGGCACGGGTTAAATTCGGTTTAAAGGTACTTCGGGTTTCAGGGCTTTAAACGGGTTTTCGGAGTCCAATAAATCCGCAGAAAATCACCCTATGTCCGGTTTTCCATTTTACACCATAAAATATTATTTCCATAATATTTTAATGTTATTTATCAGAAATTAAAAATTATTTAATTACCAAAGGCCTAGGTTTTAATCCCAAAAAAAAATCTTAGAAAATTCCAGAAAATTGATAAAACCCAAATTAGAAATTCATGTAAATCAGGGGGCTTACATTGTACATTGTTATTGAGTAATTACATATCTTTCAGTTTCAGACTTTTCTCATTAGCAACCATGACTGGCAAGGATGAGACTTTTACTGCTAAACCTACTAAGTTCAACGTGACGTACTTTAAGAGATGGCAAAGTCAGATAAAATTTTGGCTCACTACCTTAGGATTGATCTCAGCCATTGATGGTTCCACACCCATCACAAATGACTCTGATGACACTGAGTCTGACATATGTGTATCCAAGTCCTCTGGCTCCACTAGACCCAAGACCCCTAAGAAAATAGACTACTACTGCTTCCATAGAATTCTAAGCGCTTTGTCTGAATCACTATATGACATATTCTCTGAATACAAAAGTGCTAAAGAACTTTGAGATGCCCTGGAAGATGAATATAGTTGTGATGATGCTGGAATTGAAAGATTCAATTTCTCCTTATTCAATAGATACTTTATCGCAGATAATAAACCTATGAATGACCAAATACATGAATTTCAAGAATACCTTAGGCATATTCAAGCCAAAGGCACTTTCTTCTCTACTGAGTATAAAATAGCCTGCTTAATAGACAAGCTTCCTCCTTCTTGGTATGATATTAAGAAAGACCCTATTCATATTCAAGGTGACCTTACCTTTGTTCAAGTCCTAAAGAAAATTAGAACAGAAGAACAAATTAGGCTAAGGTCTAACCCTAAGTCCGAGTCTAAAGCTAAGGTAAACCTAGTAGAATCCCAAGGCAAACCCAAGCCTCATCATCATCACAAATCCAAAAGGAACCTCTTCAAGAAGAAGCAGAACCTTCAACCTCACCACCAAAACCATCATCACCATAAACCAAGAAAATTCGGTTAGACTCAGGATCAAAAAAGATTTTATTTTGTGTATAGTAAAATAAACCATATGGCCCCCAACTGTTTCCATAGGAAGAAGAAAGCTGTCCAGACTTCTTGCAAAGGGAAACGTCCAGCCAAACCAGAAGCAAACATGCTTCTCAATGGCTCTTCTAATTCCTTCAGGTCTGTAAGCTATCAACCCTTAATCAATATTTTCTACCATTCTGACGATTGATGGTTGAATTCTGGAGCTAATGTTCATGTTTCCTTTGATCGCTCCTGTTTTTCAAGCTATCAGGAATCAGGTGGAGGAGGTGTAACTCTAGGAGATGGCTCAGCGGCACAGATTATTGGAAGAGGAAGAATAGATCTAAAGATGACATCAGAGAAAACTCTGACTCTTCATGATGTATTGTATGTGCCATCTATCAGAAGGAATTTAGTTAGTGGGTCTCTTCTTGTAGCTTCATGGGACAAGATTGTTATGGAGGCAGATAAAGTAGTATTTTCTAAGAATGACTCTTTTATTGAAAAATAATTTATAAGAGATGGTCTTTTTATTTTGAGTACCATGAATAAAATTTTAGATCCTTCTTTTGTTGTTTCCAATGTAGAATTTTTAAATGTGTGGCACAGAGATTATGTCATGTGAATCTAGGTCCCTAAGAAGGATGATGAACTTAGATCTTATTCCTAAGAATCCAATAGATAATAAACACAAGTGTGAGATCTGTGTTCAAGCCAAACACACTAGGCTACCTTTCAAATCTGTAGAAAAAAAACTCTGACCTTCTAGAGCTAGTTCATAGTGATGTGTGTGACTCAAATAAGGTTTTGACCCGAGGCGGTAGAAAATACTTTGTTACCTTTATAGATGATCATTCAAAGTATTGTTATACCTATTTTTTCAAAACCAAAGATGAAGTTCTAGACAGATTTAAGGTCTATAAATCTGAAGCTGAGAACCAGTTAGAGAGGAAGATTAAGATTCTTAGATCAGATCGTGGTAGAGAGTATACATCAAATGATATGATCAATTCTGTGAAGAACATAGAATAATCCATGAGGTAACTGCTCCATATTCACCACAGTCTAACGGAGTTGCTGAAAGGAAGAATCGCACTATGTTAGACATGGTGAATGCCATGCTCCTCAGCTCAGGTGCTCCCGATAATTTATGGAAAGAAGCATTATTATCTGCCTGTTACATCCTTAATAGGATTCCTAGTAAGTCTAATGATAAGACTCCCTATGAATTATGGAAAAGTAGAGCTCCTATGATCTATTATCTCAAAGTTTGGGGATGTCTGGCTAAAGTAGGAATTTCTGAACCTAAAAAGAGGAAGATTGCACCTAAGACTGTAGATGTTGTATTCATAGGATATGCCCTAGACAACAATGCCAATAGATTTCTTGTTACTCACTCAGAAGTAAATAAAATATCTAACAATACTATTATAGAAGCAAGACATGCAGTTTACTTTGAGAATATATATATCCTTTCAAAGATAGAATTTTTTCCTCTCCCTCCAACTCTTCTCTTGCTCCGTCCACTAGCTCTCATGTTCAAATATCTAGTTCGCAACCCAAACAAAATATAGAACCTAGAAGGAGTAAAAGAGAAAGAATTGAAAAAAACTTAGGAGAAGGTTTCTTCACTTTTTTGATAGAGAGTGATCCCTCAACTTAAGAAGAAGTAATATCTTCTCCTGATGTCCCTTTATGGAAAGAAGCCATTAACAATGAGTATAACTCCATCATGGAGAACAGTACTTGATTTCTAGTAGACCTACCTTTAGGTAGTAAACCCATAGGTTATAAGTGGATATTCAAAAAGAAACTTAGAGCCGATGGTACTATAGAGAAATATAAGGCTAGATTAGTAGCCAAAGATTTTACCCAGAAAAATGGATTAGATTATTTTGATACATACTCACATGTAGCTAGGATCACCTCTATCGGAACCTTTCTAGCCTTAGCATCCATTCATAATATGTTAATCCTTCAAATGGATGTAAAGACAATATTTCTAAATGGGGACCTAGAGGAAGAAATCTACATGGAGCAACCTGTATGTTTCATTGCTAAAGGTCAAGAAAAAAAAAGTTTGCATATTAGTTAAATCTTTTTATGGCCTAAAGCAAGCTCCCAAGCAATGGCACAACAAATTTGACATAGTCATCTCAGAATATGATTTCGTGCCAAATGAGTATGACAAATGTATATACTCCAAAATTATAGATGAAAGTTGTATCATCTTATGTTTGTATGTAGATGACATCATTATTCTTGGATCATCACTGAAATTGATAATTAATACCAAGGACTATTTATCCCGTCAGTTTGATATGAAAGACCTAGGTGAAGCCAACTTGATTCTAGGCATGCAACTGTCCAAATACAATGAGGGCTATACTCTATCCTTAGCACACTCTATCGAGAAAATGCTAATTTATTTTGAGTATTTTGATAGAAAACCTGCCCTTACTCCTTATGACAGTAGCGTTGTCCTCAAGAAGAATGAGGGTTCTCCTATGGAACAACACAAATATTAACAGATGATAAGTTCTCTCATGTATATATCAAATAAGACCAGACCTGATATTACATTTGCTATTGGGAGACTAAGTAGATATACCAGTAACCCAAATCAGTTACATTGGACAGCATTAGAAAGAGTATTTAGATATCTCAAGGGTACTCTAGATTATATGCTGCACTATTTTAGACACCCTGATATCATAGAAGGTTATTCAGATACAAACTGGATAACTGACTTACATGATGTAAAATCCACTACCGGATATCTTTTCACTCTAGGAGGACCTGTAATCTCGTGGGGCTCATGTAAACAAACTATCCTAGCTCGGAGTACAATGGACTCCGAAATGATAGCCTTGGACACTACATGTACAGAAGCCGAATGGCTAAGAAACCTTATTATGCATATACCTGTTTCTATTAGTCATATTCCTGCAATTTCTATAAAATGTGATAATAAATCTGTTATAGAACTACTAAATCATGATTCTATGAATGCTAAGATGAACAGGCACCTGCAGCTGTGCTTCAAGTATATAAAAAGCCTATTGGGCAAATATGTAATTTTTGACTATATAAAGTCAGAAAAGAACCTTGCGGACCACTTAACGAAGGGTCTGTCTAGGACTTTGATCCTAGAATCATCGATTGGGATGTGGTTAAGCCCATAAGTAAAGTCACCAGCAGTGGCAACCCAACCGAGTCTGACTGGAGATCCCAAGAAGCCGGTTCAATGTGTAGGAACAAGCTGGACTTATGACTTTTATGGAACACTGACTCGAGATTAAAATCTCATTACAATAATGCCCAAGTGACTGTACATGCGTACAATGATTCTCCATCCTTATGGTAACAGTGTTCTTGAGTGATATGGTTAGGATGAGTTTTAAAAGTCTTAATAGGTCAAAGATGATATGCGGGGTTGACACCTATCACCAACCCTTAAGGACTTACCTATATGAGAGGTCGTGAAGGTCGCGACTATGGGAAAGAGCGATCCCAGACAACTCTCATAAATTTGGAATAAGTGCGCATGGCCAACCAAAAACGTCACCCGTTAGACCTAGAACCTCTAGCGTACTATGTGTGCTATTTTCTGAATGTGGTGCAAGAAGTCTGATTCAAGGCTTAGTCCATCGAACACTTCTTTAGACAAAGACAATAGTTACTGTAAACCCCCTGAATTTTTTTAAAATTTTAAAAACTGGATTTTTCACAATTTTCTGGAATTTTCTGGAAATTTTCTGTAATTTAAAAACTGGGTTTTAATTATTCAATGATTTTTAATTGATATTAAACAGTATTAAAATATTATAAAAATAATATTTTTGGATGTAAAATGAAAAACTGGACTTAGGGCAATTTTTCTGGAATTTATTGGACCCCGGACCTATTTTTAAATACCTAAAAACTATTTATTTAATTTATTAATTAATTTTCTGATATTATTTATTATTATTATTGATTTTATTATTTTTATTTTATTTTTCTTCGGCCCGAGGCCCGTTGGGCCGGCCCGGCCCAGCCCAACCCGGCCCAGACCCCGCCCAGCGGGTCGGGTCGGATCCGCCGCCGCCCGACCCGCACCCGCAACCCCCGACCCGCAAACCCACGAACCCAGCTCCCCCACGGCCCGCTTCCTCCGCCGCCCCGCCCGCGGCCACGCCTCCGCCCGCGCCGCGCTGCCCGCCACGACCCGCCCCACGTCCACCGCGCCCTCCGCCTTGCCCGGCGCCAGCCCCCTTTATAAACCCCTCCCCCTCAGCTCCTCCCTCCGGCCACCGAAACCCCCGTCAACCCTCCGCCACTCTCCGCCGCCCTCGCCGAGACTCCGCCGCCGCCCAGCGCAGCCCTCGCCGCCGCCGCCCGCAGCGCCATCTCCCCCGGCCTCCCTCCTCCTCTCCACCGTCGAGCTCCGTCGACGGCCACCGCAACCCGCAGCAGACAGCAGCCGCTGCAGCTCGAGCAGCGCCCCGCCGCTGCTCCGGCCGCCTCCGGTACCTGCGCCGCCTCCGCCCGGCTTCCCCGCCCTCCGCCGCGTGCCCCCAGCCCTCCGCCTCAGCCGCCCGGCCGCCCAGCCGCCGGAGCCCCGCCGCAGAGCACCGGAACCCTAACCCTAACCCTAAATTCAATTCCTGTGTCCGACCGTGTCGGACACGTGTCGGACACGGTCTGACCCTGATTTTTTGGGTCCCCTTCAGGTGCGTGTAACTTTTTGCTCGTAGCTCCGTTTTCGATTCCGCAAATTGTGTTGCGAAGCCTGTATGACCCTCTCGGTGTCCGGATAAACTGTTCGGGGCATCGCGTCCTGTGGTGATCGTACACCGCGATCCAAAAACAGGAAAAATCCAGACCATGTTTTACCCCGGAACTGAGTACGTCCCGCCAAACGGGACGACTTGGTCGCGCACGGTCTTCACAGATACGTGCGCCTCGTCGATACGGACGTGTGGGATTTCGCGGAAGCTGATTCGGGTGTGCGTGCACACCGAAATCAACGCGTATCCGCGGACATCGCCCCGTATCCGCCCCTTCTGAACTTTGCCCTAACTTTGTGTATACACATCGGATTGAAACAAAACTTACGCAATCGGACTCGTAGCGATACGCTGGTCCTGTGACCCAAGTTTGGTTCGATTCTGAGAACGTTGACGAAATCGCGTGTCGTGGGCCCCACAAGCCCCGTTCGACGGGCGATTTTGTGATCGGCTCATCGGAATTCAATTCTGAAAGTTCCGTTGGGTTCGTATCATCGTTCCTGACCTGTTGACACTAAGTTTGGTGAATTTAGAGACCTTTGACCCTGACGCGTTTTTCGGTGCAAAGCGGGCCCACCGGTGGACCCCGTTTTGGCCCGAAACTGCCGTTTCTGCCCTTGTCTCCAAATTGGACCCAAGGACAGGCGTTTCTAGCTGATTGATATTTTCTGGATCTGATGGTGATGTTTGTTTCAGCAACCGGAGTACCGCCTACAATTCCCGTCGAAGTCAGAACCGCGAACATAGCCGGAACCACAGGCAAGTGTACCTCGCCGAAACTTGCAGCTTGCTACATATTTTCTGGACTTGGTTATACATCAGTGGGCAAGTAAAGCCTGCCAATTCTTAGACATTTCTGATTATAGTATTTTACTTGATTTTCTGATAGTTTCTTATGTAACTTGTTTAACTGCTCAACCCAGGACACCTGACACTATTCATGTGACGGAATTGCCTGAGATATACCTGGTGATTCCGTATAGGTTACATATTCATGTTATTACAGTTTACATGCTTAGATTCTAGCCTGACTCATTGCATTAGTTCAAACTTGCGTGACTTGTACCTGATATATTCTGGAACTGTGACGTGAGATTACATGGGGTGGGGAGAGTATTACCATATCAAGGCTGATTATAATGTAAATAATGTTATCTGGAGGTGTCCTAGTCTCTGATACAGAGCTTTGGCACAAGTTCTGGCTCTTCGAGAAAATACTGCTATGGTTTCTTAGACACTGATCCTGTAGTAGTCTCAGCCTGAGTATGACTAAAACTCTCACTTGCATATCACTAGCTGGTTTACATATTTACCCTGCTGTTTATTTTATTGCTGCACTGCATATGTTTTGGCTTGTATTTTCTGTACCTTGTTATGTCCCCTGAGGACCTGGAATGGACTATGTCCCCAGGTGTAGCCGCAGAGAACTACCCCGAGGTGTACGGTACAGGAGCACTCCTTGGAGCAGAACCCGGAACTGAGGACGAGATAGTGGCCGAAGATTTCTCTTGAGCACCGGCTTCAGTTATACAGTATTTCCATTTCCAGCATTTTAAATTCCTGTCTTTTCTTAAATGTAACAGACTAATTCTCGGATTTGTTCCCGAGATAGCTTATTTGAGATTTCAGTATTTATTTCCATTGCATAATTTCTGGCTTTTAATCTGTGACTTTCTGTGGATGAGATTAGAAATACCTGAGACTTGTACTTAGTATTGCTAGACTACAGCTTAAGCATGCTCTGATGGATCCATTAAATTGGGTTGTCCATCGGTGCGTGCTGCTGGCCATTGCTCACGTGCTCAGTCCCACGTCATTTTGGGACTGGGGCGTGACAGTTACTAAGTGAGATTCAAGGCTGTAGTCCATCTCATCTATGCATAGTATATACCTGCCCAGAAATTCTTCACTTTCAATTTCTTGTCACTTCTATTTTGGAACTTAACATTTTTTTTGGGGGGGGGGGGGGGGGGGGGTGGTGGGGGGATTGTTGGCTGTGTATATATTTTCATACACATGTGAGCAAAAGCTCAACTTCCTCCTTTTACTTTAGTCCCACATCGGTTGAACCTCTTCTCCCTTGTATGTATATATTAGTTCTTCTTCATTGTTCTCTTAAGATGTTGTGTGGGGAACCCCTTGGGCCACACGCACGCGCCGCCGCCCGGCCCGATTCGGCTCGGTTCGGTTCGGTGCGGGTACGTGTCAACACCTGGGGTGCCGAATGCCGATCCAATTTTCTCTTCGGGTTCGGGCTGGAATCCAAAAATCTTTTTGCTCCCCTTTATTTTTTGAACCGATTTGACTCATTCAAATTTTGAACGTTGGACATTTGTTACTCCCTATGTCCATGTTCATTTTTCACCTTTTAAACATGTGACGGTTCCGTTTACATGCCAGAATTCTCTCCCACAATTTTTTTTCATTACTCGTTAAAGGTCTGGATTAATAGCATTTATTCTTTTGTCTGTAGTGAAGGCTTGGTTCTCTCCCTATATATTTCTTGAGGTTCTCATCTGAATGCTTTTACCCAAAAAAATTCCTACGTGAAATCTCTTTCTCTCATTTTTCTCTCGAACCACATTCTGTTATCTAAATCCTTGTTCTGGGCAGAGCTAAGTTCAGTCTCTCTCTCCGAGTTGTGTGCAACGAAGAGAACCCGGTAGTCAGAATTTTTTATCACTAGAAGCTTCCGAGAAACGTCTGCACATAGACATCAGATCAACTTTTATGACATTGCTTCATGTACGACTTTTCCGGAGGCCGGTGACATTTATTTTCTTTTTCTTTGCTTATCAAATTTCTGAAAAATATTTTATATATATATATATACAACAACTTTCTCCCTTGCTTGCTTGTCATTGATAGATAGTAAGATCTTGACTGGACGAGTTGTGGACAGTATGTTTTCCATGTTATGGCCGATAGTGACTCAATACGACTATATGAGCGCTACTTGATGCATCATTTTGAATGGTCAAACACGGATTAGCTGTTATCTCATAACTCAAATTCTAAGTCGAACATGTTCATGACCAAAACATTAATTTTTTAATATTTCTGCAATTTAAAAAGTCTAGTTAAGCCTAAATTTAAATATTATAAATTTTATTTCTAGAAAATATTAAATCCCGACAACGTTGCAACCTGCATGTGTATCAGATACAATTGTTTATTTTTCTCTGAGGTAGCATGGTAGTTATTTTATCTAAATGAGCACGTGATAAAATGAATGGTGAATCCAATGATGCCTCTTCTGAGTCAATGCTCATCCGGACAGTACCTACATAAATTTGTATGTGCTTCAACAATTCCATTAATTCTTCACTTGCACTGAACATACTCAAGAGAGATCGGACAATTAATTAATACAGCAATGGGGTTTGCAGAAGGAAGAATCGACGGAGAGAAGACGTTCCGAGGAACCGTGTTCCCGAAAACGCTCGTCCCGTCCACCGCGCTCGAGTCCAGCCTGGAGAGCCTAGTCGACACGGTCGGGAGGGAGAGGGGCCTGATCGCAGGCTTGTTGCGTTCGCACGGCGCGATCCTCTTCAGGGGCTACGACGTGCGCTCCGCCGAGGAGTTCGACCGCGCGGTCCGGTCGTTCGGGTGGGAGGGGACGGAGCATATAGGTGCCACCACGCGCATCAAGATGACCGACCGCGTCTACACCGCCAACGAGGCTCCCGTTGATAAGTTGATCAACTTCCACCATGAGATGTCCCTGGTAATTAAACATACTAATTAAACTAGTCTAATTAGTTACGTATAACATATATAGTTTTAATTCTCAAGTATAGAAAGTTTTGATAAAATTAGCTTATCTAGAATTTTACAAAATTTTCTTAAGAAGAGATCACTCTAAACAAAATACCATCACTGCTGATAATCAACTTAATTTGACTATAAGTAGTAGTAGTAGTAGTATTTGAAACAGAGAAGAAAAACAATGGTAATTAATTATCTATTAACTTGAATGTCATTTTTTTTTTAGATGAACTTAAATGTCATTATAATTTTTTTTAACATATTGCTATTTTTAATATTCAAAATTTATTTTGTAATTATCTTATTGTTGTCTCAAAACAAGAGAAAACCCTCATAATCTCTAAATAACTTTGTAACAAATATATTTTAGCTGAACCTCTAAAGCTAGGCGGACGGTATCGGAATCGAACCGTAGGAGAGGTGTTGTGTGTTTGTGTGAAAATTGAGGATAGTTGATCCAAAAGACATAAAATGCAGCGTGTACAAAGTTTCGTACGTTACGCCGGACATAACAAAAAAATAATATATATTTTAACTACGTTCTTAATGGCTAATATATACAACGATCAAGATCCGGTGTGTTAATATATAATTTGTGCAGATGAAGCAGTCCCCTTCAAAGATATTCTTCTTCTGCAGCGAACCGGCTCCTGTGGGTGGCGAGACATCGATAGTACAAAGCAACGTCGTCGCGGAGAAGATGGAGGAGCAGCCGAGAGTCGTGGCAAAGCTGTCAGAAGTGGGACTTATATTCAGAAGTAAGATTGCGAAAGACGAGGATGCCGACTCTGAAAAATTCTTAAATAAGACTTGGAAGTGGATCTTTAAGACCGATGACGAAGTCGAGGCTGAGAAGAGGTACGCTAAAAAAAAGTTTCTTGACAATAATCAATCAATCAAGAGTTGGTTTTATCGATCATTTCAATCCTACATCGTCAATAATCTTTAATTTTAGGTTCCTAAAGTATTCTTGTTCAATTCTTTATAGCAAATTGTAGACTCTATATAACCCAGCATATGCTCATAAATATTTAGGCCACCAACATAAGGTTATGTTAAGTTAATATTGAGTAGATCATAAAAAATTCTTAAATTTTTAAGAATGCTTTCTTGTGCTCCATAGCGGGGATTGCAAAATTTTAAAAAAAAGGGTTGGGAAGGGACGATTTGGACCTCTTTATAAAGAAGCATAAGAAGATGGGACTTAAAAAGAGGCTAAATCCAGATCTAGTGGATAAACCATAACAAAAAGTTCAGAATTAGAATAGTCTATTGTGTCCAGATCTAAAAAAAAAATTTGTTATTAATTTTTTGAAACACTCAAATGACTGTCCATCCATCGACATACGGACTGCTAGTTGTAGAGTTAAGTTAAATAATAACTCAAAATAAGAATTTGTAGTAGAGATATGATACGTGGACTTATTTTTCTGTTTAGAATTTTTATATATACATATTTTCTGTTTAAATCTTTCGAAAATAAATCAAAATTTTAGATGCTACGTAATCCAACTGCTATTCATTGTCGAGTTTCAAAAATTAAGAACTCATGAGTACTTATGATCTTGGGAGATTAGAACGACTACCACCGACCCAAGTTTTCAGTTTGATGCATATAAAATGTCACTTTATATGGTTTTCTAATTTCTGATCTCTTGGATCTTGGTAGGGCTATGGAAATGCTAAATTGCAGCTCTGTCATCTTCAACAGTGACGGGAGTGCAGAGTTTGTTTTCGGACCGACTAATCCGATAAGAGAGATGGGAGGAAAGAGGGTCTGGTTCCTGCCATTTATAGGCTACACGGACAACATGAACGACGTAAAGAACAGCTTCGGAGACGGAAGCGATATGCCTATAGAGGCCATGATCACTTACAGGGAGATATTGGAGGAGAACTGTGTCGACGTGAAATGGCAGAAGGGAGACATCTTGCTGCTCGATAACCACACCGTTCAGCACGCGAGGAGGCCGGGAAAGCCACCGCGCGTCATACTCGTGTCTGTATGTAAATAGAGTGAGCTGTGTCGTGCAAGAGTTGGAAATAATCAGTGTGCTGCTTATTGCATCTACAAATGATAAATAATCTACTGTTGTATGCATAAATATTTCCCTTCATCGACAAATGATAAATAGCATGCTATTGTGTACGTGTAATGGTTCTCACCGTTTATTTTATAGACAATAACTTTAATACCCGAAAACTTTGTGTGAAATCTTTAGTGCCAAAGACAACAAGTATACTTGATACCATGCTTTTTAGACACATTGCCCCCCATCATTTTTGAATATGGAACAAGAACATTCCACTTCTTGCAATAACACTTCCACTATTAAATCCATTCCTTTCATCTCTTATCGAAAGGTTATGACCTCTCAAGTGGATATCATATCATTTCTATAAGAGTTGTCTCTTACTCAAAATATTATTTTCATATTTGGGACATAATCGATAATAAATTGATGACTTCCATCTTTCGAATAGAAGGAAGGTGACTCATGCAACTAGTCGGCTGCTTTCAATATAAAGGAATTAGTTATCATGCGCCTTCAACACCTCCTTACACTACTCCTTCGGCTGACAAGAAATTTTATATTTTTCCTTCACCAATATTTTGAATAATCTCTGAAGGTGATGTTACTACCTACGGATTTATCAAGGTCTACAAACATGTTCTCGTATCCACGTATTTGGTGCTTGTGCCGGTGCCAAGGTACCAAGTATTCTTTATTAGTCCACTGATTAATTTTAATTATTATAGTTAATCGATTAAGTTTAGCATTATGAAATCACTAATAATCATGCAACCACTATATTGTTAATATCTAAACTTGGCATAGCCCTAACGTGTATTAATATTTTCATCCTTGCTATTATGCATATTGTCTTGTTCGTCTAACATTTATTTTACAGTAAAAGCAATAAGCAAGACTAAATATGGACTTATGCAATTGAAAAAAAATCATGATGGGAGCAAAGACAATATTAGTCCAATGATTTCTTTTAACTGCATACGATATCTCCGACTCCACGAATAAGACGTTGGAGATCGAGAGGAATGTGCCCACTGTGGAAGTTTGGGGCAAAATTTCGGAAAGCTAATCAGATTTTCGGATCTTGTTTGCTTTTAGAAATTGCTATCAAGAGACAATGCTACCATTCAAACAAAGGAAAAAGTCAAGCTATCAAAATAGAGTAATCCTTCTTTGTATTTGTGTCTCTAGGATTAATTGTTACTCAATAGGAGAATAAATAAAAGCTAATCATAAAACACTGATCCAGACAGTCCAATACACAAAACATAAGAGCACCAGTACAACAAATTGTATATTTCTAAATATGCATGACTCATTTAAAAATATGAGCTATGACTCATCTCTCTTTTACTTTTATATATATATATATATATATATATATATATATATATATATATATATAAAAGTCTATCTTCTTTGAAAAATCAAATTCTGATGAAATCATAAAACTCGATAAGAGTGATATTCCTCTCATGAAGAATCCATGAAAACCTCATAAAAGATATCTTGAAGGCTGTTTTATTCCAATTACGGGTAAACCTGTTAACATTTATGAAGGTATATTCTATCATTAACTATGTAATGATTAAAGAAATTTGTTATTTTGTAATTTATTTAAACTCTAGAGTGACTACTTCTGGGAATAATCTTCGGCTAGTGGAACGACACCCAAGTCGAGTAGGCTGTGTTGGCTGGGTAAGCCGTTTTGCTGTAAGTCGTTGACAGTCGTACTATGACTGATTAACCATGAAGGCACTCTAAAACTTTTTATGTTTTACAAATTAGAAATTTATTTAACTATAACATTGTAATATAATGGTATTCTTTATATTATGTTGTTTACTAACCATTTCAGGAAAAGAATGAGTTCTCTGGGAATTCTCATAACAGAGGAAGTTATAGAATGCTTGTGTATAATCCCAATAATTATAGCTGCAGACAACCACCTTATCCTTGGAGATGTGCTGTTCTCTGTTAGGATGAAGACCCCAAAAATTGTGGTGTAAGGATATTCTTGATGATTACCTTGCTGTAAGCCACTTCCAAAGAATGTGGTTTAAATGCTTAGTTTTTGGTAATTTAAGGATAGGGTTGACCTTGTGAAGAATTTCATCAAGGGCAGTCTCCATTCTAACCAACTGAGAACCAATGGTTTGAATGTAGACATTAGTATAGTTATTTTACTTTATAATTTTTTGAAGCTTTTATATATATATATATATATATATATATATATATATATATATATACACACACTCATTATTAGGCCATCCTCTAGTTTTATCTCTACTAATATAAGGGGGCTTAAAAATGGTTCAAAATTGAGTCGTCTAAGCCGTTTATAAATTCTCAATTAATTATTTAAAAAAAATAATACGTAAAAAATGATTATAAATAACACTACCGGAATTCAAACCCAACCGACCGCAAGGAGAATACCTCCCACCTTAACCACATGAGTTAAAAGATGTGTTTGTTTATAATTAGATAATATTACGTAGTTAAACGATTTGTTAAATTTTTTTAGTTTTTAATTACGTGAGGATATACACTTAGACGACGATCCGTTTCGAAGACATTTAATGAAAAATAAAAATATATCCATAACAAATTATAATTAAAATATAATCAAACGTATAACAAATTCTAATTAAAATACAAACATATATATAATATCTTAATTCAGATATATTTAAATAATTTTATATTAATATTTCTGTAAAAAAAATTAATTAATATACAACGCACTGCCCATTGTTTTCTGTAAGATTCCCTAATCAAAAGATCAGGTATAACTCCAGAATATTGTTCCATTAGCTTAAAAAAATGATTTCTTCAACCGAAACAAACCATGTGGTGACAGGATTTCCTCTTGTACTAGCGCAACCTGATCCATAGATCACATGTTGAAATGAATGAAGAACCTTTTGATACCTATTCTAGAAGAAGTAGACGTCTGAGTCAATGCTCATCCGGACACTACACAAGTTACCAAGTTTGTATGTGCTCCAACAGTTCCATTAATACTTCATCTGCACTGAACATACTCGGGGAGATCAGACAATACAGCAATGGGGTTCGCAGAAGGAAGAATCGACGGAGAGAAGGTGTTCCGAGGAACCGTGTTCCCGAAAACGCTCTTCCCGACCACCGCGCTCGAGTCCAGCCTGGAGAGCCTCGTCGACACGGTCGGGAGGGAGAGGGGCCTGATCGCAGACTTGCTGCGTTCGCACGGCGCGATCCTCTTCAGGGGCTACGACGTGCGCTCCGCCGAAGAGTTCGACCGCGCGGTCCGGTCGTTCGGGTGGGAGGAGGCGAAGCATGATATAGGTGCCGCCATGCGCATCAAGATGACCGACCGCGTCTACACCGCCAACGAGGCTCCCGTCGATAAGTTGATCAACTTCCACCATGAGATGTCCCTGGTAATTAAACATAACTAATTAAACTAGTCTAATTAGTTACGTATAACATATATAGTTTTAATTCTCAAGTATAGAAAGTTTTGATAAAATTAGCTTATCTAGAATTTTACAAAGTCTTCTTAAGAAGAGATCACTCTAAACAAAATACCATCACTGCTGATAATCAAATTAATTTGACTATAAGGAATAGTACTACTTGAAACACACAAGAAAAACAATGGGAATTGATTATCTATAAACTCAAATGTCATTATAAATTTCTCATAACTACATATTGCTATTTTTAATAGTCAGATTTTCTTTTGTAATTATCTTATTTATTGTTGTCTCAAAACAAGAGAATTAAAACCTCTGAATCTTTAAATAACCTTGTTACAAATATATTCTAGCTGTGTTTTTGTGGTCATCGAGGAGAGGTATAACCTCTCTAACTTAGACGAACGGTCTCGGAATCGAATCGCATGAGAGGTATGTTGTGTGTGTGAAAATTGAGGATAGTGGACCCAAATGAAATACAATACAGCGTGTAGAAAGTTTCGTACGTTACGTTGGACATAACAAAAATGAATATATATTTTAGCTGCTTGCGTTCTTCCTGGCTAATATATACAATGATCAAGATCCTTTGTGTTAATGAATTGTGCAGATGAAGCAGTCCCCTTCGAAGATATTCTTCTTCTGCAGCGAACCGGCACCTGAGGGTGGCGAGACATCGATAGTACAAAGTAACGTCGTCGCGGAGAAGATGGAGAAGCGGCAGCCGGAAGTTGTGGCAAAGCTGTCAGAAGTGGGACTTATATTCAGAACTAAGATTGCGAAAAAAGAGGAAGCCGACACTGAAAAAATCTTACATATGACATGGAAGGGTTTCTTTAAGACCGACGACGAAGTCGAGGCTGAGAAGAGGTAGGCACAACAAAGTTCTTGAGAATAATTCAATCAAGAGTTGGCTTTATCGATCACTTCAATCTTACATCGTCGATGATCTTTAATTTTAGGTTCATAAAATATTCTAGTTCAATTCTTAATTTATAGCAAATTGTATCATGTTACTCTCTTTGTAAGGACTTATAACTCAGCATATGTTCATAATTATTTAGGCCACCAACAAAAGGTTATATTAAGTCAATATTAAGTCGATCATAAAAATTTATTAATTCTTTAGGATGCTTTTTTGTGCTCCAGCGGTAACTATTATCTTTTGATGGTAGAGTATGACCCTCTAAAATGAATCGTGACAACAAGAAGACACAACGTTCAATTTTTGTGAAGAAATAATATGTTAACGAAATTGCAAAATTCAAAAAAAGGGGAATTTGTGCCTCTTTAATAAAGAAACGTAGGAAGATGGAACTTAATGAGGCTAAATCGAGATCTAATGAATAAAGCATGAAAAAATGTTCAGAATTAGAATAATCTACTATATCCAAATCTAAAAAAATCTCGTTATCAATTTTCTGAAACACTCTAACGACCGCCCATCGGCATACATATTCCATCTATGTTGACAATACTTATAAGAATTTCTGTAGAGTTCGACTACAGAAACTCAAATAAGAACTAAAAATAAAAATTTGTAATAGGAATATTACATGCGGACTTATTTTTCTGTTTAGACTTTTATATATATGTATTTTTTTTTATATATTTAAGTTCTTAGAAAAAAAATCAAGAAATTAGATGCATGTAATACAACGGATATTAGTTGCCGAGTTTCAAAAATTAAGAACTCATGAGTACTTATGATTTTGGGAGATTAGAACCACTACTGACTCCATTTGTTTCCTCTTGACCTTCTGCTATGATTGATCTATTAAACTTTAGATGTTGTTTTCAGTTTGATACATATAAAATGTCAGTGTGCATGGTTTTCTAATTTCTGTTCTCTTGGATCTTCTTGGTAGGGCTATGGAAATGCTAAATTGCAGCTCTGTGGTGTTCAACAGTGACGGGAGTGCAGAGTTTGTCTTCGGACCGACCAATCCGATAAGAGAGATGGGAGGAAAGAGGGTCTGGTTCCTGCCATTTATAGGCTACTCGGACAACATGAACGACGTAAACAACAGCTTCGGAGACGGAAGCGATATGCCTATAGAGGCCATGATCACTTACAGGGAGATACTGGAGGAGAACTGTGTCGACGTGAAATGGCAGAAGGGAGACATCTTGCTGCTCGATAACCACACCGTTCAGCACGCGAGGAGGCCGGGAAAGCCACCGCGCGTCATATTCGTGTCCATATGTAAATAGGTTCAACAAGGTTACTTTGATCGGAAGGAAGGAAGGAAGGAAGGAAGGGGAAAGAACCATTGCTTCCTGCAGGAGTTGGAAATAATCAGTACTGTCATGCTTATCCTAGTGTGTAATAATCTTTTCATCCTTGCTACTATGTGTATTTGCTTGTTCGTCTAATCTTTACTATACATGCTTATCCAAGTTAATACATAAACTTGGCATAATCCTAGTGTGTTCTAAACTTTTCATCCTTGCTATTATGTATATTATCTTGTTCGTCTAACATTTATTTTGCAGCATAAGCAATAAGACAGACTAAAGACGAACTTATGTAATTGAAAAATAAAAATCATGATGGGACTAAATAATTATTAACCCAATGGTTTCTTTTAACCGCTCACGATATCTCCAAGGCCACGAATAAGACGTCGAGGTCGAAGGGATAGTGTCCACCGTGGGAGTTCGCGGACGAAATCTCCAAAGATTAATCAGATTATCATATCGTTTGTTTCTATCAATTGCCAGCAAGAGGCAATACCACAAAGTCATCAAGATCTTAATTAGTGTAATCTTTTTTGTATTTGTGTCTTAGGATTAATTGTTACGCAATAGAAGACAAAAATAAAAGAAAAACATAAAACAGGAGAGCGTCCATAAACCAACCAGTATAATTGAGTAATGCTATTCGTACTTCCAAAATATTTTTCCAAACTATTTTTTTTTATATGGCGGCTAGCGTGACATGTTAAATAGCATTATGTAATAACTGACATGGCAGCTGACAGAGAAAATTTTAACCCAAAAAATTATATTAATTTTAATATTAATACTAATGTTAATATTAATATTAATATTAATTTTAATTTTAATGTTAATGTTAATATTAATCTTAATTTTAATATTAATTTTAATTTATAATTTGTTATGTCAGCTGTCATATTAATCGTTATGTTATCTGTCATATAAGAAAAAATAATTTAAAAAAATTACTTTGAAAGTACAAAAATATATTACTCAATATAATTAATGAGTTGTATATTATATTCTCATCTAAGTACCTTTTTGGCTTGCCAACAACACTAAATAGAAGAGAAACGATATACCAAGCTATATATTGTTGTACATAGCATTTTGTTCCATTACCTTTATGTTTTGTCCGCATCGCACAAATTGTCTTTGCACTATACCGACCAATATATCGTCCAGTATACCCAACAGTATAATGTCTGAAAAAATTATACTCAACAGTGAATGCTGCAATGACTATATTTATATTCGTTACAGTGCGGACAATATACCTTTATGTTTCACAGAACTAACAATATCTAATAAAATTTTATTAAAAAATTTTATTTTCTGAAATTTTTTTACCAAACAGAATTTTTAACATTTTTTTTCTTCTTCTGAAAACTGTTTTTAAGATGAAAGTAACCAAATACAAACTCAAAATTTCTATGTTCAGAAAACACTTTTGTAATTTACTTTCATAAAACTGTTTTCAGAAAAAACTTTTAGAAAATATATCCAAACGCACCCTTATTTTCTAACACATAATTTTAAATTATCTATTAGCATTATTAATTGTGCTTAATGGATGATTCGTTACACCCTATTCAAACCTCCTCCCCTCTGGGGTATTTTTATTCTTCTCCAAGCTTTCTTCTCCTTTGTGTGCCAACAATAAGATATAGTAATCTTGCATTTCAACATAATGAGCCTCTTCTCCTCAAAATTTATAGTTATGCTTCTACAATCCGATGCATGATGTTTAAAACTTATGACAATTATAACATTTAACTTAATATTTGTCAAACATTTCGTTGCCATCTTTTCTTGTGAAGCTTTTTCTTCCATATTGTCTCTTATAGGATAGTTTTTACCTCTGTCTATATTATTAAATCTTGTAATGAGCTTTTTCTTCTCTTCCACGGTCTTGACAACGATTACGACCTCTTTGGTTGGTACAACTTTTTTTTCCTCCCTGGAATGTGAGTTTTGTTTGAAAAACTTACTCCAATGTAACATTGCTTCTTCTTTCTTCTTCGTAGACTTGTAACGAGTCATTGCAATGTTAATTGACTACAAGTCTTTTGTTTTTTTCAATAATTACTAGAATAGATTCGACTTTTGGAAATAAAGAACGAATGCATAAAAACAAAATCCAATGACATCGAGTCCAAATGACATAATAATGGTAGCGGTCCAACAATACGACGGGCTCAAAATCAAGTTTATATTGCTAATATTTTCCTCCCAAAAGTATCAACCTATACGTACTTATGGCTGTCATCCACTGATTGGGGTCAGGACCGTCAGGTCCATATCAATGTGGCCTACATATTGATATCGACACTGAACTGGCGGAGCATAAACTGAATTGGTCCGAACTATAATCCGGATTTTAAAAAAAACAAAACAAAAAAAAATTTACTAAAACAAGTAGTTTTTTTTAGCTCAATTGGTAGTGGTTGGATGTCAAAATATGACAGATCTATGGATGATTAAAAATTGATGCATTGATCATAAGAGTTCTTCTCACTGCTGCTGTCGGAAAAAGAAAAGTGGCCAGAAATGGGAATAGGCGGCTTCGTTGAAGGAAGTATCAAAGAGGAGAAGGTGTTCGGAAACGCCGTCTTCCCGAAAACGCTCCTCCCTTCCAGCACGTCCAAGTCCAGCACCAAAGAGTTGGCCGAGACGGTCGAAAGAGAGCGATCCTCCCTGTCCGGGACCTTGCAATCGCACGGCGCGATCCTCTTCAGGGGCTTCGACGTGCGCTCCGCCGAAGAGTTCGACCGCGTGGTTCGGGCCTTCGGGTGGGAGGACATCCCCTACCTCGGCGCGGCCGAACGTGTCAGCGTTACCGATCGTGTCTACACCGCCAACGAAGCACCCCTCGACGTGTTCATCAACTTCCACCACGAGATGGCCTTTGTAAGCATATTCAACGGCTACCTAATTCTCCTATGTTAACTGCATGGACACTGATACGCACAAAATGAATTCAGAATCTAATCTGGTGCCGTGTCTGATACGCGTATGAGAACATAGCGCACGGACACGGCCGGTATGAACTTTTGATATGTTCCTGTATTTTAAGCCAATCTAAACCTTTTCGCCATCGTTTACTTGTATACAAGGGCGGGGCCATCTGGACTGAACTTAAAATGTTCTGCATTTTCTTTTAACAAATTTAATATTGAGTCAGTATCGTCAATATCTAATCGTGTCCATACTATATCGTGCCTGACATGTGGAACAATGTCCAACATGCTAAAGAATAAAAAATTTGACAAAAAAAAAAATAGTTTACAAGGTAGATTCTTTTAGACATAAGTTCGGACACCGAAAGCCTTTAGTATCATCATTCACCATCAAAAGAGGATCCGAGATGTGACAGAACTTGTCGAGGGTACGGAGGTTCGGACGGTAAAAGAAAAGTACTGGCGGCGGAACTTGACGTTGCTGCTGTAGCTTCTTCTTCGACTGCGGTTGTAATCCGAGATCATGATATACCATATAAAGCGAGATCGATTTTCTTTGTTCGTGCAATATGGCAGTTCATCATGATATTTTCGGCATTTTTCTCATCAAGGTTTGGTGTATATTTAGGCGAGACAGTCTCCTTCGAAGATATTCTTCTTCTGCAGCCAGCCACCACCGGAGGGCGGCGAGACGTCCATAGTACCAAGTCAAGTTGTTGTCGAGAAGATGGAGGAACGACTTCCGGAAGTGACGGCAAAGATGTCAGAAGTAGGACTTACTTTCCGGTTTCTAATTCACAAAGACAGAGAAGCTGAGAAAAGGTTAATTTGAAGAATTACAAATGTTTAATTTTGTCCTCCTTTGATGTGGGATTGGGTGTACATGTAGGCAAAGGCTAAAGCTCAATTACAGCACAGTTAAGTACAAGAGTGATGGAAGCACGGAGATCGTGTTCGGTCCGAGCAGTCCGATAAAAGAGGTCGGAGGAAAGAAGGCGTGGTTCCTGCCCTTCCTCGGCTACAACCTCACCGAGGTGAGCAAAAGCTTCGGCGACGGCAGCGCGATCCCCGCGGATGCGGTGATCGCCTACGAGGAGATACTGGAGGAGAACTGCGTCGACGTGAAGTGGCAGAAGGGCGACATCTTGTTGCTGGATAATCACGCTGTGCAGCATGCGAGGAGGCCAGGAAAGCCCCCGCGACGTGTGCTCGTCGCGGTGTCCGAATAGAGGAAAAGATCGAAGCAATATTGATGTACTAAAATCAGAGTGCACTGACGCTACTTTTGAATGATGAACTCGGAAATAATAAAGATCATTGTGTCTGATTATCAAACCAAAAATCTCCTGAAATTGCAAGGGTTTGATTGGATAGTTTGTACAAGGGATGCAGGTCACTGAAGGATTATTATCGAGTATGTATGACGGTCTTCAAGCAATGAATTAGGAAATTTGGAAAACTTGAAATGGTTCTCATAAAAGTTTAAAGCTTCCTGAGGAGTGTAGAAATCAAGATTTGGGTAATTATAGATGAACAAATTAACTTGTGAGTTTCTAGATTTCTCTAATTCCTAAATTTTATCGTCTGATAGTAATCCGACTTCCAAGCATAAAATCTATTAATTGGTAAAAATAATCTACTAAGCAAATCAAGACCGCATAGCGCAGTGGATTAGCGCGTCTGACTTCGGATCAGAAGGTCGTGGGTTCGACTCCCACTGTGGTCGCTTTAAGTTTTTTATTTTTAATAATATATATCCTAGCTCGACTGGTAGATCAAGCGCTTTGCATGCGATGCGAGAGGCACGAGGTTCGGTCCCCGCATCTCCGTAGTGGTTTTTTCAAACACTTGCACTTCCCACTGTGGTCGCTTTAAGTTTTTTATTTTTAATAATATATATCCTAGCTCGACTGGTAGATCAAGCGCTTTGCATGCGATGCGAGAGGCACGAGGTTCGGTCCCCGCATCTCCGTAGTGGTTTTTTTAAACACTTGCACTCTCGCAATTGCAGATGAATTTGTTGCCATACAATATTGAATTTGAAAGACTAGTTGGCGTCAAAAGTTACATTAATCATATAGGAAGTTTTAGTCACAAGTATACATTGAAAGCTGCACGATGGAAACATTATTTACTCTTTTAGTCTATTGTTCGATATTTCTTAACAATTGGGCGGGAGAATTAGTGATGGGAAAGTCTATGGTTACTAATTATTTCTGTTAAATTTAATTGGCTTGGTACTCATTCAAGGACGGGGGGACGTAGCTCAAATGGTAGAGCGCTCGCTTTGCATGCGAGAGGCACGGGGTTCGATCCCCCGCATCTCCATTTTTATTTTATTTTTTTATTTCAATTTCTCTTCCCCACCAATAGCAGCTCAAATGGAAGATCTGTATGCTTTTAGAGCAGTTCCATGTAATATTATATATATATCGCACTTGATTAGAAGGAAGTGATGAAACTAATGTAAAGAGCTAAAGATGCCATCTCGATCGACCCCGACCCCGACATTGATGTGGTTCTCCCCGTCAAGAAGTGCGACCTGGGCTGCGACTAAGCCGGCGATAGCTAGGGTTGGAGATGCTCTAACAAGGGAATAGGGTTGGACCTTTGTTTTGTGATTTCTATGTAATATGAGGTATAATTATATTCACACACGACAATGAGATATAAAAATGTTCTCAAATGCAAAAGTATTGAGAAGGCAATAAAAACTATTTTTTTTCAACTTCCAATACAACTTTTTTTTCACTTCTTCCTTTTTATTTATAAATATTTTTATTCATAATTGATGATGTGAAATAAAGATATTGTGAAGTATATTGTCTAAAACTAGACAACCAACTTCACATTGTCCTTGTAATATCAAGTTCACAACTAACTTCACATTTGTATTAGAGAATAAGAATGCTGTGATTCCTATGTGACAACCATCTTTTCCGAACACACAAGTATAACCCCAGAATATTATTCCATTAGCTTAAAAAAAATGATTTCTTCAACTGAAAAAACCACGTGGCGACATGATTTCCTTTTTTTTTCTTCTTGCGCAACCTGATCCACAGATCAGGTGATAAAATGAAGGATGAATCTTTTGATGAGTCAATGCTCATCCGGACACTAAATAAGTTTGTGTGCGGTTCAACACCTACATTAATTCTTCACTTTATACTCAGAGAGATCGGTGAGACAATTAATTAATAGAGCAATGGGGTTTGCGGAAGGAAGAATCGGCGGAGAGAAGGTGTTCCGAGGAACCGTGTTCCCGAAAACCCTGGTCCCGTCGTCCACCGCGCTCGAGTCCAGCCTGGAGAGCCTCGTCGAGACGGTCGGGAGGGAGAGGGGCCGGATCGCAGACTTGTTGCGTTCGCACGGCGCGATCCTCTTCAGGGGCTACGACGTGCGCTCCGCCGAGGAGTTCGACCGCGCGGTCCGGTCGTTCGGGTGGGAGGAGACGGAGCATAAAGTTGTCTCCACGCGCATCAAGATGACCGACCGCGTCTACACCGCCAACGAGGCTCCCGTCGATGAGTTTATCAACTTCCATCATGAGATGTCCCTGGTAATTAAACATACTAATTAAACTAGTCTAATTAGTTACATATAACATATACATTTTTAATTCTCAAGTATTTAAAGTTTTGATAAACTAGCTTATCTAGAATTATACTAAGTTCTCTTAAGAAGAGATCACTCTAAACAGAATACCAGCACTCCTGATAATCAACTTAATTTGACTGTTAGTCCTACTTGAAATTCCAGAGAGAAATAAATGGTAATTAATTAATTATCTGTAAACTTAAATGTCATTATAAATTTCTTATAACTACATATTGCTATTTTTCATATCCAAATTTTCTTTTGAAATTATCTTATCGTTAAGTCTTAAAACAAGAGAAACCTCATAATCTCTAAATAACTTGTAACAAATATATTGTAGCGGGGGGAGGCTGAAAAGAAAGTCCTACCTTTGAAAACCGCTACTGGCCTGCTAACCAGGATCGTAAAGGTGAATCTTACTATATCCGAATCTGTATCTTTCGCTCCGCACCTTATGTAAGAACAAAAGAAGATTCTATCCTCTTTAGAAGATATAGGAGGGGGGGGGGTGGATATATTGTAGCGGGGGGGAGGGGGGATCTGGAGTGTTGGTGTATCAAGTTAAAAATATTTAATAGTTGATAGTATCAGGTTGTCGAATAAAAAAGTCTAGGATATTAAGTATAAAAAAAAAAGAATAGTTGAGGGTATCATGTTACAACTCAGCATTTTTTTAATTCTAAAAGTTTCGGAAAATTTCACTCAGAGCATAAATGTTTAATATATTTATAAAAAAAGCAACAAAGTTTTAAATTTTAAAGGAAAAGCATTAAAACGCCCTTCCAAAGGGCGTTTTACGCTTTTCCGTAAATAAATTGTAACTCCGTTAACGGAGCAGAAAGAAAAAAAAATTTATAAATAAAATAATATAAAACGCCCTTCAAAGGGGCGTTTTATATTATTTACTAATTTTTTTTCTCTCTCTCCTCTCTCCTCTCTCCTCTCTCCAAGCCTCTATCTTCTTTTAATTTCTCTCCTCTCTCCTCTCTCCAAGCCTCTCTCGACCGACTTGCTGCAGGCTGAGGAGGGAGAGGAAGAGAGGGAGAGGGAGAGGGAGAGAGGAGAGAGACACAGAGGGAGAGAGGAGAGAGACAGCGGGAGAGCGGAGAGGGAGAGAGAGGAGAGAGCGGGAGAGGGAGAGAGAGAGAGAGAGAGAAGGGAGAGAGACAGCGGGAGAGGAATAGGGAGAGAGAGGAGAGTCGCAGAGGGAAAAAAAATTTAAATAAAAACGCCCATAAGAAGGACGTTTTTCCTAGAAAAAACGTCCTTCATAGGGGCATTTTTATTTAAATATTATTTTTTTTTCCAGGAAAAGACAGCGTGGCAGAAGTATAAAATAATAATAAAAAAAGTAATAAAAAATTACAAAACGCCCTTTCGAAGGACGTTTTGCTTTAAATATTTTTTTTTGTCCCCCTCCCTCTGAAGACTCTCCTCTCTCCTCTCTCTCTCTCCCTATTTCTCTCCCGCTGTCTCTCTCCCCTCTCTCTCTCTCTCTCCCTCTCCCTCTCCCGCTGTCTCTCCTCTCTCTCCCTCTCCGCTCTCCCGCTGTCTCTCTCCTCTCTCCCTCTCCCCCTCCCGCTGTCTCTCTCCTCTCTGCCTCTCCCTCTCCCTCTCCCTCTCCCGCTGTCTCTCCTCTCTCCCTCTCTCTCCCACCAGTGAACACCCGTGACTCTTTCTCTTTTTCCACCACTTCCTACCCGTGACTTCTTTTCCCTTGTCTTATTCCCCTGACTTCTTTTTCCTTGTCTTATTCCCCAATTGAATCCGTGATTCCTCATATGAATCCGTGTCCGTGATTCTTCATATCATGTGAAACATTTTTGTCATTTAATGTGTTGAAAAAACCTATAAGAACAGAAAGATAGTCTCACAAAAATATTTCATCACAGAAGCAAATTCATTCTCACATAAGAATTCATCACAGAAGGAGATTCATTCTCACATTAGAGAAGAAGAGTTTCTCAAATATACAGATGGCTTCTCAAAATGACGGACGCATACCCGGTGGACCTACAACTCCGACAATTCAACATGAACGAGAGTCTCACATTTCTAGTCTGGTTTTTGCAGGACCGGTAATGCAAAAACGATCAAAAATTGTACTATGCAAACTAGCTAAAGTAATATTTTTATAAGTGGTTATAAGATGAGTATTACCTCCTTGGTAAGATAATCCATCTAGTATACCTCCATGGTAGCAAATTATTACTAAATTTTGATCCATAGTAAAAACTTTCGTCTAAATTAAGACTTACAGAAGTATATCAAGAAAAATGATAGCAGAATAGGGAAACAATTTCTTCTGACTTCGATGATACAAATTTCTTCTGACTTCAATTTAGATAGCAGTAGGCAATTTAGAGAGCAGTAGGATAAGAGAGAGTGGATGACATATAATTCATAAGTTTGGCATATATATATAAAGTAAATCTATCCGTTATATATTATAACGTTAGCTACTACTCTACTTCCCTAACGTTAGCTACTACTGCTACTTCCCTAATGTTACCTACTACTCTACTTCCCTAACGTTACCTATTTTACCTATTGTACTAGTGCTACTGCTACTAGTACTATCTACCTCATAGCATAGCAAATAACGTTACCTATTTTTGCTAGTACTACTATTTACTTCATAGCATAGCATAGTAACGTTACCTAGATAACGTTACCTAGATGAGAGAGATTTACTAGGAAGGAGAGAGAAATGAGAGTGACAAGAGAGAAAGAGTAAATGTGTGAAGAGAGAGAGAGTGAAGTAAAAAATCAGAATATATATATATATATATATATATATATATATATATATATATATATATATATATATATATATTTTACTGAGAGGAGAATATATATATATATATATATATATATATATATATATATATATATATATATATATATATATATATATATATATATATATATTACTTTGTAAGGAGAGAGAGAGGAGAGAGGAGAGAGAGGGGAGCGGGGACAGGAGAGAGGAGAGGAGAGAGAAGAGAGAAGAGAGAGGAGAGAGGAGAGAAGAGAGAAGAGAGAGGAGAGAGAAGAGAGAGGGGAGAGAGAGGAGAGAAATAAATTAAAATAATTTAAAAAAGTAAAACGTCCTTTATAAGGACGTTTTACTTTTTTTATTATTTTTTTTAACGTTTTTAATTTTAACCGTTAAGTGGGTTAACGAAAAAGCGTAAAACGCCCTTACTAAGGGCATTTTAATGCTTTTCCTGTAAATTTTGAAACTTTGTTGCTTTTTTTAGAAATATATTAAACTATTATGCTCTGAGTGAAATTTTCCGTAAAAGTTTTGATAAATTAGCTTCTCTATATATACTGTACCTGTGTTCTTTCTTTCTAGCTAATATATATTAGGATCGAGACCCGGTTTGTTTATAATTTGTGCAGATGAAGCAGTCCCCTTCAAAGATATTCTTCTTCTGTAGCGAACCGGCGTCTGATGGTGGTGAGACATCGATAGTACAGAGCAACGTCGTCGCGAAGAAGATGGAGGAGCGCCACCCGGAAGTTGTGGTAAAGCTGTCAGAAGTGGGAATTGTATTCAGAATTAAGACTGCAAATGACGAGGAAGTCGGCTCTGAAACTCTCTTAAATAGGACATGGAAAGATATCTTTAAGACCGATGACGAAGTCGAGGCTGAGAAGAGGTTGGCACAAAAAATTTATTGAGAATAGTCAATCAAGAGTTGGTTTTATCGATCACTTCAATTTTACATCGTCGATAATCTTTCATTTTAGGTTCATAAAATATTCTATTCAATTCTTAATTTATAGCAAATTGTATCTTTTTGTAAGGACTTTATAACCAGCATATGTTCATAATTATTTAGGCCACCAACAAAAGATTATGTTAACTAAATATTGAGTCGATCATAAAAGAAATTCTTAATTTTTAAAGATACTTTCTTGTACTCCATAGCGAAAACTATTATCTTTTGATGGGAGAGAATGGCCAACTAAAATGAATCGTGACAACAGGAAGACACACACACACACACACACAAAAAAAAAAAAAAAAGTTCAAGAAATAATATGTTAACGCAATGGCAAAATCCAAAAGATGGGAATTTGGGCCTCTTTAATAAAGAAACATAGGAAGATTGGGATTTAAAGCAGCTAAATTCAGATCTCATGAATAAAGCTTGACAAAAAGTTCATAATTAGAATAATATACTATATTCCAATCTAAAAAAAATTCCGGTTATTAATTTTCTGAAACACTCCAATGACCGTCCATCAGCATACAAACTGCCAGCTCTGTTGACAATACTTATTATAAGAAGTTCTGAAGAGTTCGACTACATAAATTCAAAATAGGAATTTGCAATTGGGATATGGCATGTGAATTTATTTTTCTGTAGAGTTTGACCACATAAAGTCAAAATAAGAAGTTCTGTAGATATTAATTTTCAATTTGATACATATAAAATGTCAGTATATGTGCATGGTTTTCTAATTTCTGATCTCTTGGATCTTGTTGGTAGGGCTATGGAAATGCTAAATTGCAGCTCTGTCGTCTTCAACAGTGACTGGAGTGCAGAGCTTGTTTTCGGACCGACTAATCCGATAAGAGAGATGGGAGGAAAGAGGGTCTGGTTCCTCCCATTTATAGGCTACTCGGACAACATGAACGACGTAAACAACAGCTTCGGAGACGGAAGCGATATGCCTATAGAGGCCATGATCACTTACAGGGAGATATTGGAGGAGAACTGTGTCGACGTGAAATGGCAGAAGGGAGACATCTTGTTGCTCGATAACCACACCGTTCAGCACGCGAGGAGGCCGGGAAAGCCACCGCGCGTCATACTCGTCTCCATATGTAAATAGGTTGAACAAGGTTTGTTTGATCGGAAGGAAGGAAGGAAGGGGAAAGCAACATTGCTCGCTCTAGTTTCCTGCAGGAGTTGGAAATAATCAGTACTGTCATGCTTATTGCAACGACAAATGATAAATAATCTGCTATTGTATGCATAAATATTTCACTGCATCTGATAAATAATATGCTATTGTGTGTTATCTTCACATAATTTATCGGAACGGTATACTGAAACGCTATACCGGGTTGTATTAGCACATTGTTGTATGTGGCATTTAATGTGCGACGGAGACATATCTGATGTCATTGTGCGAGTGAAAAAAATAACAACTATGATTCAGAATTCAAGATATAGTCCATTCTTGTATCGTACTGTTATTTGACCCATGCAGGAAGATTCAAGTCGTGGGCAACATATATCCTAATGTATGATGGGTAGTCACTGTGAGGAACGCTCGACCCTATATTGTGATATATGTGGGAGATTGTTGGTGTTTTCACTTTGCTTTGGAATTTTTAGTCCCATATTGAAAAACCACCAATGTGTATATCTCAATATATAGCTTTGCTTAGTATTAATATATGCACATGTGGCGGTGGTCCATGTGGGTTGACTTTCCTAAAGGGATTAAGTGTGAACCCCATTATGACAATCTTTATTTTGTCAGCACATTTGAAAAGTTTTTCTTAGGAGCTAAGTCCCAGCGACTCGGACTCGGACTCAAGGGCGCAAAGTGGTGTTTTGTTTGCGCACTTTGCACTTAGCATTGTCGCATGGTGCTCGTGCGCTAGCTCCTTTTATGCGCGAGTTACATGCACGGTTGCTTGATGGATGCTTCGTGGAGCCATGCAGCCTGGAGCCTATGCACCCAGGGGCCATGCTGTTAGGTGCTCATGCGGTCAGGGGACATGATGTCAGGTGCCCATGCGGCAATGTGCACATGCAGCCCGATGCCCATGCGGCCAGGTGCGCATACGCCCCGATGCCTATTCTGCTAGGAGAGCATGCGGCCAGAGGCCATGCGGTCAGGGGCGCATACGGCCAAGTGCCCATGCGGCCCAGTGCGCATGCGGCCAGTAGCCCATGCGACCATGGGCCATGCTGCCTGGAGCTATGTGGCCAGGCGCTATGCGGCCAGCAAGTTAGCTTGAACAAGTCAAGTGTGGAGGGGACAGGGATTGCTGTTGGCAGCTTGGTGCGGCGCTGTCTGCTTTGTGCAGTACAACGCGCAGGCGACACGACTTGTGGCTCTCTGTGCCACGCGGATGCAATTTTCGGCGGCTGACGGCGTTGTTTGCTCTGTGCAGTACAACGATACAGACGGCTCATACGGCCTTATTTTTTCCTCATGCCGCATGGAAGCTGAAATCCTCTTTAAATAGAGGTTCTCCTCTTTCATTTAGTGTTGTTGAAAAAATTGAGAGAGAAAAAAAAAACCGAGAGCACCAGCAGGACCTGCGACAACAATTAGCATCATTCCAAAAGAATCTTCCGAGTGATCCAAATGTGACAAAGAGCGTTCCAGAAGGTCTCGTGTGAACTTACTGGATCCTGGGGGCAGATCGTTGTATAGCGCGAATTTTGCCTTGATCTTTGGTGGTTTTCATCACCCCAGTAGGAGTTTCCTTTTTTGTATTTCTGTTCTTGTTTCCGTTCTTCTCGGTGAAGCATCTGCGAACGTAAAGAGAAGAACGGTTTTCTAATTCTTGTTGTATTTGTATTTTTTTTTGTCAGTTTGTAACATGTTCCTTGTTTAGTGCTTTTGTGGGGTTGTGTGTCACTGTAGATGAACTCTTGTGTGAATCTCAATGCACCAACTTTTTTTTCCTGGAGTTTGTAGAGACGAACTCTTGCGTAAGTTTCTACTTTGTGTCTACCTCTTCTTTTTTGATCTGACTTCGGAGCTAACAGCAACGAGTCATTGAGTTTGAGTCTTTCATTTCTTCAATAGTTACTGCAGCATGTTCGATTTGTGAAAGTAAGGAACGAAGGCATAAAAACAAAATCAAATGACAATGAGTCCAAATGAAATAAATCGAAATCTAATGGTAGCGGTCCAAAAATTTGATGGGCTCAAAATCATTATCAACCTATACGTAGTTATGGCTGTCATCCACTGATTGGGGTCAGGACCGTCAGGTCCATATCAATGTGGCCTACATATTGATATCGACGTGCCACCAACGGCACTCTACATATGGATGATTAAAAATTGATGCATTGATCATAAGAGTTCTCTCACTTCTGCTGTCGGAAAAACAGAACTGGCCAAAAATGGGAATAGGCGGCTTTGTGAAGGCTGCATAATCATGCTGTGCAGCACGCGAGGAGGCCAGGACGAAGTGTGCTCGTCGCGGTGTCCCACTAGAGGAAAAGATGGAAGCAATATTCCTGTACTAAATTCAGAATATGCACTGACGCTACTTTTGAATGATGAACCTGGAAATAATAAAGATCGTTGTGTTTGATTTTCAAACTAAAAATTAATCTCCTGAAGTTGCAAGTGTTTGATTGGATAGTTTGTACAGGGGATGCAGGTCACCCAAGGATTATTGATCGAGTAAGACTGTCTTGGTTCTCATGAAAGTTTCAAGATTCCTTAGAAATCTAAAAGTGGTACATAGATTTATGATATTATTTGGATAATTATAGATGAACAAATTAAGTTGTAAGTTTCCAGATTTCATTGATTCCTAAATTTTATTCTCAGATAGTAGTCCGATTTCACAGAAAAATTATCTATTAATACTTAACATATTGATTAAGCAAAACAAGACCGCATAGCGCAGTGGATTAGCGCGTCTGACTTCGGATCAGAAGGTCGTGGGTTCGACTCCCACTGTGGTCGCTCATTTGTTTTGTTATTTTTTTATATTTCTTTTCTATCTTGATATAGTTGACAAGAAATCAAGTAAGTCGCAAAAACTGTCGAAATCTAGTATGCGATGTTGGATGAAAACACGAAAATCTCTCTCTCTCTCTGTGCTAAACTATTGAACAATCTATATATACTAAACTATATATATACTAAACTAAAAATAAAAATCATATCTAAATCAAGAATCCTAAATTGACTCAACAACTAAATTAGAAATCTTATCTAAATCAATAATCCTAAATTGATTCAACAACTAAATTAGAAATTTTATCAAAAATTCTAAATTGATTCAAGGACTAAATTAGAAATTCTAGATAGACCCAACAACTAAATCCTAAAATAAGAAAAAAAAAACATATGAACGTGCAACCGACTTCCTATAAAATAGAAAGTGGACTATGTTGTCCTACATCAGTTCTAGTCCAACTGTGTATATTTTAATATTTGAGAGTTGTACTAGTTCAAGTGATTAGTAAAATTTTACATGAAGTATTTATTTTGTCCCAATTTCATAAAAAAAGAAAAGAAAGAAAAGAAAAGAAAGGGTTTATAGCTAGCACTCAGATGTGGACGAATGTTACAGAGTGGCATTTTTTATGTTAACACTTTTTTAGTAGTGGGCTCAAGATTGTGTTGTCGAAGCCATCGGTTGTTCCAATTAATGGTATAAGCGCCTGAAATGTTCGTTGTGTCAGTGAAATTGGTGTACCAAACATGTTGTATTAGCACTTATCAGCACACCGTTCGACATAGAAATGTGTCATTCTGTGAGGCCCGCAATTCTGATGGAGGTCGCAGCCACAACAAAGTTACGGCTAATTAGAGTTTAGATCCTGAATTTTTTATCAGGTTAGAATATAGGTTCTGATTTGTCCAATTAGAAAGTTTAGATCATAAATTTTCATAATTTATTGGACTAATTAGAGTTTAGATCAAGAATTTTATACCAACTTAGAGTTTGAGCCATGACTTGTCCAATTAGAGTGTTTAGTCCCTAAATTTTCGTTACTTGGTTTATTTTTTCCTTTGTACCCTCCCTCCCATGCAAACAATGAAACCTTCCAATATAGACTAGGGAGGATAAGACGGTAAAAATAAAACAAAAAATAAAAATTCAGGGTCTAAACTCTCTAATTGGACATTGTAGGACTTAAACTCTAAGCTGATATAAAATCCAGGATCTAAACTCTAATTAGCCCTAATTTATTTTATATTTTCTATTATATCCTCACTTTCATGTTTTTCAATAAAACTTTTGTATATAGACTAGGAAGGATATAGTGGGTAAATTGAGACAAATAATAAAAATTTAGGGTCTAAACTTTCTAATTGGACAAGTCAGGACCTAAAGTCTAAGTTGGTATAAAATCTAGGGTCAAAACTCTAATTAGCCCACAAAGTTATCAATTCAAATCCGAGGCATGTGCAAACTCTGCAGGCAAAGGAGGGTTAGGATTGTCTAGCCATTCCTTTCAATGAAATCTAAGTATACCAGAATTTGTCAATTGATCATTAAATGGCATGAAAGAGTGGTGTGAGAAGAGAGATTGTAGAACCGGGACATGCAAATGATATGGGGTTAAGAGATCAGTACTAGTTATCAGTGCAATGGAGTTTAAATATTTTACTTACATTAGCCAGTCAGGTGGTTAAGACGGAGTTGGGAAAGTCTATGGTTACTAGTCATTTCTGTTAAATTTGATCTGATTGGGACACAATCTACGACGTGGGGATGTAGCTCAAATGGTAGAGCGCTCGCTTAGCATGCGAGAGGCACGGGGTTCGATCCCCCGCATCTCCATTTTTTTTTTTATATTTCAATTTCTCTTCCCCACCAATAGCAGCTCAAATGGAAGATCTGTATGCTTTTAGAGCAGTTCCATGTAATATTATATATATATCGCACTTGATTAGAAGGAAGTGATGAAACTAATGTAAAGAGCTAAAGATGCCATCTCGATCGACCCCGACCCCTCCATTGACGTTGTTCTCCCCGTCAAGAAGTGCGACCAGGGCTGCGACTAAGCCGGCATTGCCGGCGATGGTAGGCTCGGTGTACCTGGGCTGATTTCTTAGATCCAGAAACCTATCGTCTGGTCCCGGACCAGCTACCATAGCTCCCGAAAGAACATTTGGATTGGGGTCCTTCGACTCCTTCCATCTCTTCCCCTCTGCGCAACTATAGCGTCTGCCGTCCCATGGATTCGATGCACCCCTGTGGTGGACTTGTGTCGGGTATCGCTCTCCGAAACCGACCAAATAGCTCATCTTCATAGGGTTCTCGCCTAGTATGTAACCCACCTGAAGTACAAGACTGGCATCAGAACTAAAAAAGCTCTTAACACCATAATAGAAGCCGTGCCCGCGTCCCTGTGTCGTATCTGTGTCCGTGCAAGACAGTTGTGTATACTTTCAGTGATTGATGGTGCACATCTACCTGTGATTTGGCAAACCTTTGCAACTCCTCTGTTGCGAATGAATTTTCGCCGCAAATTCCACCTGGGGCTTCAATGAGGTTGAAATAGTCACTGTAGAGTTTACTTAGGAACGCTGCTGTCACAGCAGATTGGAGTGGCGCTGTACTAGTAATAGATGGGAAGATCAATCCACCTGAACAATAAGATCGAGACTATCACATTAGCCATTTACGTTGCACGGATATGGACACGGACACAGATACAAATTACCAACACATAATGGCTACTTTACCTTGTGATACACTTCGTACCATACTGAACCAGTCAGGCGGATGAACGTAGGAACACATTATCGTGTCCGCCATATCCGTACACCGTGTCAGCGTCGTTTCGTATGGATATCCGGGATCGCTGAGATACCGCAGCCTCGCCAGCAAAACCTACATGCATCAATTTTGAGACCATTAGCCTCACAATGGATGAACACATGCAATCCATCCATCAAAGACTTGAGAGTTCTTCGCATTACTCACTGCATTGGCTGCAAGTTTGTTATCCCAATCAAACACCCTGACCCGGGTGGTCGATTGCGTCTCCTCCACCGCCCGCCCGAGGATCTCCGTCGCGTACTTGAGATGCTCAAATTTTCCCGTCGCTAAGAACAGCCAAGTTCCACCCCAAGCCAGCTCATCCAGATGGCTAGTCGAGTTGTAGAAGCCTCTAGCTTCGCCTCCGCAACCCTCGTTGGAGGTGTACGTTTCGTGTTTCGGGTTGTTCTTAGCTGAGTCGAACAGGCTCTCGGCTACACCGATCAGATTGCTTTTGTAGGCCGTATCTTCTTGTTTCAGGGCGAGAGATGCGGCTGCCAGTGCTGCGACGATTTCACCGGCGATATCCGACGAGGAGGTTCCACAGGCCGATACCGGCCTGGCATAGGTCATGTCTTCGGGCCTTTGCCAGCAAGTTATGTCATCTTGGGTTTTGCCATTGTCCTTTGTACTTCCTACCTGAAATTGTTAGTTAGTAGTATCTGTGAACGAAAATGGAGAAGACATTTTTATCGAACCACGTAAATTTTTGTCTTTTGTAGTTATAAATTCTGATCTTTTGGATTTATTTCCGTGATACAAGAACAATGTGCTAATTTAGTTTTCGATTCCGGAAGATTGATCAGTAACATCTGTTGCCTACGTACCTGAGAGTACAACAACGCGGGTTCCGACGCCGAATCCGAAGGAACGTAGAGCTTCAGAAGATATTCGCAACCCCACTTGATAATGTCGATGATGTGGTTGAGCTGACCGACTTCCGAATACTTGTGATGGTATTCGATCACGCTCCAACTCAGTAGAGTGATGGTATAAGCCGCAGGGAAGCTGAACTTGATGTTATTGCCAGAATCATAGAACCCGCCAACAAGACTGTGATTCTTACGCGCTGGGTCGACATCTTTCAAGCCCGAATCCCCCCTGAACTTAACGGTGAAGTTCTTCGGAAGAACCCCAGCTGCAAAAAAAATCATATCATAGCTTTACTTGCTAGTTAATGTTAGAAAATTTTGCATTTACATCTACATATTGTCTAGAATAGGATTTGTAATTCTCTTGATTAGACTAACCGTCCAAAATAGAAACCTAAATGCAAATTTTGAATATTTTACGAAATCCTAAACTTGAACAGAAATAAGTGAATGTTGTGTGACTTGTGTTAATCACGAGATAGACTTGTGACATTGTTGTTTGTTTCTATTCTAATCTCAACCGCTACACAATCATCCTTACGGCAGTTCGGTCGATGAAAACTACTTCATGGGCATCGTTATATATCTCTTGTTCTGGTCGTGTTATTGAATGCATGTAACTTAAAAGTAGTCCTCAAGGGTTATGTGGTTGCTGAGATTAAGATAAAAACAAATAAATGTATTATAAGTTTAATTCTTAATTCATCATAACAAAACTAAATAATCCAAATCATATCACACTCACATATTTCCGTTGAAGGTTTCGTATAATTTTAAATTTTTATGTTTAAATCTTTATTTTGATTGGTCAGCTTAAATAAGTGTCAAGACCTGAATCCTCATCGGGACAATATAGAAACTTAATAAATTTTTAATATTATATGTGATCCTAAAACTATATACGTCTTAAGAATATTGTGTATATTACATTTTTGCGCGTCGAAGAATGAGAGAGCAAGGTCCAGCGCGAGGGGCAGGTCGGCAGAAGGGATACGATGGCCGGGCTTACGAGGCAGAAACGTCGGTAATAGTGCGGCGGCGGTGATAACGAGAGCCAAGGCGATTGAGACGCACACGAAGCGCTTGAGGCGGCCCTTGTCGGCTACAGTGAGGTTGAACCCGTAGGACTTGGAGTAGTTGGAAGGCGTCTCGACGTCCGCCCGTAGGGACGAGGCCGGCACTAGTCCGAAGTCGAGCTTTATGGAATTCCAGCGGTCGGCCGAGGGAAGCAAGCGGCCCGACTCCGTTACGGCATGCACATACATTGTGGAGCTCTAGCACTCGTGACTGATCAGTTTGGTGTTCGAGTACTGCATGGTTGAATGGTTTATGTGTAGGAGATTACAAGACTTTGCCATGAGCTGGGAAGATGTTAGGATGGCGCGGTGTCGTCGATGGAAGCTAGGACCTGTCCGGTTAGTCCCATAGATGCTTCTTGTCGTGTACTAATATGGTGCTTGTTTTATACAAGCAGAAATTATTAAATTTATAGAATAAAAAAATATATGAAAAAAATATTTTATATTCATTCAATCTTTGCAATGTATATAAATTATTATATAAGGTGATACGAGAGTTATTTTAGGAAGACCATAATGTAGAATATTTCTATGCTATAATTAGGAAATATATACTAATCACATGATTTATTTCTAACATTTTTCCTCAAGTTGGTGAGTGAATGTCATGATTTCCAAATTGTCACTTAATTAACAAAATTGTTCGCGTTCCAAAAGGTCGGTGAAGATGTCTGTAAATTGAGAACGTAATAAAACATATGATGATGCAATCACTCTAGATTGCAGGTTTTTTTCTCTCCTATAATGTAACAATCAATCTCAATGTGTTTCGTACGCTCGTGGAAGACAGAATTTTGGAAATGTAAATAACTGCTTGGTTATCACAAAATAAAGTCGTCGGCTGATTTTGTGTAACCTTAAGATCTTGCCAAATATATCGCACCCACGTAATTTTCAAACATGTTGCAGCCATAGCTTGATATTCTAATTTTGCGTATGAGTTAGCCACATTAGATTTTTTCTGTTTTTCTTTTTTTGCCTGGACCCGTGGCAATAAGAGCCACCCAGCCGGTCCGGCCCAAACCCGTGGCAATAATTGCCATCCAGCTAGTACAGAGGGGGGGGGGGGGGGGGGGGGGGGTCGTTTCCATGAACTCTCCTCTCGGGTGTCTCCCACCTTACCACTAGGCTAAGGCTTCGGGACTTCAATAAAATCAAAAAATTGTTTAAGAAGATACATAAACTCGAAATAGAACGTCGAGTCATTGTGCAACATGTCCAATCTGAATCACAATAGTTGTTTAATGTGAGATCATTGGACAAAGAAAAAAGCATAAAGTTAGAGCAATAAACTTTAAGTTTATTGCGAAAAAAGCATAAAGTTAGAGAAAACTATACATAGAGCATAATATCGCCAAAAAAATAGGATGTAAGTTATACTAACGTCCTTCTTTAGTGCGTAAGTAACCTAAAAGCCGATTAAGTCCTAACCGGATTGTTTAAGTTAAGATTTTTATTATTTAATACATTCACGCCGACTTACGCTCTAATATTTGGCATAATTTAAGGACTTATGCCCTAATATTTTGTGTAAGTGTGTTTGTTTAATATTTGGAAGACCACGAAGGGGTTGAACTGGACGAAGAGGCGGAGGAAGTAGTACTGCAGGGACTAGACCTCCTCGACCGCCTTCTCATCGAGCTTCTCTCCGAAACACATGAGGACTAGCAAGCTGAACATGGCAAACTGGCAGCTCTCCATGACGCTGACCACTCCGTCGTCTCCACTATCGGCTTGGTGTCGAAACTTGTCGAGAAGTATCCGAAGAGCCCACTCCCGGGCGTCGGAGAAGAGCTTGACACGCGAGGGGTGGAGCATCTCCGCCGCGAGGTTGCGGCGGAGGGAGCGCCACAGGGGCCCGTTCGAGGAGGTGATGTCAGTGTGGTTGCTGACGATGGATCGGGGCCCCGAACTAGCGAGGGCCGGTCCGCGAGAGTGGCTCCGAGGTGGACGAGGGCCTCGTGGGCGAGGTTGCGGTTGGTGATGAAGACGGTCGGGCGGAAGGGGACGCAGAGGGGCTACGATGGGCCGTACTTGGAGTGGAAGCGAGTCACACACTTGAATTGAAATAATCACATATTATGAGAGTGACTTTCTTATGTGTTGACTCTTCTGAATAAGGTAGTTTCAGATTTTTATATGCAAAATTTATTTCTTAATTTTTTTTTAAATATTTTTAAAAAATAAAATATCATATTATATTAAACTATATTCATGAAAGTTAAATTATTTTCTGCCAATAAATATCCCTTAATTTGCGAATAACAAGTGTTATGGATTGATATGAAGTAGACAGGTCTACAGACTAAACTGATAAGAGTATGCACAAGTTCTTCATTCGAAGAGTAAGGCTATATCAGATTCTAGATCCAGAATATAGTAGTTGATTTGATTGAATAGTAAGATCCATTTCAAATTTTAGTTTCAAAATTTTCAGGTCTAATTCAGCCACATGAGCTATAGATTGGATTTAAGAATTTCTAGAATCATAAGGTAAAAAATTATTTTGTAGAATAGTAAGCCTCAAATTCTAAATTTTAGATTATTATTGTTTTTTACATTAATTCTTGACGTATAATCTTTGTAACCAAAATTTTTTACTATTCTTTTACTAATCCAATCCATTCTATATTAATTCTTTTCTCCCTTTCTTTCTTACTCTTTATTTATTTTTATTTTTTTTGAATCTCAAGATACAATTTTGAGCAGTATCTTCTAAGTATGCTCTAAAGAGTATCAATAATGCTAAGTTTACTACCAAATGCTTACAACCTTCTTACAACCCTCTCTCCCTCCTGCTATGTGGGCCACATCCGGTCACACCTCTCCTCCCAATGAACGGCTGCCACGTGGCGGCCACCCGGACAGCCACCGGGTCCCACCTTTTTTCCCTCCTTCAATGGACGATCGCCAGGTGGGCACAACATGAACGTCACGTGGCAGTTGTAAGAGGGTTATAGGCATTTGGTTGTAGTCATAGCATAGTCCAAAGAGTGTTGACAAATTTAATCCCAATTCTCTGCACTCTCTCCCATAATATATCAAGTATCAGGTTTCTCTCTCTCTCTCTCTCTCTCTCCATAGCATTTTCTTTCAGAAAGATTCCACTTTATTAAGGCAAATTCTATAGGCATTTCATATTTTACTTAGGACAGTCTATTAATTCAGGACAATCCAGATTTTTGTAACTTTTACTTAGAACAGTCCAAAATTTACTCAGAACAGTCCAACCCCTCCAAACCTTTCCAAAATTCTTCATTCTAAATTTCTACTATCTCTCTTCAAATTTTCAAACCCCCAAACCCTAACCCTAACCCTAACCCTAACCCCAACCCCAACCACAACTGTCGGAGGAGGAGGAGGTGGAGCCAAAAATTTGTCCCGGATCCGAATCCGCCCATTTCCCCTCTGATATCCCACCACCGTCTGTCACGCCCCGATCTCCCGCAGGCAAATCGGCCGTTCCCGCTAGGCGGGAATCACCCTCGCCAGCGCTCCCGCGGAACGATCGCTTAACCCATCCGGACGTGATGCCGCACGAGCGTGATCCACGCCCTTGCAAGGCCATGGTTCATTGGCTGGCGGCAAGAGTTCTAAGCCACAGAGTCGCACAGATTGTCCGAGTGCAGCGGAGTCATGAACGCATAGGCGATCGGTAACAGGTTCACTGAGTCGACAAATATAGCGGAAGCATTGAAACACAAGTTGAAGTAAAGCAAGCTCTTTTATTGATATAAACTTGTGTTACAGGCGGCGTATAGCCGAGATTACAAGTCGCTCAAGCCTCTCTCTCTGAAACAGTAAAAGCGTGCCAAGTGGCTACAACTGTGGAATGAATGTACAGGCGATGGTCAGGCGATGTTCATAACTTATGTCTTGTATAAGCGCTTCAGTCCCGGACGCACCGTTGCAAGGCTTCAGAGGAAACTCCTGGCCTTAGCACGCACGAAGGAGGCGTCCGCACCGCACGAGGTTCTCCCGCACCCTGCGTACAAACTGGTGGATTATCAGTACATTGAATGCACTGGTGGGGAAGCTACTCGCCCGCTCGACAAATCCAAACACGTAATACAGGTTCCGTGCACAACTATTAAGTTGTCTTTCTAGTTGTCTTAGGATCAGTTTCATGCAAACATTGAATAGCTTAACGTGTCGGGCAGTGCGCCGTACGATGTTTGAGGAAACACGGCGAGACTTACCAACTTACCATTTCTCCTTCCCTGTCCAAGGCAAACATGATTAATTCAAGCACGGTAAGTATAAACATTCAGGAAGCATAGCATATGCAAACATGAGGGTCGTTATGTTCAGATCGTTCAGGTGTTCAGTTCATTGATGCTATGCAATGACTCGCACGCGGATAGCCGCTAAGCGAGGATGACTTATCTATATGACGAAAGTCGCTGGCATAGCCATTATGGACGGGTTATGGTCTCGGGACTAAGAGCGATAGCAACGCAGGTGGCGAGCCCCGCTACATAACACTCCGTCCGTGACTAACGACCATACAAACTCTTCCGTCCGGATCGGATCGGTCCCAGTGCCCCGGTGACCGTCCGCGGAAGCCAAAAATCCTTGTGCACAGGTTGTCCGCGACATGCAGGTCAGGGTCTATCCAAATCCAAAGCTTGACATGATAATCATGGAACACACAAACTTATTCTGAACGAGCACATTGCTCCACGAGATGGGATTCGAACAGTACAAACACAATCCTCGTTCAGATCCAAACATGGCATGATTATCATTCAAGCGTGATTCACATTCAAATATCCATTCTTGCTTGATGCATTCCCCTGGTTCGGGGATTTGCCTTGGGTGACCTAACGGTCCCGGATACTTGCAGGTTCAAATGCACAGAAGGACTATTTGATAGTCTTCTGGCTAAACAAGAATGCATGCACAACACAATACCGCTAGACGTTTGAAAGCAGACAAGCATACGTTTCTAAGGAATATAAGCAGGCACGTTGCTCGGACCCGAAGGTAAGCCGAGAGTTGAAATCGTTAAGGGACTTAGCATGCGAGGGTCTGAATATAAGCAGTATTTCAATTTCCATGTTCTAGCAAGCAATACAAGTTGGGATTATTCCCTTAGCTAGGTGCGTTGGATTTATTAGCATGCAGGGGGTAAATCACCTAGCGACTAGCATAAATATTCCAGATTTTATATGTGCTGGCTAAGCAAAGACAAGTTCACCGTAGCCACCCACCTTAGCGATGATTCGCCTCGGTAGAGTAATACGTCTGAGCGAGCCTCTGAAAGTCCAAGCCGGATTCCTGTATGGGCAAGTCTGGATATCCTTTGCTTCTCCTTTGAGGCAAAGCGGGTCGGGACAACTGCACGATTGCCGTTTGAGACGGCAGTCCGCTTGAGCGGAACGGGGTGTTACACCGTCCCCGTCCCCCGCCAGCCACGCCCGACATCCCCCCCCCGAGCTCTCCCTCCTCCTCGCCTCCCCGTGCGACCCCTCTATGATGTCCTCGCTCCGTTCCTCCCTCGCCGTCTCCCACGACGTCGTCCGCTCTGTCATCGATGCCCTCCTCGCTGTAGTGCCTCAAATCCCGATCCGACCGGGATGTGCACTACGTAATTGGGCTTGTGGCTAGTCCGTTTGAGTCATAACTTAGAACTTCGGCATCTTCTTGCCACGGACGAAATGCGATGATCCTTTCCAACTCATGGAAAGGCCTCTATTGAAACGAGTCCAATAGTTTTCGTGTTTGGTTGCTTGGTTTTCTTGATTGCCGCTTTGGGATTTGATTTGGTGTTGCTTTCGATTTGCTTGGTTTTCGCTGCTGGTTTTATCGTTTGGAGCTTTGATTCTTGGGGAGTTCGACAAGGAAGGATAGGCAAGATTCTAATTGGTGCTCGTGCTGTGCAGGTCCGCGTAACTGACGTTTGATCGTCGCTAGGCGGGAATCTTTGTTTCAGCTACCTTTTCCTTAACCAGTGAGTGGTTTGGACCCTTCTTTCCTACTTCTTCACGCCAACATCTTTAATGTTTCAAACGTTCACTCGATGATGCCCGGTTGGACGCCTAGGAAATCCTTGCCACAATACATGCCAGCCACTAAGAAAGGAACAGGGGATTTTTGTAGACTAATATTTCTCTATGCTTGCACACCTTATAACTGAGTTTGTTTATAATGGGGATTGGTTGTTGGTGGTGGCCTAGTGCCTCGGACGGAGTTTGGACCTATGGGATATCAAAATCGGAACACCGCGTTGAGAAAATATGAACTGTTGCATGAGATATATATTGCTGCTTAACTTCTTTAGTTTCAAATCGATGCATTGTATGATATATGAATTGTTCATGCATTTGCATGGTCTGGGACAACTTGTGCACAAGGTTTATCATTTCCTCGAAACGGCTTTCCGGGGCACTGGAACCGTATCGATCCGGAGGGAAATATTTGATTCGTGCTCGTCACGATGCATTGCGGGACCTCCAGCAGGGCTTGCTACCCGGGCTGATAGGGCGCGCCGCTAATGCTTGAATATGTCCCTAAGGTGTCGATCACACCAATGACCGCATAGACTAGAACACATGCTAATCTATTGTCTTGTGCAGATGGTAAGTATACTTGTGTTTCGTTGCAGGGAAGGCGTGCATCGGTTGAGTAAGCAATCGATGCACTGGTTGGATTCGCTATTATTTTCATTCCTATCAAAACATGCAACTGATATGAATTGAATTCACTTGCCTCTTTATAGAAGTCATCTTAATGCATGCTCGCCCCTAATAAGCTAGTGTCGATTTAGTCGAGTGGGTTCATCCCGCTCACCAGTACAAGTTGAGTACTGACCCACGTTGTGGGCAACTATTTCAGGCACTCAGACGGTGCAACGCTAGTGGATAGACGAGGAGGCGTTAGGAGCACCTCTATTTTGAAGTATAGTTGGAGTCAGATCATTTTGGAGGCTTGGACTTTCAACCTATACAAGGGCGTAATGTATGAACGACGTGGACTATCTCATGGAGCGCGCCCTGCCTTTTGAGTTTATCTTTTGTAATGCAAATCAAGTAGCCGAGAGGCGCATCAATGTAAACTCTATGTAAATTACTCTGAATTATCAATGAAAAAGCATGTTTCTTCCTGCACTGTGTTCAAATCTCTGTGAATGTGTTTTATAAATTGTGTTTCAAAATGGGTTCCTATAACTGCAAGTTCTTGCCTTGTACGAGCGCAACACTAGGCTCGTACGGCATCACGCCCCAAGCGAGGACGAATCGGTTCCGTAAAGGATCAAGCGAGGACGACCGACCCTTTCGGGATCGGGGCGTGACATATTGGTATCAGAACCTAGGCTTTACTTCCACGGGATTTCAAAAGATTATAAAGGAGTTTGATGCGCCTCTCAATTGAGTTGCGTTCGGCGTCCGCTGCATGGGAAGAGTCGCTTATACAATGAGCCCATAGATATAAAATCTATCATTTTTGGAGTGTTAACAAGCTACTCTCTTTTGTAGCCATGGCTAAGAAGAACACTGCAACTGCCAGCAGTGCTCAACCCATTCAGAGCGATCCAGCAAGCTCTGGAGAATCCGGAGGAGCGGGTTCAACCGGAATGGCGGAACGGCTTATGCACCTCATGGAGGCGCAGCAGCAGCAAGCTGTTACCCAACAAGCTAACATACAAGCGCAGTTTGCTTCTCAACAGAAGCAAATGGATACAATGATGCAACTGATTGCATCCCTGGCACCGAGCAACGGGACATCCGCAGCAACGCCTGTCACGCCTCCAGCCGTGGCGGTAGAAGATGAGTCAGAAGAGACTCAGCCTACAGCAAGGAACTCCTGCCGAGCAGCTGAGTTTACAAAAATGCACCCCCCTACGTTCAACGGACGAGCGGAGCCGGACGTGGTATTGGGGTAGATTGCTAAGCTGGAAGGACTTTTCAACCTGGTTGGCATCCGGGGATCCAAGCGAGTTGCCTGTGCATCGGTTCAGCTGGAACTGCGTGCGCATGATTGGTGGGAGGCAACGAAGCAAGGAATTTACGATGCCAATCCCAACTGCAAGATTACTTGGGAAATGTTCAAATCTGCATTCATTGAACAGTATATTCCCCGAGCAGTCCGGCAGCAAAAGGAAGACGACTTCAGCAACCTGGTCCAAGGAAGTCTGTCTGTGGATGATTATGATTCAGTATTCGCTAAGCTAGCAAAGTTTGCTGGGCAATTCTTGCCTAATCAGCAGGCGTGGTGCTATAGATTTCAGAAAGGTTTGAATGACGATTTACGTAGGGACGTCATCAACCAAAGATGCCAAACATATAGGGAATGTTATGAAGCGGCTCTGAACAGCGAACGGATCTTCGGGCGCCCTCTCCCAAAGACCGAGGTGCAAACCCCCCGTGCCAATAACAATAAGCGTCCTCATGAAACGGGAGGGTCTGGAGCACACAAGCGCTCGCACACGTCTGATAATAGGGGCCAATCCCAATCACTGAACTGCAGCCGGTGCGGCAAATCAGGGCATAAAGTGAATGATTGTCGGGTTCAAGGATGTTTTAAATGTGGTCGCCTTGGTCACAAACAGTTTAACTGCAGAGAGGGCAAGCCAAATCAGAATAATGGAAATCAAAACAAAGGGCCTCCAGCAAGTGATGCCAATGCTGTGCCAGTAAATCCACAACGCCAGGGTGCTCAGGGCCGAGTCTATGCATTGACTCGGGATGAGGCATCTGTATCCGACACTGTTGTAACAGGTACTCTACTATATCGAGAATTACCCGCTAGAGTCTTATTCGATTCAGGTGCTACGCATAGTTTCATATCTGCTGATTTTACTGTTGAGCATAAATTAGCTTCTACTGCTTTAAATATGAACCTTTGCGTAAGTACCCCTTCGGGAGTCGATATGCCCGCCCATGCGATCTGTAGGGATGGTTACATTTGCATCGGAGGTAGGAAGCTTTCCTTAGATGTCATTGTACTAGACATCAAGGATTATGATATTATTCTCGGTATGGACTGGTTGGGTGCTTGCCATGCAACAATCGAGTGCGCGGAGAAGCGAGTCGTATTCCGTCTACCCGGCGAGGCAGACTTCTACTATTCGTGCAGCGCTGCACCGAAGACGGCAATGGTGATATCAGCAATTTCGGCTAGGCGTATGTTGCATTCGGGCTGTGAAGGGTACTTAGCTTCTGTTCGAGACACCCGGCGGGAATGTGCAGATGCAGCTCAGGCTGAAGTCATTGCAGATTTTCTCGACGTGTTCCCAGACGAGCTGCCTGGAATGCCTCCTGATCGTGAGATCGAATTCAGCATTGACACTTTTCCGGATTTGCGACCGATATCAAAGGCACCTTATCGCATGGCCCCAGCAGAGCTTAAGGAACTTAAAGTTCAGTTGCAAGACCTGTTGGACCGAGGATACATTCGTCCAAGCGTTTCTCCGTGGGGCGCTCCGGTGCTGTTCGTGAAAAAGAAAGATGGATCCATGCGGCTGTGCATTGACTACCGAGAACTGAATAAAGCGACCGTGCGGAATCAGTACCCTTTGCCAAGAATAGATGACTTATTTGATCAGTTGCAAGGTGCAAGAGTTTTCTCTAAAGTTGATCTCAGGTCAGGGTATCACCAGTTGAAAATCAAATCAGAGGATATTCAAAAATCTGCTTTCAGAACCCGTTACGGACACTATGAGTTCCTCGTGATGTCGTTCGGTTTGACGAACGCCCCTGCAGCTTTCATGGATCTGATGAACCGCGTGTTTCGGCCGTTTGTGGATAAGTTTGTAGTCGTGTTCATAGACGACATACTAATCTATTCCAAGAATGAGGCGGAGCACAAAGAACACCTGAAGATCGTGCTGCAGACATTACGAGACCATCAGTTGTTCGCTAAGCTCAGCAAGTGTGAGTTCTGGTTGAACAGCGTGGCGTTCCTTGGTCATGTCATCTCGGCCGAAGGCGTCGCCGTAGACCCGAAGAAAATAGAAGCGGTGGTGGACTGGAAGCAACCTACGTCAGCCAGCGAAGTTCGAAGCTTTCTGGGCCTTGCGGGATACTACCGTAGGTTCGTGAAGGACTTCTCTAAACTGGCCTCGCCTATGACTCGCCTTACTCAGAAAGGGATTGCATACGAATGGGGTGATGACTGCGAAGCCAGCTTTCGGGAACTTAAGCGGCGTCTTGTTTCAGCTCCGATCCTTGCACTTCCAGATGGGGTAGAAGAGTTTCAGATATACAGCGACGCTTCAGGACTCGGCTTAGGGTGTGTGCTCATGCAGAGGGACAAGGTAATATCGTACGCCTCCAGGCAACTGAAGCCGCACGAGAAGAACTACCCGACGCATGACTTGGAATTGGCGGCGATTGTATTTGCTTTGAAGTTGTGGAGGCATTATCTTTATGGTGTTGCTTGCAAAATCTTCACAGATCACAAGAGCCTCAAGTATCTTTTTACCCAGCGGGAATTGAACCTCCGGCAGCGGCGTTGGCTAGAACTTATTAAGGACTACGACCTAACGATCGCGTATACTCCGGGCAAGGGAAACGTCGTTGCTGATGCTCTGAGTCGGAAGCACGTGGGCTCGTTATCTATAGACAACCGTTTACTTCGAGATCTCGAGGCGATGGGCATCGAGTTTCGAGTTCGGCATCCAGGAGTGCAGCTGGCACCACTCCATCTTGAACTGGGTTTACGTGGTAGAATCAAATCAGCTCAGGAGGGCGATCAGTTCTTAGCGAAGGTGCGCGGATTGATCTCGGCGGGGAAGACGTCTGACTTTGTGGCAGGCGAAGATGGGGCCTTACAGATGAAAGGGAGGCTATGTGTTCCTAACGACCCAGAACTCCGAAGGGAAATTATGGCAGAAGCACACTACGCGAAGTATTCTTTACATCCGGGGAGCACTAAGATGTACAAGGACTTGCGCGGGACCTTCTGGTGGCACGGTATGAAGCGGGATGTGGCGACCTTTGTGTCACAGTGCATGGCCTGTCAACAGGTGAAAGCTGAGCATCAGAGGCCCGGCGGGGAACTGCAGAACCTCGCTATTCCCGAGTGGAAATGGGACAACATCACTATGGATTTTATTGTGGGATTTCCGAAGACGCCACGGGGGCACGATGCGATTTGGGTCATAGTTGATCGTTTGACCAAATCAGCCCACTTTCTTCCCATAAAAGTTACTTGGAGCGTCGATCGGTTAGCACAAATTTACATAGATGAGATCGTCCGATTACACGGAGTACCTGCCTCAATCGTCTCTGACCGTGACGGACGCTTCTTATCTCGTTTCTGGACTAGTCTACAAGCTGCTTTGGGAACCAAGCTACAGTTCAGTACCGCATACCACCCGCAGACTGATGGACAGACAGAGAGGACAAATCAGATACTCGAAGATATGTTACGGCTGTGTGCTATTGATTTAAAGACTAGTTGGGACACGCATCTTCCTTTGGCAGAGTTTGCGTATAACAACAGCTACCAATCAAGCATCCAGATGGCACCGTACGAAGCACTATATGGGCGAAGGTGTCGATCTCCAATCTGTTGGGACGAAGTCGGCGAGCGGCAGGTACTCGGGCCAGAGCTGGTAGAGCAGGCAGTTGAAAAAGTTTGCTTGATTCGGGAAAGACTCCGCACAGCGCAGAGCCGACAGAAAAGTTATGCTGATGCACATAGAAGACCCTTGGAATTCTTGGTCGGGGATCATGTCTTCTTGAAAGTGACGCCGATGCGAGGTGTAATGCGTTTCGGCGTGAAGGGCAAACTGAGTCCCCGGTTTGTCGGCCCCTTTGAGATACTAGAACGAGTTGCAGCTGTGGCATACAGAATAGCACTACCTCCCGCCTTGGCAGAAGTGCATGACGTATTCCATGTTTCCCAACTACGGAAGTATGTGCATGACCCAAGTCATGTGGTTAGTTTTGTACAGTTGGAACTGCGCGCGGACTTGTCATACTCAGAAGAACCGGTGCAGATCCTGGATCGTAAGGAAAAAGTACTTCGCAACCGTACGATGTCCTTGGTTCGCGTGCTGTGGCGGAACCATTCAGCTGGGGAATCAACCTGGGAAATGGAATCGGAGATGAAGGAGAAGTACCCTTCATTGTTCATTCAGTCGGAGGTAGGGCCTTGTTCTTACGTTTCGGGTCGGCCTTGTTCTTAAGTTTCGGGTCGAAACTTTTTCTTAGTGGTATATTATGTAGTGCCTCAAATCCCGATCCGACCGGGATGTGCACTACGTAATTGGGCTTGTGGCTAGTCCGTTTGAGTCATAACTTAGAACTTCGGCATCTTCTTGCCACGGACGAAATGCGATGATCCTTTCCAACTCATGGAAAGGCCTCTATTGAAACGAGTCCAATAGTTTTCGTGTTTGGTTGCTTGGTTTTCTTGATTGCCGCTTTGGGATTTGATTTGGTGTTGCTTTCGATTTGCTTGGTTTTCGCTGCTGGTTTTATCGTTTGGAGCTTTGATTCTTGGGGAGTTCGACAAGGAAGGATAGGCAAGATTCTAATTGGTGCTCGTGCTGTGCAGGTCCGCGTAACTGACGTTTGATCGTCGCTAGGCGGGAATCTTTGTTTCAGCTACCTTTTCCTTAACCAGTGAGTGGTTTGGACCCTTCTTTCCTACTTCTTCACGCCAACATCTTTAATGTTTCAAACGTTCACTCGATGATGCCCGGTTGGACGCCTAGGAAATCCTTGCCACAATACATGCCAGCCACTAAGAAAGGAACAGGGGATTTTTGTAGACTAATATTTCTCTATGCTTGCACACCTTATAACTGAGTTTGTTTATAATGGGGATTGGTTGTTGGTGGTGGCCTAGTGCCTCGGACGGAGTTTGGACCTATGGGATATCAAAATCGGAACACCGCGTTGAGAAAATATGAACTGTTGCATGAGATATATATTGCTGCTTAACTTCTTTAGTTTCAAATCGATGCATTGTATGATATATGAATTGTTCATGCATTTGCATGGTCTGGGACAACTTGTGCACAAGGTTTATCATTTCCTCGAAACGGCTTTCCGGGGCACTGGAACCGTATCGATCCGGAGGGAAATATTTGATTCGTGCTCGTCACGATGCATTGCGGGACCTCCAGCAGGGCTTGCTACCCGGGTTGATAGGGCGCGCCGCTAATGCTTGAATATGTCCCTAAGGTGTCGATCACACCAATGACCGCATAGACTAGAACACATGCTAATCTATTGTCTTGTGCAGATGGTAAGTATACTTGTGTTTCGTTGCAGGGAAGGCGTGCATCGGTTGAGTAAGCAATCGATGCACTGGTTGGATTCGCTATTATTTTCATTCCTATCAAAACATGCAACTGATATGAATTGAATTCACTTGCCTCTTTATAGAAGTCATCTTAATGCATGCTCGCCCCTAATAAGCTAGTGTCGATTTAGTCGAGTGGGTTCATCCCGCTCACCAGTACAAGTTGAGTACTGACCCACGTTGTGGGCAACTATTTCAGGCACTCAGACGGTGCAACGCTAGTGGATAGACGAGGAGGCGTTAGGAGCACCTCTATTTTGAAGTATAGTTGGAGTCAGATCATTTTGGAGGCTTGGACTTTCAACCTATACAAGGGCGTAATGTATGAACGACGTGGACTATCTCATGGAGCGCGCCCTGCCTTTTGAGTTTATCTTTTGTAATGCAAATCAAGTAGCCGAGAGGCGCATCAATGTAAACTCTATGTAAATTACTCTGAATTATCAATGAAAAAGCATGTTTCTTCCTGCACTGTGTTCAAATCTCTGTGAATGTGTTTTATAAATTGTGTTTCAAAATGGGTTCCTATAACTGCAAGTTCTTGCCTTGTACGAGCGCAACACTAGGCTCGTACGGCATCACGCCCCAAGCGAGGACGAATCGGTTCCGTAAAGGATCAAGCGAGGACGACCGACCCTTTCGGGATCGGGGCGTGACACTCGCCACCATGGACGATGTCGACGACTTCGACGACCACACCACCGCTATGGTCAATCTCCATGCCGCGTCCCTAGCCGCCTGCCTCCTCCCCTCCCCTCCCTCTCCTCGGAGCCCTCCGGCGACGCCGAGCATCCCCGCTCGCGCATGGCCCGGGACCTCCTCGCCATCCTCCAGGTCTGCATCAAGAATCGCCCGCCCCCGCACCACGCCACCGCCGCCCACTCCGCACCCCGCCCCGGTTGGTGATGCTGCTTCGAACTACTTCTTCTTCTTCTTCTTTCATAGACTGTAAAAAAATTGACAGTCCTTCATATTGAAAGGACTGCCAATTTTTTTACAGTCCTAATTATTTAGGACTGTCACAAAGTTGACAGTTGGAAGAACTGTCAACATTTTTGACAGTCCTTCCAACATTGTGACAGTCCTGAAAAAAAATTGGGCTGAAAAAAAAAGTCATTGGCTTTTATATGAGGATTTGGGCTGCCCTCAAGTAAAAAAAAATTAATGACAAACTTGTAAAAAATTAAAAAAAAAATTGGACCATCCTAAGCAATTTATGGAGTGCCTTTAGAATTTGCCTTTATCAATTTTGCAGATGATTTGAAAAAATTCTAAAGGCACTCCAATACTTACTTAGGATAGCCCATTACTTCAGGACAGCCCAAAATTTTGTAACATTTACTTAGAACATTCCAAAATTTACTCATGACATCCCAACCCTTCAAACATTTCCAAAATCCTTTATTCTAACTTTCTACTGTCTCTCTTCAAATTCCCAAACCTCTAAACCCTAACATAACCCTAATCAAAATTCCAACCCCAACCACCGGAGGAGGAGGTGGCGACGGGAGACAGGGAAGGAGGCGACGACGGGAGACGGGGTATAAGGCAAAGGCGCGCGCGGGTGCTGTTGCTGCTGCCGCCGCCGCCGTCGTCGCCCAGCCCCCTGTCCGTGCGTGCGCCTCAGTCGCGCACAGCACCCCGCACCACGCACGCGTCCGTCCCGCGCAACCCCCGCACCCCACGCGCTCCCGCCCGTCCCACGCAGCCCCCGCACCCCGCGAGCGTCCGTCCCACACCTCCGTCCCGCGCCGCCCCCGCTCGCCTCCGCCAGCTCCCGCAACCCGTCCTTGATGCTGTTGCAGCTTCTTCTTCTTCTTCTTCTTCTTCTTCTTCTTCTTAGGACTTTAAATAAAATTGATAGTCCTTCCAATATGAATAATTATCAATTTTTTTTAGAGTCCTAATTATTTAGGACTGTCACAAAGTTGATAGTCCTTCCAATTGGAAGGACAGACATAATTATTTAAGACTGTAACAATATTGACAGTTCTTCCAATTGGACTAATTATCTAGGACTGTAATAATGTTGACAATCTTTCCAATTTTTTTACAGTCATAATTATTTAGGACTGTCAACATTGTGACAGTCCTGGAAAAAAAAGTTTGGACTGAAAAATAAAAGTCATTGACTTCTATATGAAAATTTTGGCTGACCTCAAATAAAAAAAAAATTGTATGACAAATTTGTAAATAAACTGAAAAATAATTTGCGACTGTGTATTGCCTTTGGTTTGCCATGATTTGGACCTCCATCGCTTGAGTTTGTTGATTTTCTCTGCAGATTCCCATCTGGGTTTTTCCAAATTAAGAGTTTCCGTCAATTTGAGGTGCTGAACTTGTTTCTTCTTGCATAAATATTCGATCTTTGATTCATCTATCAGTCCCTTCCCCAAAAATTTCATCTGGGTCATTGTTTTTCTCCAAATCTCCTCTCTCTCTCTCTCTCTCTCTCTCTCTCTCTCTCTTTTCTTTGATTTCTATGTGGGGTTTCATGTTCTAATGTTACAAGGTCAGAATATTTACTAGCATGCCAATTTTACATCCAAAAATCAGAGAATCTGATGGCAATGCTAAGTGGGCATGAAGGAATTGATCTTGATATTGATCCTGCTTGCATAAAGATTCATTCTTTGGTCTTCTAGCTGCAAAATTTCATCTGGGTCATTGCTTTTTCTCCAAATCTCCACCTCTTTCTTTGTTATTTTCCAAGTCCATGCTAGTTTTGCAGTGATTTCTATGTGGTCAGAATACTTACTATTATGTTAATTTTGCATCCGAATTCTCGGTCTAGAGATTGAATTCATTCAATAATGAACCAGTCATTTGGACCAGGAAATCCCAAGTCATTCTACTCATACCGAAGAGGAGAGTTTGATCTAGAATCCGGAATCCTCCGAAAGCCCCGAAAACCAAAGACTTCCCTGTCTGATCCTTTTAGGACGATTAAATCTTTTGGGAACCAAGTGCATTACTTCTACAAGATGCATCCCGTCTTAGTTCTCCTCTTCTCGTTGTCATTCGGAATCACAATTCTGATAGTTCTGTCTATATACGAGAGCCGGTTTATAATGAGTTTTCAGAAGAGCAGTGATCTTAGTTTAGGATCAGATTCTTATCCTTATAAGGATCTCCGTAACCTCATCATGGTTGCTGGGCACTCTGTTTATAGCAGCAAGAAGTGTGGGAAGTTTGAAGATGAGGATTCTTGGTTCTTGGAGCCGTATCAGAAGAATCCAGGTCAGGCGGCTACATTCGTGGATCACATCAAAGCTGGCGTGGAGATTGCAGATAAAGATGAAGGAGCTCTTCTTATTTTTAGTGGTGGAGAGACTAGAAAGGATGCTGGCCCTCGTAGCGAAGCGCTGAGTTATTGGACTATTGCAGACTCGCAAGGCTGGTTCGGTAAATTCATTCATTTTAATTTTATTCTCAGAGGAAATGCTTCTATTTTAGTGTGAAAGTCGTTTACTTCCTTACTCTATGTCACTTCATAGTTGATAACTAGTGCTTATTTTTCTTCACGTCTTGGAACGTAAAATTAGTCTCGTTCGTGTTCATTGGATGTATATGAAATTATGAAAATGTAGTAGTAATGAAACTATCCTTCATCTTTGATGGGAATTGAGAGTATACATATGGTAATGAATATAAGGACCTTAATGGTGTGTAGTATTTGATGGCAATTTAGATGATTTAAACAAGGACAACAACAACGGCAAAGCCTTTATCCCAAATATTTGTGGTCGGCTATTTCAATCATTTTCTTGCTTTCAGCTCTGTTAAGGGCCATCCCTCCGTAAAACTATCAATAAACCACTCTGGTTCACTTTTCATTGCACCGGAGTGGGTTGATGCATGCCGTTGTTAGACTTGCTTCTGAGGAATGCACTAACGTGTATTATATCTTAAAGCTACCAAAAATTATATCTTTTAATTCACTATAGATCGAAAGACAAATGTGCCCTTCATTAAGTGTTGTACTTAGTTAACAAGTGGTTAACAAATAACATATGCCTAGTAAAATTTGTGTGTACTCTTGCCTCAATGACACACTTCCCCGTAGCAAACAGTATCATCTTCCCCCTAACCTATACTATTAATTCAGGATAGTTAAGCATTGTAACTTGTTGCATGACCAGTAAGATAGTCTTTCTACCTCTGCTATTAATCTCCATATTTTATGGCATATAGCCATCTCTTGCCAAACAGTTGTAAACCTTGGTCAATTATTTTGTTGATTGATCTCAATTTGTGCTTCCCTTCCCAGTGATATATTGCTCGAAGACGATGACTTTGATCTTGAGCGCTATAGTCCTTGAGAAAATAAATGACCCTTAGATGTCCAGTTCTTATTTAGTACTACCATGAGAAAAATATACTTACCAAATTATTGATATTGTCTGTACATCGTGCAATTCACATTATGGGCAGTTTCTTTATAGCTCAACTCACTTCACTTAAGATTTATGTATCTAAAAGAAGTGCATACAAAATAAACATGGCCTAATAGCTTGTTCTTTTTCCTGCTCCTGACTATGTCAATACCTGTGACTTTGTCAAAATTAATAGAGGCATGACAAACTGTCATAATTGGAGTTATACTGATTGATCTCAAATACTTATTTTCTACAGGAAAGCAAGACAGTGTAAGAAGTAGATCACTCACAGAGGAGAATGCAAGAGACAGCTTTGAGAATCTTCTTTTCAGTGTCTGTAGGTTTCGGGAACTTACTGGCACTTACCCTCAGAACATTACAGTAAGCTATTATTTCCAATCCTGCTTCTTTCAACTGTTATTTATGCATCTGTGTCCATTTAATTATAAAAGTAGCCTAAGTGGCTAGGAGGCACAAGTCATCTGATAAATATGCCGAGTCTTCTAAGATAAGCATACCTTTGGCTTATAAGCATAAAAATAAGATCACTTAATCAATCTAAGTGGTAGAGAACTTTTCAGGAGCTGACTTTTAGATTCATTGTATTACGTAATCAGTAATTTATTTACTGACAGTTATTAGATGGAACCAGGAACTCCTGGTCTGGCTTGACAAAATGTATTAGAGCATCTCCAACGCTATTGTGAGTTTGGAAAAAAGATGTTGCCACATAGGAATACCAAGTTTTTATTGAAAAAGTCCTTCTCCAATGCAAATGTGAAATAAATTGTGAAGGTGACATGGCATGACATGGAAAAGACATTGTGAAGTTGATTGTCTTGTTCTAGACAATGCACTTCACAATAGCTATCTCCACATCATCAATTATAAAAATATTTATAAGAAGGGAAGAAGAAAAAAAGTTGTCTTGGAAGTTGAAAAAAGTACTTTTTATTGTCTTTGTTAGAGTTATTTTATTTTGTTATTTATCATATGAGGGTATAATAGTAATTGTGGGTGTATTGCATATCAATATAAATAGACATGAGATGCAACCTAGGGTTTAAGGCTCTTGCGATCTCCTTTCTCATATTCTCTCTTCTCCTACTTTCCCTTCTCCTCTCCATCTCCAAACTTCACTTGGTATCAGAGCATATATTTGTAAGTACTGTACATCCCATCCACGACAGGGCTGATCGATTGCAGGGTTCGGGGCGGTAGCCCCGAAAAAAAAAATTCGACTGTTTTTCGTCTACTTTTCATGATTCGCTGTTCGTCGTTCGTTGTTCGTGGTCTTTCGTGGTTCGTTTATGAGATCTAGGGTTTCTACAGATCTCCGTTGGTTATTCGTCGTCGGTTGAGGTTCGTTGTGAGATCTAGGGTTTCAAAGATCTCGTCTTTCTGTTGCATCTGCAAGTATGGTGAGGACCGAATCTTCTAGCGAGATTAATAGTGGTGGTGGTAGCGGAGGTGGTTCTCCTTTTACTGTTATTCATAATGATGAATTGGGAAAGTCGATTACAGCGGTGAAACTCAATGGTGCGAACTACCTTGCCTGGTCCAAGTCTATCAAAGTGGTGTTAAGGGCGAAGAAGAAGTTGAAGTTTTTGACGGAAGAACCCCTGCCTGAAACTTCCGCTGAGTATGAAGATTGGATGAGTGCAGATGCATACGTTATGTCGTGGTTATGGCATAGTATGGAACCACATATCGCTGCTAATGTTCAGTGGTGTGAATTAAGCAAACAGATTTGGGCATCTCTGGAAGAATCATATTCGCAGAAGCGAAACGTTGCCTGTATCTATGAGTTGTACGAGTTATTGTTCAATACAAAGCAAAATGAGAAGCCTGTGAATGAATATCTGGCTTCAAAGAAGGCTTTGTGGGAGGAACTGTTTTAATATCATCCTGTTACTACTGATTTGAAGGAAGCTCGCAGACAGAAGGAAGAGTTTCATGTTTCACTTATCCTAGCCGGCTTGGATCCTGCGCTCGAACCTTATAAAGCTCAAATCCTTGCTGGAGAGCAGTTACCTACAGTGGCAGATATTTTCTCCCGTCTCAATCGTTCTTTTCTGGGACAGAGTTCTGTGGTGCCGAGTACTGACTCTTCTGTCCTAGTTTCTAGTGTTGTTGGTCGTGGTGGTGGACGTGGTAGTGGACGTGGCGGTAGAGATGGTGATCATAGTTTTGGTCGAGGAGGAGGCCGTGGTGGTAGAGACAATGGTCGTGGTGGTGGCCGCGGTGGTGGTGGTGGCCGTGGTCAACCACGGAAGTGTAACTATTGTGGAATGCTTGTAGAAAACTACTGTTGGGACAAGTGGGGCAAACCAGAATATGCACATCAAGTGCATGATGAAAATATGCAGTCCCAGGTCACCACTTCTGCTCCCAGAGATGATACTTCGGGTTTCAATCAGACTTCTCAGACTTCAACGTCCGATACCTCATCTTCATTTCAACAGATCCTCCAGAAGTTGAACGCGCTTGCTAGTACCACCTCCCAACCTACTGCAACCATGACATATATAGGTAATCCTGCTTTTGTGGCAACCCAGTCACCATCCACCTCTTGGGTCATCGACTCAGGAGCAAGCTCTCACATGTCTGGTATAACATCTATCTTTCATAATCGTAGTTCCATGAAACATAATATTATCTTGACTGATGGGTCTACTCGTCCTGTGCTTGGGAAATGTGTCATTCACCCTACTCAATCACTATCATTATTTGATTCATTATATGTGCCTAATTTTTTATTTAATTTGTTATCTGTGAGCCAGTTAACCAAATCTCTTCAATGTTCTGTGATATTTTCTTCCAATTCGTGTGTTTTTCAGGACCTCAGGATGAAGAAGATGATTGGTTCGGGACATGAAAAAGATGGACTGTACTACTTGGATCTACCTGGAAAAGTATTCACTTCTGTTTCTACTTCTCCGTTGCAGTGGCACTATCGTTTGGGACATCCGTCTTTGGCTAAGTTGCGTCAAGTTGTTCCTAGTTTGAGTCATGTTTCTAGTCTTGAATGTGAGGCTTTTCAGTTAGGCAAGCATCACCGTAGTTCCTTTCCTCGTCGTAGTGAGAGTCGTCAATTAGAGTCTTTTGATCTTGTTCATTCTGATATTTGGGGTCCGTCTAGAGTCAAAAGTCCGAAAGGATTTCAGTATTTTGTTATTTTTATTGATAATTATTCCAGAATGACTTGGTGTTATTTAATGAAAGAAAGATCTGAGTTTCCAAATGTGTTATCTGTCTTTTATAATGAAGTCTATGTTCAGTTTAATAAACGTATCAAAATTCTGCGTTCTGATAATGCTTTGGAGTATACTCAATCTTCTGTGAACAGTTTGTTGATCGTGGTATGATTCATCAAACCAGTTGTGTCCACACCTCTCAACAAAATGGTATAGCCGAATGCAAACATCGACACATTTTAGATGTGACTCGAACTCTCATGTTCAATATGTATGTCCCTAAACAGTATTGGGCAGATGTCGTTCTTACTGCATGTTATCTTATTAATTGCATGCCATCATCTGTATTAAATAACAAAGTTCCATTTACCATATTACATACAGATGTCGCACCCTTTTCCTTATCTCCTCGAGTGTTTGGGTGCGTCGCTTTTATTCATAACTTGAAATCTAATCGAGATAAGTCGGCTCCTAGATCTCTGAAGTGTGTCTTTCTTGGTTATCCCCGTACTCAAAAAGGTTATCGTTGTTACAGTCCATAGTCACGCAAATATTATGTCAGTGCGGATGTTACATTCTTTGAGTCTACCCCTTTCTTTCCTTCAGGAGACCGTTGTATTCCTTTTACAACAGATTTGATATCTTCCATACCACTTCCGGTTATTCCTGAATCAATTTCTGTCTCCATTCCCCATTTACAGGTTTATCAGAGATCCAAGGACAGGCCAGTGGTTCTGCAAAATTCAGCCTTCAACCAATCATCTTCTGTGCCTGAGGTTTCTGCTCCCATCACCACAGATCCAGATGATATTCCTATTGCTCTCAGAAAAAGACAACGCCTTTGTACTACAAAGAATAAGCATCCTATTTCTAACTATGTTTCATTACACCGTGCTTCATCATCTTTTCATGCATTTGTTGTTTCATTGTCTTCTACTTTTATTCCCAAAACTTACAAGCATGCTATGTCATCTTCTGGTTGGAAAAATGCAATGGATGAGAAAATGTATGCTTTACATCAAAATCAGATTTGGGAGCTTACATCACTTCCTGTTGGAAAACAAACAGTGGGTTGTAGATGGGTGTACACTGTTAAATATCACCCTGATGGTTCTGTTGAGCGTCTCAAGGCACGGTTGGTTGCCAAAGGGTATACTCAGACATATGGCGTGGATTATATGGAGACTTTCTCTCCAGTGGCTTGGCTGAATTCAGTTCGGATTCTTATTTCTGTGGCGGTTAATCACCAATGGCCTATATATCAGCTGGACATAAAAAATGCTTTCTTGCATGGTGACTTACAGGAGGAGGTTTATATGGATCAACCACCTGGATATGTTGTAGCAGAAAATAAAAGACTCGTATGTCGATTGAAGAAAGCATTATATGGACTGAAACAGTCACCTCGTGCTTGGTCTGACAAGTTCAGTTCAGTTCTCATTCAGTATGGCTTTCGGCGTACCACATCAGATCATTCAGTATTTTGCCATTCTTCCTCAGCAGGTATTATCGTGTTGATTGTTTATGTTGATGATATCATTATATCTGGGAGTGATCATGCTGGAATTGTGGACTTGAAGGCCTACCTTAGTCGTCAGTTTCATACTAAGGATTTGGGTCTTCTTCGATATTTTCTTGGAATCGAGGTTGTTCGATCTAAGAAAGGTGTGTATCTGTCACAACGCAAATATGTTCTAGACTTGCTCTCCGAGATTGGGATGTTGGAGTGTCGGCCAGTTGAGACTCCTATGGATTATCATGACAAGCTTGATGCTGACAGGGGAGAGTTATTTGAGGATGTTGGATGTTATAGACGTTTGGTTGGCAAACTTATATATCTTACTGTTACTCGATCAGACATCACATATACAGTTGGAGTAGTTAGTCAGTTTATGCATGCCCCTCGGCAATCACAGTGGGAGGCTATCTCGCATTCTTCGATACTTGAAGGGTGCACCTGGAAAGGGTTTGTTGTACAAACCTTCCCAGTTGCTTACGGTGACTGGGTTCAGTGATGCTGATTGGGCAGGCAGTCGCAGTGATAGGAGGTCTACTTCTGGCTATTGTACGTTTGTGGGTGGCAATCTTGTCACGTGGCGTAGTAAGAAGCAGAATGTTGTGGCTCGTTCTAGTGCAGAGGCCGAGTACCGTGCGGTGACTCATATAGCTTCTGAGATGATGTGGGTGCAGTCTATTCTTCATGAAATGGGAATTATGATTCCTATTCCGATGGAGATGTATTGTGATAATCAGTCGGCAATGTTTATCGCAAGTAATCCGGTGTTTCATGAGCGCACGAAGCATATCGAGGTGGATTGTCATTTTGTTCGTGATTTGTTGCTGAAGAAATAGATTGTCACTCCTTATGTTCGGTCAGAGGATCAATTAGGTGATATCCTCACCAAACCACTTGCTCGTGGTCCATTTTCTGATTTATGTAGCAAGCTGGGCATGTCTGATCTATATGCTCCTGCTTGAGGGAGGGTGTTAGAGTTATTTTATTTTGTTATTTATCATATGAGGGTATAATAGTAATTGTGGGTGTATTGCATATCAATATAAATAGACATGAGATGCAACCTAGGGTTTAAGGCCCTTGCAATCTCCTTTCTCATATTCTCTCTTCTCCTACTTTCCCTTCTCCTCTCCTTCTCCAAACTTCACTGTCTTCTCAATACTTTTGCATTGGAAAACATTTTTTTATCTCATTGTCTTGTGTGAATATAATCTTGCCACCCAGGAAAGACATTGTCTTGTGCCTCATGCCACATAAGAATCGCAATACATAACATGACAATAGGGTTGGAGATGCTCTTAGGTCATTTAGACTAGGAATAGAACCTAAACTGTGGTATTCACTAACTTTAACAAAGAAGATAACTATCAGAATTTTAGCTTAACAAAGGACATATACCTTCTAATAATTCCATTAAGCACACCTTGAGTCTCTCTTGGTGGAAGTAAGAGCTACTATGTACGATTGCACTTCCATGGAGGTGTCCTATTAGTATCGGATATACATCTGATTGTAGACTACAACACTTGGTAGATACGTATCAGATCCTTAAGGCATATCCATGATATATTAGATACTCAATATTTTCTTCTTGTTGTGATTAAACCTATGTAAAGCAGATCGAACGGTGCCAGTGAAAAAATGAAATGATGTCTTTTGTTAGACTACAATGTAATGATGGTTATATGATACAAATTGTGAATATAATAAATATGTAAAATGGTTAAATGTAGTTTTTGTATATTTGCTTCACTTTTAACAAAATTTGACTGGAATCTCCTTGATCGGATTCTTTTCTTTCAGAAAGAAATATCAATTCACATAACGAGGACTTACTATTTTAAAATTTCTGATTATCTGCTTTTTGTTATTTTGGTTTATATGTACACATGCATCTCTCTCTCAACATGTGCACACAGACATGCATGTGTGCACGCTCATGCCGGCACACACAGAAACATGCATGTGCATGCAGTGTGCACACACACTAAATCTAAATTTAAGTACATAAACAACAAAGGGACGTATTTATCAGACTTCCACACTTTGCACTTAGCATCGTCGCATGGCGCTGATGCGCTCCTTTTATGCTCCAGTTGCATGCACGGTTGCTAGCTCGGTCGCATGTTCGGTCTCTTTGCGTCGAGTCGCAATGCTTCCAGGAGCGCATGCGGCCAGGTGCCCATGCGTCCAGGAGCGCATGCGGCCAGGAGCGCATGCGGCCAGGTGCCCATGCGGCTAGGAGCCGAAGCGACCTGGTGCCATATGCGGCCTGCTGCCTATGCGACCAGGAGCGCATGCGGCTAGGTGCCCATGCAGCCAGGAGCCCAAGTGGCCTGGTGCCATATGCGGCTTGGTGCCATATGTGGCCAGTGCTCATGCGGCCAGGGCCATGCGACTAGGTCAACATGAGGCAAGGTGCTGTGTTGAGTCTGATGTGGAGGGGACATAATCTGTTGTTGGCGGTGTTGTGCGGCGCTAGCGGTGCGTGGTTCTCTGTGCCACTTGGCGGCAGCTTTCGGCGCCTGACGACGCTGTCTGCTCCGTGCAGTACAACGTACATGCGACGCATGCGGCACGGTGCGACACTACCACCTAGATTTTGGAGGATTTGGTCGGTCATCTGGTCGGTTAGCGCATATGAGGCCTGGAGTTTTCTCAGGCCACATATGCACTGAAATTCTCTTTAAAGAGAGGTTCTCATTTATGAGAGATAGTGGTGGTTGGAAAAAACTGAGAGCACCAGTGCATATGCGGCCCAGAGAGCTCCCCTCCCAAACAGTGATTTCCGAGTGATCCTTAGGTGACTTAGATCGTTCCAGAAGTTCTCGTGTGAACTTGCTAGATCCTGGGGGCAGATCGTCGTGTTGGGCTAATCTTGCATTGAGCACATGTGGTTTTGATCACCCCAGCATGGAGTTCCTTTCTTTGTAACTTTTCTTGTGTCCGTTCTGTCTCATTGTAGCGTCTGTGAACGTAAATAGAATAACGTTTTCTGATTCTTGCTGTATTTGCATTTTCTTTCTCTTTTTTCAGTTTGTAACCTGTTCGTGGTTTAATGCTTCTGTGGAGTTGTCTGTCATTGTAGAGGAACTCTTGTGTAAATCTCAGTGCACCAACTTTTGTAGAGACGAACTCTTGTGTGAGTCTCTACTTTGTGGTCCTCCTCTACTTTGATCTGTCTTCGGGAGTAACAATCTCAAGGCAAGACGAGAGTTAGAACGGACAACAGCTCAAACCTTCTCGATACTAGCTTTCACAAGCTTGAGAAGTTTGATGGCGAACACTACAACATTTGGATGAGGAAGATTTTTTTGAATCTTCATCTTGTAAAAGTTGCTTATGTGTTGGTTGATCCTGAACCTACCATTCCCGAAGATGGAGGAGAGCTTGAAGTTGGAGTGGCGCAAGACGCGCACTCCAAGTGGAAGGAAGATAACGGCCTCTGTAAGTTGTTGATCCTGAATGCTATGGAAGACTCGATGACAGAGTCCTACAGCAAAAGGAGAAGGCAAAAGATGTCTGAAAATCTCTTGAGAAGTACTACAAAACTGATGAGAAAATGTCTAAAATCTATCTTGTCGAGAAATTCTTCACTCTACAATTTGAGGACGAGAAGGTGATGTTATCACAAGTCAAGGAACTTCTGAAGATGCAGCAGAAACTGGAGGAAGAGGGTATGAAGCAGGAAGACAAGTTTATGGTGGAGGCTATCGTCACCAAACTTCCTCCAGGATGGATCAAGTTCAAGACTGACATGTACCGTAAGAAGGTGGAAATCCAGCTCGAAGATCTTCACTGGATTCACATTGAAGATGAAGCCAGGGGACAACTGTAGTTGGAATCCTTGTCCAAGCAGTTAGCTAATGTAGCGCCCCGTTCCCCCGGTGCGGGGAACGCGGCTAAGAAACACAAGACGGTATCGTTCAATCGGGATAGATTGAAACAAGAACTCGTCCTCGTTATGGATTTGTTTCTTCGGAATCGATTTCCATATTCAGTGGACCGTGCCACCGGGATCGACTTAGCGGCAGAGTCAGGAGGGACCTCTCCGCTGCTATCTTTTATTGCCTCGGATTTCGATGTCGCTTGTTGCTTTCGTGCTTTGAGTTGGTTTTGGGATTTGCTTGTTTTCCTTGAACGATTTCGATGAGTTTCATTGTTTTCGTTCATTGAACTGCACTTCAATTCCGAGATTGGAAAATGTGGAAGAAGTATTGATCGAGCTGTTCGTGATGCAGGTGAACGAGCAGTAGACGGCTTGCGAGCGGAGTCGTGAAGCGCCTCTTTCCTTCTCAACCCGATTAGCTAGCCCTGCTTCCAAGCTTCACACCCTAATAAATCTTGCATTCTTCTTTGCCCCGATCAGACGATACCAAGTAATAATAAAAGATACCAAGATAAAAAGGGAACAGACTTGGATATTATGCTTGTCAATCAAACATGTGAACTGTTATCTATTGTATGCTAGTTTGTTGCAAATGTTCTATAAATCGTGCTAAGTATGGAACACATCTTGTATGCGCATAATTGTTCAGGGAGGCTATGCAAAATGAATCATGCAATACTGCTTGTCTTGTACTCGCGTTCTTGTACTTGTGTTGCCTCAACTGCATGAATTGTTAACTTAATAATCGTGCTCGATCATGGACAACTTGTGCACAAGGTATTAGTTCTGCGGACGGTCGCTGGGGCACTGGCACCGATCCGATCCGGGCGGAACTCGTGTATAGTCATCGTGTACGGGGCAGGATAGCTTGCAGCGCATCGTGTACTCTCGTAGCATGCTATCCTTGTCCCGGACTAGTCTATTATGGCAATCAAGCCAGTGATCATCGTGTATATTTAAACCTGTTGCAAACTAACTTGTGTCTTCGTGGCAGGGAAGGCAAGGTAAGTATTGTGCAGGTAGTTCAGACGGACAGGTAAAAGCTACCGAACGGTGGCAAGTTCATTTTAGTATCATACATATATACTGTTGCTTGTAAATGAACTAAGGCAAGATAGAAACCCACAAAAATATGCATGCTTCATTAAAACAACGTGTTGATTGGTATAGTTTGGTTAGCTCGGCTTCACCAGTATGTTTCGACATACTGACCCTCGTTGAAACAGGTTCTCCGCACTAAGGCGAACCGAGCGAGGAGCCGAAGTCGTCTTCCCGATCCAGTCCAGCTGTAGGCGCACCCTGATCGCGCCCCCTTGAAGCATTTTGAAGGAAGAAGCTTGCAACTCTTCATACACAATGCAGCTCCGTGGCAAAGCTGTCCTCCAGCCCGGAGGTCTATACATTTTGAAGTTTAGTAAAGGGATGTAATGTACATGACTGCTATCTCATTTTGAGTCAACACTTTTGTAAGCCCGTGCGGCATATTAGCTGACTCGTTCAAGAGTTTGTAATAGATGTTCATTATCAATAAAGAGAACTTTTCCATGTTTCAAATCTGTGTTTCAATTTATCTGTGTACTCTGAATATGTGCTCGTTATACAAAATACTTTAGCCTTGTGCGGGCGCAATCCCAGGCCCGCATGGCATCACGATTCGGAGGACGCCCCAACGATTCCACGGAATCGGGTCGTGACATAATCGTATCAGAGCACAGATTCAAGTTCCTTAGACTCTCGTACTGGAAAAGTTCCTTTAACGATCAAATTCCTGTGCGAACTCTTGAACTCGCTAGGCCAAAATGAGATACGTTCATGCAATAAGTCCATAATACATTATGATCCTAATGTAATTTACCTTCTTTTGAAGGAATGCCACCAGCGCAATCCACAGCACAAACACCGGATGAAACACAAGGCCAAGGAAGTAGTTCGGGCACTTCGGAAAGTTCAGAGAGCCAGCGAGCCGTGCCAAGCATCGATCCCATCCAGCAAATGTTGCGGATGTTGGAGGCAAACCAACAAAGGGACGAGGCTCGCTATGAACGGGCCGAGAAGCGGGCGGAGGAGAGTCAGCTCAAGTTTCAAGACAATATAGAAGCTCGATTCTCAGTCCAACAGAAGCAGGTAGATGCCCTGCAACAGATCGTTCAGACTTTAGCTTCCAACCATTCCACGGCAAGAACGCCGACTCCGGTGGAACAGCCCGTGCTTGAAGTTGAGACGCCGCAAATTCCAAGGACGAGGGACGTGACTGCCTTCGACACGGGAGATGCTGATGTCATCCTTGGGATTAAGATAATCCGGACGGAAGCTGGGCTTGCTCTATCAGAAGCTCAGTACGTAGAGAAGATGCTCACATGATATGGATATCAGGATCTTCCTGGGATCGATACTCCATACAGATGTGATAAGAAATTGAAGCCTAACCCAGAAAAAAACGTCAGACGGAGTACTCTAGTGTCATCGGAAGTTTGATGTATGCTACGAATGCCACTATGCCTGACATTGCTTTTGTCGTGGGGATGCTGAGTAGATTCACGAGTAACCCATGGTGTTGAACACTGGAAAGCTGTGAAAAGGGTAATGAGATACCTCAAGAAGACTCAGAAGTTTGCACTTTAGTACAACGGAGATCCAGCAGTGGCAGAAGGCTTCAGTGATGCTAGTTAGTACTTAGAAGAAGAGAGCGAGAGATCCACCGGAGGATATGTTTTTTCTATGGATGGAGCTGCTATATCGTGGAAGTCGAAGAAGCATTTAATGCTCTCACCCTCATCAATGGAGTTTGAGTTCTATGTACTTGCAGTTGCAACAGATGAAGCAGAATGACTTCGGGAGCTCATGTGCGATCTTTCAATAGTTGGTGTGCATGTTGTACTGATATACTGCGACAACCAGGCGGCGACAGCAGCAGCAGTAGCATCAAACGATCTCTTCAATGGCAAGAAGAGAAATGTGCGACTTCGGCACAGATCACTGAACAATCTCATCAAGGCTGGTGTCATTGCAGTGGTGATGTTCGGAGTCAAGAGAACATGGCGGATCCGTTCACTAAAGGCCAAGCGCCAGCTAGTCGAAAACAACATGTAAAATGGGCTTGAAGGACCTCTGATATTGTGTCTTTGTAATCCTACCATTAGGTTTTATGTTATTAGTTCAAAGAGAAATCTACTAGGCATCTAGCTTTTGGTTCAAGGGAGGACCACTGACTGAAAAAATATCAGGCACAATGGATAGTCTCTTGGGACAGTGTGGGATACGTACCCGGAACCACTGTAGTCTACTATTTGTTCTTTATAGAACTATTCCTGTGTAAGAATGGCTTCGACGCCTTAATGAGTTCTCGGACAGAGTGAATGTCCGGCGTGCGTTACAGGAAGCATGTGTAGTTCAGCACTACAAGGGACTTGTATTCCATGCTACAGTGGTGTGACACCACGATGAGTTAAAAGATGTAAAGCCTCAGCTGTAAGCCATGTCATAGCGGTAGTAGTACCGCAAATGGGCAGGTAGTCTAATGCTGAAAAGATAGAGAGTTGTAGCGCAACATTACTGAGAGGCCGATGACCTCATGCTGCAGTGGGTGACACCATATGAGGTAGTTAACCTCGGCTGCGAGCCATGTCACAGCAGCGTAGCACCGCACGAAAGCTCAATGCTTCATGCTGAAAAATATTAAACTTTCTTAAAAGAACTCACATAAGTGTACGGACATAGATATATGCCGTCTCTTGAGGGTAAACATGTAGACACCCAAGATACACCGAAACCAGGTCAGCACATGGCCTTTAATGTGCGACCAGAGGCACAGCTGATGTCATTGTGTGAGTGAAAAAAATAACAGCTATGGTTCAGAATTCAATGCGTAGTTCATTCTTGTATCGTATTGTTGTTTGACCCATGCAGGAAGATTCAAGTCGTGGGCGACATCTATCCTAATGCATGATGGGCAGTCACTGTAAGGAACGCTCGACCATATATTGTGATATATGTGGAGAATTGTTGGTGTTTTTACTTTACTTTGGGAGTTTTAATCCCACATTGGAAAATCACCAATGTGTATATCTCAATATATAACTATGCTTAGTATCTGTATATGCACATGGGGTGGTAGCCCCATGTGGGTTGACTTTCCTAGAGGGATTAAGTGTGTACCCCTTTATGACAATCTTAAATTTTGTCACCACCTTTGGAAAGTTTTCTTTAGGAGCTAAGCCCTCCGAAGGGGCTTAGCGACTCGGACTCGGACTCAAGGACGTAAAGTGCCGCTTTGTTGGCGCACTTTGTACTTAGCACGTCAGCATCGTCGCATGACGTTCATGCGCTCCTTTTATGGGCGAGTTGCATGCACGGTTACTAGCTCGGACGCATGCTCGGTTGCTTTGCGTCGAGTCGTTATGCATCCAGAAGCGCATGCGACTAGGTGCCCATGCGACTAGGTGCTTATGCGACCAGAAGCCCAAGTGGCCTGGTGTCATATGCGGCCTGGTGCCAATGCGGCCAGGAGCGCATGCGGCTAGGTGTCCATGTGGCCCGGAGCCCAAGCGGCCTGGTGCCATATGCGTCCTGGTGCCATGCGGCCTGATGCCATATGCGGCCAGGGTTATGCGGCTAGGTCCACATGTATTCAGTCTGATATGGAGGGGACATAATATGTTGTTAGCGGCGTAGTGCGGCGCGTGGTTTTTTGTGCCACGCGGCGGAAGTTTTCGGTGCATGACGGCGCTGTCTGCTCCGTGCAGTACAGCGTACAGACGACGCATGCGGCCACCCAGATTTTGGGGGATTTGGTCGGTCAGCGCATATGCCGCCTGGAGTTTCCTCAGGCCGCATAGGTGTTGAAATCCTCTTTAAAGAGAGATTCTCCTCATTTATGAGAGAGCGGTTAATGGAAAAAACCAAGAGCACCAGTGCATATGCGGCCCAGAGAGCTCCCCTCCCAAATAGTAATTTTCGAGTGATCCGAAGGTGACTTAGAGCGTTACAGAAGTTCTCGTGTGAACTTGGTGGATCCTGGGGGCATATCGTCGTGTAGGGCGAATCTTGCCTTGAGCACCGGTGGTTTTGATCACCCCAGCAAGGAGTTCCTTTCTTTGTATTTCTTTTCTTGTGTCCGTTCTTTCTCATTGTAGTGTCTGTGAACGTAAAGAGAAGAACGTTTTCTGATTCTCGTTGTATTTGTATTTTTTTTTTCTCTTTTGTCAGTTTGTAATTGTTCATGGCTTAGTGCTTCTGTGGAGTGGTGTGTCATTGTAGAGGAACTCTTGTGTGAATCTCAGTGCACCAACTTTTGTAGAGACGAATTCTTGTGTGAGTCTCTACTTTGTGGACCTCCTCTACTTTGATCTGTCTTCGGGACTAACAGCAGCTATGTCAGTGTTGATGCAGCATAACTGTTCCTAACTATTCTTATGTTTTGGTTGTACAATGTGACTGCGGTGTTAATAGTTTTCTTACAAGTCATCACCAATGTTGTGTTGATCATTTTTAAATTTTACTAATCAGGACGATTTGGGATGTTCCACATACAAGTTACTACAGGCTTAAAATGCACCAGCCTTAATGTAATAATCTAAATGATTTTGCTCTGAATTTAATATACGTATAGCCAAGGGGCCTAGGTTGTGTCATTTTATGAAGGTTAGGAGTCAAGTTCTTCCTTCTCCCATTTATGGTGAGTCATGTCCTTTTTCTTCCCTTTTATTTTATATACATTTTTCCTCATCGATGTTATTACATGAACAGGAGGTAGTAGCTTGTTTGTAACAGTTGGATTTTTTACTGTATGGATAAACTTATAGATTTTATGTTCATTGAAAGCGTGGTGAAGATAAACATTGTAAAGTTAGAAGTATCAATTATCAATAATTTGGCTACAAACATATATATTTAGTTTGTGTTCACTTGTGTACTTGTGTGAAGAGGTAGAATACTGCATAGTTTTACTAGCTTCTCTTATAGAGTTTATTAGTTTCTAGATAACGGCCATCCTTTTAAATGAAAACCTAATTGCTACCAATCACAGTATGCTCAATATGCAATAATTCTTTGATCCTAGATTGAATTTGTCTTATGTCATCGTTATTTTGTAACTCAACTTTGAATGGTATTCAGGTTGTTAGCTATGATTTTAAGGAAGAGAGGTTTTCTCACTTGCACCGCTTGGCAATTGGTTTCCCTGAAGAAAGGTTTTTCTTCTTTGGCACACCAGCTCCTCCAGGTTCACGAGATGTGGCAATGAAAGGTGAAGTTATGACTAGGGCTCATTTCCAATTGGACCCTTATGGATGCTCCGGTACTCTTCATAGGAAGAAGCTCAAGAGGGATCCATTTCACCGGGCTATCCCATATCCTGCTGGGTGCCCTGAACTGAAAGACTTGTTCAGCTACTGCGGCACTGCTCCTTATCCAGGCTCTCTTCCTTGGGGACAGTAGGTTCTAGTTCAGATTTCCTTATTGTTTAGTGACATTGCAACAGTAACTTATGTTTCTGTCTGCTATGAGGAAGAGTTTGTAAGGAAGATAAACTGATTTAGTGAGACAAGACTAATCTTGTAGCGAGATTGTACTATGCTTTTGTAAGTTTAGTACTAAATGAGAATAGGAGGCTTTTGGTTACAATTTGCAAATAATTCTGTGAGATGGGCTTTAAGAAATATAGTTACTGTAGATGCATTTCATGATATTTTTGAGATTTTACTGAAATAGGTTGTTTGTCGGGTTCTTGCTAGATTGTACTTTGGGTTATTGAAGGCATGTAAGTTGCAGGCTTGGGAAGGGCAACTTGTGTTAGTTAGTCTTAGAAGTAGATCAGTTGATTGTTTCTGGGCATGAACCAAAGTGTTGTAGTTTGCAAGTAGTACTATACTGTGATCACCAAACCTGAACACATCCATATCATCTCCATCGTTACCAGTCTTCTCTTTGGTAAGCTGACTACTACTTGCAGGAAAATTGATGCAGTTACCTATAGTTCTTGGCATCAAAAGAAATATAGCAAACTAGTATCCTGTTCGCTTTTGGTTGACTACAGATCTTTCTCATACATATCTCAAGAGGCTTCTGAGTTTGTTGGTTATCAATCAGGTTGCAAGTTGGGCTTCACTATGATGTGGTATGAAGAGTTCACCATGATGTGCTATGAACTTGCGTATTCAGATCTCCTAATGCCAATATTTTGTAATGTTGCATTATTACGGTACCATGTTGCCGCATCATGATCACTCATAGCAACAATAATGGGTTTAACCTGTGTGAAAGAGCTAATGTATACATGATTACTGTCATGTTTAAGCCCAGGGATACACTTGCCAAAATGGCAAATGGTCCAGTCAGAATGTACATATGAAAACCAAACACTTAAAATATAAATCAATCAAACTCGATCTCTCTTTTCCTGAGATGCCTGAAGTTGAACCCAGAACCACCTCATAACTCTCACCAGCCGGTCCATCCCCAGGGCCACCCCTGATGACACGACACAAGTACTAAAAGAAGAAGAAGATACCTCAATAGTTCCGGTGTATGTATCCTATTGTGTCAGCACACGTCAAGGAATTCACAAACATGCTCTCCCGCAAAGATCACCAGAAAGTGAGTTTTCTAATATTTTCTGGTATGGATAAACAACTTCAATGCAGTTTTACTAGAGAAAGATAGGATCTTTACCACTTTTGCTAGAGAAAGATCGGATGTTTTGGTGTTTTTCCAATTAGCTTTAGGAGTTTTAGTTCCACATTGAAAAATCACCAATGTATATATTTCAATATATAGTTATGCTTAGTATTGGTATATGCACATGGGGTGGTGGTCCATGTGGGTTGACTTTTCCAGAGGAATTAAGTGTGAACTCCATTATGACAATCTTTATTTTGTCACCATCTTTGGAAAGTTTTCCTTAGGAGCTAAGCCCTCGACTCGGGCTCAAGGGCGCGATACTAGCTTTCACAAGCTTGAGAAGTTTGATGGCGAACACTACAACATTTGGAAGAGGAAGATCTCCTTGAATCTTCATCTTGTCAAATTTGCTTATGTGTTGGTTGATCCTGCACCTACCATTCCCGAAGATGGAGGAGAGCTTGCAGTTGGTGTGGCACAGGACGCGCACTCCAAGTGGAAGGAAGATAACGACCTCTGCAGGTTGTTGATTCTCAATGCTAAGGACGACTCGATGGCAGAGTCCTACAGCAAGGAGGAGAAGGCAAGAGATGTCTGAAAATCTCTTGAGAAGCACTATAAAACTGACGAGAAAATATCTAAAATCTATCTCGTCGAGAAGTTCTTCACTTTGCAATTTGAGGACGAGAAGGTGATGTTACCACAAGTTAATGAACTTCTGAAGATGTAGCAGAAACTGGAGGAAGAGGGTATGAAGCAGGAAGACAAATATATAGTGGGGGCTATCGTCACCAAACTTCCTCCAGGCTGGATCAGGTTCAAGACTGATACCATAAAAAGATGGAGATCCAGCTCGAAGATCTTCTTCACTAGATTCACATTGAAGATGAATTCATGGGGCAACTGAAATTGGACTCCTTGTCCAAGCAGTTGGCTAAGGCTAACATGGTACATGCTAGTGACTCTAAAGGGAAGTAAACAATTTCCTACAAGAAGAAGATGAAGGAATTCAACCAGCTGAAGGTGAAGTCGGCTCAGTTTAAGCCAAAGCCGTAGACTGATGTGATATGATACAACTGTGGCAAGAAGAGTCACTACAAGAGTGACTGCAAGTCGAAGCCTAAACCGAAAGAGCAAGGTTAGCTTAACCTAGTTGCTATGATTGTGCAGGTTAAGTCAAATGGCGTGGACACTGACTGGTGGGTGGACACTGGTGCATCTTGCCATGTGTGCTCTAAGAAGGAGTTGTTCGTCAAGTATGAGCCTACCTTTGAGAAAGTCTCGATGGCGGATAAGTCTCAAGTTGTAGTGCTGGGGATCGGGGCGGTAGTGCTGAAGCTGACTTCTGGAAAGTCACTTCCACTTGGGAATGTGAATCACGTACCAATGATCACCAAGAATCTGGTTTCTCGGAGTTTGTTGTGCAGGGTGGGCCTGATGATGGATATCAATGCCGGTCAGATGGTGATGTCCTAAAAAGGAACATACTTCGAAAAAGCTTTTAGTACGGAAGGAATATTTAAACTGCAACTTGTAACTCCTTCTGTTTGTATCAATGCAGTCTCTACTTCTGGTTATTCTCTTGAGTTATGGCATAATAGACTAGGACATCTGTATTGTAAACGTATTAACAAAATGTCTAGTCTAGGCCTTATCTCCAAATATGGGGGTAAGAAGTTGGAGAAATATGAAGTCTGTGCGCAGACGAAGATCATTAGAAAGTCGTTCAGAAGAGTGAACCGAAGCACATATCTTCTGGAGTTGGTACACTCAGATATCTGTGACTTCAAGCAATTCTCCACAAAAGCCGGAATGAAGTATTTTATCACTTTTATTGACAATTTTTCGAAGTACGCGTTCGTATATCTTCTCAATTTGAAAGACGAACCATTCGAGAAGTTCAAGGACTCTGATACCAAAGTAGTTTTAGTAGTAGATTTATAAGTGGAAATGGTAGCGGAAAGAGAAAAATAAAGCACTCAAACAGAAAATATAAGCCAAGCACCAGAAAACTAGTTCCCAACACTCCTTCCCCTTTGTTAAAAATATTAAAGTTACTAAATTCGCTATCTGAGTCTTCTGAGTAATCTTCAGAGTCTTCAGAGTATTTCCACCTAAAATAATCAATAGCCGAAGAGTGAGTATCGTAAAAGGCATAGACAACTTGCTCATCAACTTCTCCTAATAATTATTGAGCCTGAAGTTTAAGGAATATACAATAATATTGTTCCTTAATTTCATCTATGTTTATCTTTTTTTTCTCTTTCGAATAGTACCTTAACATATTAACCTTATTATTATAAGACCAACAATTCATAAGGGGTTGGGTACTAACGTAAGTGTACTTTCCGCTGTCTAACTTATGTTTTATTTTATTAATATCAATCCTAACATTCTCAATAAGATCTATAATATAATTATAAATTTCGTGTTCTGGGTGTTCGTTGGTAGGCATGTGAACTATATGCTCGTAATTTTCTTAAAGCTCAAAGTAACATTGATGTGTATCAGCATAAATAAACTCTTTTTTCATTAGGGAAGAAGATGATTTCTTATTGTTCATAAGAAGTGGTTGTTCTTGAATATGCTTGCGCTTATAATCCATAAATTTCTTTCTAAAGGTTCTACTTACTTCTGTGTCTTAGCCCAATTTGACCCATAGTTCTGTGGCATGTCATAGTACCCCATTATTCCATACCACGAAAACTGCTACAGTAGGTTCGCTGCACGAACCAGGTATGGGATACCATGGATTTATGGCAAGGTTAAGTCTCGAATCTGCAACCACAAAATTATACTATCGCTTCACAGAACAAGAGCATAGCATTGGTTCGTTTTCTACACCATGCGTAAGAGCTGTAAACAAAGAACTAGGCAGAAACAAAATAAGAAAAAAAATTCCATTCTACTTACGCTACATATCCAAGAACAAGTATTTAAGTGAACATAATAATAAAAGATAAAATAAAATGCTTACAAGAATGATAAAGATGATGGATCTTCTTTTAAACCTGGCTCTGATACCAAAGTAGTTTTAGTAGTATATTTACAAGTGGAAATGGTAGCGGAAAGAGAAAAATAAAGCACTCAAACAGAAAATATAATCCAAGCACCAGAAAACTAGTTTCCAACACTCCTTTCCCTTCCTTTCAGGAGAGGCATATGTCCTTTATTTATAGCAAGCATGACCTGGGATCTCCGTTAAGAGTAAACCGGCACCTTCATATATGTTATATGTCTAAATTATGGAGAGGAATCTTCATTATGAAGTGGAGAAAGTAAGGGAGGTAATGGAGATAAAGATGGAGGTAAGGCAAAATCGTCACGCCATAGCAAGAGTGCAACATGCCACCTTGCACATCTTTTTTTTCAGTTTTTTCTAGGTTGCTTTGTCTTTATTAGACCCACTTTATATCTTCTACGAACAGTTTCTTTATCGATTTTTCTCTTCATTGTTAGTAGGGTCCACCAGGCTTCTAATCTGTTTCTCCGTTTTTATCTACATACATATTTGTTGCATCGTCCTCCTTTAGCCAGAAATCAAATTTAGTCGTTTCTCCTATTCTTCCCAAGCACATATGATCAATACAAATTTTAATATGGCTGTAGCTGGTTAAATATTGAGAGTCTTCGATTTTTTTATTTGGTCCACCAGAAGGATATTTCCTAGCATAATAATTTTATAATCTTCATTAGCATATCGTAGGGCTTCAGCGAAGAATTCCTTTGCTGCTAGAATTCTTTCTTGTTCCTCATAGAAATTTGTTTTAGAAACAGTAGTATGTTCATGACTGGGTTCTTCTGTAAGTCTGTTTAATTCCCATATTTTATATGACTGATATAGTTTCACATAATGGCTTTCTTCCCATATGCTCCAAATAGTGAATCAGAATATGGTCTGAAACCTGGTTGAATGATCAGAGGCAGCTTTAATACATATTTCTGGAAGGCAACCAGCAAAGTCTGTTAGACAAGTAGTATTAATATACACTTCATGAACCACCCTTGTTCGGATATGGTTTTTGTATTTCTGAAGATCGCCGAAACAAGGAAGAATTCTGGGAGCTTTATTCTGGTTCAGAATAAGATTTTCTCCTTCAAAAGACTCTAAATCTCAGTATCTTCTAGCCTTTTAAAAAATAGAAGAAGTCTTTCATCATCAATAAGTAGATGTTGATACATTAAAATTATTTTCTGGACCATCATTTCAGCATAAAATTCTTCTAACTTTTTTGTCCTTATGTCTAATAATTTAAGTAAAGCATGAACGTCACTTATTCTGAAATTAACTGGATCATTTGGCCGAAGATGAGAAATAATACTGCTAAGTTCTTTCTGAGTAGTATTGGTTCCTGAAAAAAGCTCAATTTCCCAATTAGCAAAATTTATTGACCTAGATGTTGATGAGGTAAGGAGAATATTAGAAAATATTTGTTGAATCTCTAAATTCCTTTGTTCAAGGAAAAAGTTTCTCTGTTTCTCCGCTATCAAAGTTCTTTCTATCTGTATAAGCCAGTAACTACCATCTTTAATATCATTTGTTTGTAAATCTCTGTAACAGCCATTGAATCGATCCCACACCAACTTATCCACTTTTTCCATTTTTAAGTTATACCAGGGCTTGATAATGGTGTTGTTATAAGAATATATGGTCGTAGACTAATGGGGCTAATTGGACCAGTGGGCCTAATTGGTCTCCAGCTGGATTGGGATTGATTAACATACTAGTGACCCATCATTTGACTGTTCGCCTGTCCCATCATTTGGCTGTTCGCCTGAGTTCCTTGGTTAAACGTAGAATTATGGTTGTTCATCTGGTTGTTCGCCTGTATATAATTATTCTGGTTGTTCGCTTGTAGGTTCTGGGTTTGTTCAACCGTAGAAGAAGTAGTAGCAATAGAGGATAAAGAGCTAGCCTCTCATCTCTTTTTCTTTTTAGAAGCTACTTCTTCAAAACTTTCTTGATTCTTCATTTCTTCAAAAAGATCTTTAAATTTTTTGTAGAGTGAATCATCCATAACCTACGACCTGGTAAGAGTGTCTGCCAGAAAGTTAGTGTATCCTGGAATTTAATTGACATCATAATTAAAAATCTCAAGATACATGAAAATTTTAATTCTCCGAAGATTTTCTTCGGGATTGTTAATGTTTTTTTTTAGAAACTCTGCAACTGACTTATTATCAGTTTCAATGGCAAAGTGTCTATGAAGAACGTAAAATTTTAAACTTTTAATGGCAAATTTAACCTCTATAATTCTTTGTTATATGTAGCATATTTCGACTGTGTCTTTGTAAATTTTTCTGATGCATATGCCACAATTTTTTGATGTTTAGCAATAAGAACCCCAGTCCAAAAATTATCAGAAGCATCCGCCTATAAAATTAGTGTGTCACTATCTAAAGGAAAATATAAGATATTCTTTGTTTTAATAAGTTCCTTTATTTTAGTAATCTCCTCAAGTTCTCTTTTATCCAGGGAAATAGATATTTTATCAGTATTTCATCTTCTTGGTTGTTCACTAGTGGAACCTTTATACTTAGTCTGTTCAGCAGCAAGTTTATTCTGAAGAAATTTTACTCTGGTGGATAAATGAGGAATAAATTTACGACCATAATTGAGTAATCCTAAAAAACTCTGTAGTTCTTTAAAAGTTTTAAAATCATCGGGAAAAACTTTGATTTTAGCATAGATATGTTGTTGTAAAATAATTTGTCCATTCTTAGTAGTTTTTACTAAAAAGTCAATTTTTGTTTTAAATAATTTAATTTTTTTAGGGCTAAGAATTAATACCATTATCTAGTAATAATTTACAGATATACAATAGATGTTCCTTGTGATCTTCCTTGTTATTGGAAAAGACTAAAATATCATCAATATAAACGACCACAAAAGGAAGATGACCGAAAATAGAATTCATCCATTTCTAAAAGATTTGGGGAGCATTTTTTAAACCAAAAGGCATAACCAGCCATGCAAAGTGCCATTGAGGACAGCTGAAAGCAGTTAATTCAATAGAAGTTCTATCTTCTAGCTTAATTTCCCAAAACCCTGATTTAGCATCGAATTTACTATAGTACTTAGCACCTTGAATTTGTTTGATCAAAACTTCAACAGTAGGTATGAAATAACCATCAAACTTAGTATGACTATTTAATTTTCTATAATTAATAACCATTCTAGCCTTTCCTCTTTTAACCTCGGTATAATTTCTAACAAGGAAAGCAGGAGAGGAATGTGTGTTAAATTTTTTTTTAATAAGTTTAAGCTTGAGGAGCTCACTAATCTGCTTAGCAAATTCCTCTTTATTCGAAGAAAATATCATAATACTATTTACTCTAACTTTAGAATCTGTATATTGCTGTCATAATTCAATTTTACAAAATCTAGGTGCTTTACCAAAACATTTTAAAGGATTATCAAAAAATAATGGTTCTAACATACCATTTTTTTTGTAAATTATTGGTATAGGGGAGATTATAAGTACAAATAGTAGTAGTAGTAGTAGTAGCATGGTCAATAATAGCAAGTGGCTTTTTAACATGTTGGGCTGTGGGAGCAAATTGGGAAGCTAAATAAACTGGAAAGTGGACTCTAGGAATGGTAATACCATCAAGCTAAAAAGTATGTGTATTATATGGGGGAAAATGTCTAAGATTGTCCATACCTATAATACAATCACTATCAAAATCTTTAGGTAAGAGTAAGAAATCAAATTTATAAGAATTAGATTTTCCTTTAAGATCTGGGAAAGAGACCGTAAGGCTTTTAACTTTGTGATTAATACGAACTTGACGTCCCATAAAATTATTCAGTTTTCTTGTTTTATCAAGCTTGATCCATAGATCCTGAGGAATACAGATTTCTTGTAATAAGCTAGTTTCTTCTCCCGTGTCTACCAATACATGAATAGTAAAGTCTTGGTATTCAGGAATACTAATGGTAAGTGGAATATAAATGTGTAATTGGGCTTTAGCTTTTAGATCGAGAGATCTAATCATATTGATGTTATTAGTATGCTCATTATTAAGAAAATCTTTCCAGAAATTAAAGTCAATGGGATGATTTGCAGCTTCAAGGGCTAGGTCAATATTGTCAAGTGTCGTGCTGAAATTTTTTAGGTCAAGAATATTTTCAGAGTTGAGCATGTCATCAATCCGAGGATGATTCATAGCACTCCTAGGATGTTCTCCTTGGTGTCTAGTAATATGCTTGCTTAAGACTTGGTTTAGTCGATCTAAACGTCTCATGACAATAGTCCTATAATTACTGATATGTGTCTCCTTTATAATTTTCTTAAATGTTTTTACTAAGTGGGTCATATGATAAGTGTCTTCTATATTATATTTATCATATCTCGTATGGTCCACATACCAATCTGGAAGTTTGGGGTTAGTATTCCCCTTTTTGCTGGATTCATGTTCGAAGCTTACTCTTTTTTTTTATTCATGGGGTAACCGTAGTAGATTTTTACTTCTATCCTTTATTTGTGATAAAAGAATTTTAACGATCATCATTTCTTTATCATGACATTGGTTTTCTAACATGGTTCGAGTTCTTCCTTTGATTGGGACACTTATTGTCATGCCCCGATCTCCCGTAGGCAATCGGCCGTCCCCGCTAGGCACGAATCACCGCGTCGGCGCTCCCGCGGGATGATCGCTTGACCCATCTGGACGTGATGCCGCACGAGCATAAGACGCACCCGTGCAAGGTCATGGTCCATGCAGGAGGTAAGAGGTCTAAGCCACAGTGTCGCACAGATTGTTAGAGTGCAGCAGAATAATAATAAATGCATAGGAGATTGGTAACAAGTTCACAGAGTCGTTAATAGCGGAAGCATTGAATAACACAAGTATTAAAGTAAAGCAAACTCTTTATTGATATTGAACAAGTGTTACAAGCGACGCTAGGCCGAGATTATAAGTCGCTCAAGCCTCTCTCTCTGAAATAGTAAAAGCGTGCCAAGTGGCTATATTTGTGGAATGATGTATATGCGATGTTCCAACATTATATCTTGTATATGTGCTTCAGTTCTGGACGCAACGCTTTAAGGCTCCAGAGTGAACTCCACGCCTTAGCACGCAAGAAGGAGGCATCCGCACCGAACGAGGTTCTCCCGCACCCTGCAAGCAATCTGGTAGGTTATCAGTACATGAATGCACTGGGGGAGAGACTTCTCGCCCGCTCGACAAATCCAAACACGGTATATAGGTTCTGTGCACCATCTATTAAGTTATCTTTCTAGTCTTGCCTTAGGATCAGTTTTATGGCAATGGATGAAAAGCCTAACTCGTGTTGCAGTGCGCCGTACGATATAAAGGAACACGACGAAACTTACCAACTTATCATTTGTCCTTCCCTGTCCAAGTCAAACCAAGTTAATTCAAGCACGATCATATATACGATGAATCCAGGGGTAATAGCATATGCAAACACAAGTGTTGTGAGCGAGATTATGTTTCAGGTGCATGAGTTACACAGATTATCAGGTAGGTTGCAGAAGATATTGAAGTATTCCATATATATACAAGTGTTATACTCATGATCGTTCAGGTATTTCAGATTATTCTTGATGTGATGCAATGACTCGCACGCGGATTGCCGCTAAGCGATGATGACTTATTTATATGAACAATTGTCGCTGGCATAGTCATAAAGGACCGATTTATAGTCTCGGAGCGCAGATAGCGCAAGGTACATGTGTCGCTACATGCCATCCCGCTCAGTTAGAGACTATTCCATACTTCCATCCGGATCTGATCGGCCCCAGTGCCCCGACGACCGTCCGTGGAACGAGATTCGAAAATTCCCTTGTTAACAAGTTGTTCGCAACACGCAGTCTTGGGTCTTCCAAATTCACACAACTTGACATGATAATCCATGATTCTTGTTCTGAATGAGCATTTGCTTCGCGAGCTGTGATTTGCTTGACATGATTCTCATTCAGATGTAAACTTGACATGATTCCCATTCAGTGTTCAACTTACCTTGATGCATTCCCCTGGTGCGGGGACTGCCTTGGCGACCCAACGGTCCCGGATACTTGCAGGTTCATTTTGCACAGAAGAGCTATTTGATAATCTTCTGGTTGACTCGATGCATGCACGATACGCGATAGTGTTACTTGGTTGTGGCATAGATTATGTGACAAGCATTAAAATGAGACAAAAAATATAAGTTAACATATAAGCAGGCAAGCATTGCATTCATATAGAACGTAAGAATTTACGTTGGCTCGGTCTAAGGGTAGAACGAGGAATAAAACCGTAAAGGGACATACCGAGGGACATGATCTAGGGACGTGCAGTGTAAACAAGTGAACAATATACTACGAGGAGTATATATATATATATATATATATATATATATATATATATATATATATATATATATATATATATATATATATCGTTCTACTCGAAGCATAGCGGGGTCTGGTTGCACAAGGCAAAGGTAGCATGCGAGGGTCTGATTATAAGCAATATTTTATTTTCATGTTCTAACACAAGTAATACAAGTTGAAATTATTCCCTTAGCTATGTGCGTTGTATTCTTATTAACATGCAGGAGGTAATTCACATAGAGACTAGCATGTATCATCCGTATTTTAAGTATGCTGGTTAAGCAAAGACAAGTTCATCGTAGCCACCCACCTTAGCGATGATTCGCCTCGGTCGAGCGATACTCCGAGCAAGCCTCTGAAAGTCCAAGCCGGAACTCCTGAAGGGCCAAGTCTGGAAATTATTTTGCCTCAAACGAGTATTCTCGCTGAGCAAAGCAGGTTGGGTCATAGCACTTTTGCCGTTTGAATCGGCTGTCCGCTTGAGCGGAACAGGTCGTTACACTTATACTTAATCGATGTTGTATGTCCTGGAAGATGATAGGTGTTAACTCTATATTAACAAGGTTTTTCATAGAATTATATCTTGTAAGGGTGTTATTCGAGATTGAAGCTTCTTGATTAGTCGGAGTGGTGTCGTCTGGATTTTCAGATTGATAGAAAAGTTTTTCGCCCTTTCGGGTTGTAGAAATAGTATTTCCTGATGCTATGAAATACTCAGTAGAGACTTCTATCTTTGGTTTTAGGGATTTAATAAAAACACGCATTTCATTATAACTTTTTAAATATTCAAGTCTACATAGTCTAGGTTGTATCGTTTTACCTATTCCTACTTAAAATAATCTAACCAAATTCTTTAGGATAATATATTTGAAGGTAGGAGTATCATTAAGAGCCATATAGTGTTCCCATTGTATACAAAAAAATATTTAATTAAAAGGTGATGAAGACTTCTCATATATTAGTCTTCTTGATAGGAGAACAATTGATAAGTTAAGATCCAAATATCCCAAAATAAGATATTTACATATAGGTTTAATACAACTAAAGATTACGTGTTTGTTCCGAACATGAATAAATACGCCCATTTTGATAGTTTGTATGGATGAAAGGATTGTTAATAATGCTCTCAATAGTATTATAGGAGGTGCTAAATTCAACCTAGTAAATAGATTGTTTGGTATAAATATACATCCAAATTTCTCTATTAGTCTTGATGATCAGAATATTGAAAAGACCTGTACTTTGGCTGTGTCTCTAGAAATAATATTTCTATAATAATAAAAGATACTTCTTTTGAAGATTGGTATTTGGACCATATGAGATATGATAAAGATAATATAAAAGACGCTTATCATATGGCCCACTTAGTAAAAAAAATCAAAGAAATTATAAAGGAGACATATCAGTAATTATTGGACTATTATCATGAGATAATTAGATCGACTAAACCAAGTCTTAAGAAAGCATATTACTAGACACCAAGGAGAACATCCTAGGAGTGCTAACTATTTCTTGATGGTCTAATATATACATCATGTTGACCGCAGTCTCAAAAATATAAGGAGCTAACTCTGCTCCTTGCTAAACACCACAAAAAGAAGTAATCAGGACAAGGGGTGGAAAAAGGAAACCCACTCGCGAGCTTCGGCCGCAGTCCTACGAGTGCGAGCCATCTTGCCACGTGTGCTCTAAGAAGGAGCTGTTCGTCAAGTGTGAGCCTACCTCTGAGAAAGTATCGATGGAGGATAAGTCTCAAGTTGCAGTGTTGGGGATCGGGATGGTAGTGCTGAAGCTGACTTCTAGAAAGTTACTTACACTGGAGAATGTGAAGCACGTACCAATGATCACCAAAAATCTAGTTTCTGGGAGTCTGTTGTGCAAGGCGGGCCTGGGGATGTATATCAATGTCAGTCAGATGGTGATGTCCTACAAAGGAACATACTTTGAAAAATCTTTCTGTACCAAAGGGATGTTTAAACTGCAGCTTGTAACTTCTTCTGTTTGTATCAATGCAGTCTCTACTTCTGGTTATTCTCTTGAGTTGTGGCATAATAGACTAGGACATGTCCATTGTAAACGCATTAACAAGATGTCTAGTCTATGTCTTATCTCCAAATATGGGGGTAATGAGGTGGAGAAATGTGAAGTCTGTGCGCAGACGAAGATCGTTAGGAACCCGTTTAGAAGAGTGAACCGAAGCACAAATTTTCTGGAGTTGGTACACTCAGATATATGTGACTTCAAGTAATTCTCCACAAAAGCAGAAATAAAGTATTTTATCACTTTCATTGACGAATTCTCGAAGTACACATTTGTATATCTTCTCAAGTCGAAAGACGAGCATTTGAGAAGTTCAAGGACTTCAAGACTGAAGCAAAATGTCAAACCGGTCAACAACTCAAAAGACTCAGAAGCGATCGGGGCAGAGAATATCATTCCTTGGAATTCGCATCATTCTGCAAAGAGCATAGAATTGTCAATAAATGACTGCTCCGTATTCTCCCTAATCTAATGGTGTAGCAGAAAGGAAGAACATGATGCTGACAGAGATGATGAACTCCATGTTGGTGACTGCAGGAATTCCAAAGTGCTTCTGGGGAGAAGCAGCGCTTACGGCTACGTTTATTCTGAATAGAGTACCGTTTGCGACATCTAAAATTACTCCTCATGTACTCTAGTTCAAGGTCAGACCCAACTTGAATGTCATTCGAGTGTGGGGGTGTCTGGCGTATGTGAAGCTTCCAGATCTCAAGATTCAGAAGCTGGGAATGGGAACTACGAAGACCATATTTCTGGGCTATGCTGATAAGAGTAATGCTCGGAGGTTCCTTGATATCGAATCTAATCATATCATAGAATCTCGCAACGCAGAATTCTTTGAAGATAAGTTTGCTAGGCACAAGAATGTTATTCTCGCAGATGTCCCGGAGAATGTTGCTAGCACGGGTGAGGCAAGTACCTCTCAGAGAGAAGTAGTTCAAGAAGAAGTTATCGTTGATGAGACAATATTTGAACCAGAACCCGCTGAGCCGAGAGAAAAGCGAGTGAGGAGGCCGGAGGACTTCGAAGAAGACTTTGTTACCTATCATGTGGAAGCTGATTCGCTTACCTATGATGAGGCAATGAAGACCAGAGATGCTACTTTCTGGAAAGAGGCTATCCATGACGAGTTTGACTCGATAACTTCTAATAATACTTGGGAGTTAGTAGATCTGCCTGAAGGAGCTAAACCAATCGGATGCAAGTGGATCTTTAAGAAAAAGATGAAAGCAGACGGAACTGTTGACAAGTTCAAGGCCAAACTAGTAGTCAAGGGATTTTCTTAGATACAGGGGGTTGACTACTTCGATACCTATGCTATCGTTGAACGGATGACTACTATCAGGATGTTGATTGCTCTAGGTGCTTTTTACAGAATGGTGATTCATCATATGGACGTCAAGACATCATTTCTGAATGGTGAACTGACTGAGAACATTTATATGCAGCAGCCAGAGGGGTTTATCGTCAAAGGTCTTGAAGACAAAGTATGCAAACTGGTGAAATCTCTGTATGGTCTAAAGCAAGCTCCCAAATTGTGGTACGAGAAGTTTGACAAAGTTATCAGATCAAATGGCTACAAGGTCAACGAAACTGATAAGTGTGTGTACATGAAGTTCGCTGGCGATAGATGTGTCATCGTTTGTCTCTATGTGGACGACATGCTAATACTAGGCACGGATGAAGAATGTGTCACTAGAACAAAGATGTTCCTATCGTCTAAATTTAGTATGAAGGACATGGGAGATGCAGATGTCATCCTTGGGATTAAGATAATCCAGAAGGAAGCTGGGCTTGCTCTATCACAAGTTCACTACGTGGAGAAAATGCTCACACGCTATGGATATCAGGATCTTCTAGGGATCGATACTCCATATAGGTGTGACAAAAAAATGAAGCCTAACCCAGGAAAAAGTGTCAGACAGTTAGAGTATTCTAGCGTTATTCGGGAGCTTGATGTATGCTACAAATGCCACTAGGCCTGACATTGCCTTTGTTGTGGGGATGCTGAGTAGATTCACAAGTAACCCAGGTGTTGAACACTGAAAAGCTGTGAAGAGGGTGATGAGATACCTCAAGAAGACTCAGAAGTTTGCACTTTACTACAGCAGAGATCCAGCAGTGGTAGAAGGCTTCAGTGATGCTAGTTGGTGCTCAGAAGAAGAGGGCGAGAGATCCACAAGAGGGTATATTTTCTCAATGGGAGGAGCTGTCATATCATGGAAGTCGAAGAAGCAGACTATGCTCTCACACTCATCGATGGAGTCTGAGTTCTATGCACTTGCAGCTGCAACAGATAAAGTAGAGTGGCTTCGGGAGCTCATGTACGATCTTCCAATGGTTGGTGTACAGATTTTGGGTGTACCGATATACTGCGACAAACAGGCAGCTGCAGCAGTAGCATCTTATAATCTCTTCAATAGAAAGAAGAGAATTATACGTCTTTGACACAGAGCACTGAACAACCTCATCAAGACCAGATTTATTGCAGTGGTGGATGTTCGGAGTCAGGAGAACCTGGCGGATCCGTTCACTAAAGGTCTCAGGCGCCAGCTAGTCGAAGACACAACAAGTAAAATGGGCTTGAAAGACCTCTGATATTGTGTCTTTGTAATCTACCATTAAGTTTTATAATATTAGTTCAAAGAGAAATCTACTAGGCATGTAGCTTTTGGTTCAAGGGAGGACCACTGACTGAAAAAATATCAGGTACAGTGGGTAGTCCTTATGGACAATGTGGGATACGTACCCAAAACCACTATAGTCTACTATTTTGTTCTATAGAACAATTCCTGTGTAAAGTTGGCTTCGACGCCTTAATGAGTTCTCGGGCAAGAGTGAATGTTCGGCATGCACTGCAGGAAGAACGTGTAGTTCAGCACTACAAGGGACTTGTATCCCATGCTACAGTGGTGTAACACCACGATGAGGTAAAAGATGCAAAGTCTCGGCTGCGAGCCATGTCACAGCGGCAGTAGCACCGCAAATAGGCAGATAGCCTAATGATGAAAAGATAGAGAGTTGTAGTACAACACTACTAAGAGGTCGGTGACCTCATGCTACAGTAGGTGACACCACATGAGGTAGTTAACTTCGGCTATGAGCCATGTCACAGCGGCGTAGCACCGCACAGAAGCACAAGGCTTCATGCTGGGATGTAGTACAACACTACTAAGAGGCTAGTGACCTCATGCTACTGTGGGTGACACCACATGAGGTAGTTAACCTCGGCTATGAGCCATGTCACAACGGCGTAGCACCGTACGGAAGCGCAATGCTTCATGCTGGAAAATATTAAACTCTCTTAAAAAAGGAACCCACCTAAGTATATAGACAGAGATACTTGTCGTCTCTTGAGGGTAAACTTGTAGACACCCAAGATACATACACCGAAACCAGGTCAGCACAGAGCCTTTAATGTACGACCAGAGGCACAGTTGATGTCATTATGCGAGTGGGAAGAACAACAACTATGGTTCAGAATTCAAGGCATAGTCCATTCTTGTATCGTACTGTTGTTTGACCCATACGGGAAGATTCAAGTCTTGGGCGACATCTATCCTAATGCATGACGGGTAGTCACTATGAGGAACGCTCCACCATATATTGTGATATATGTAGAAAATTGTTGGTGTTTTTCACTTTGCTTTGGGAGTTTTAGTTTCACATTGAAAAATCACCAATGTGTATATCTCAATATACATCTTTGCTTAGTATTGGTATATGCACATGAGGTGCCCATGTGGGTTGACTTTCCTAGAGGGATTAAGTGTGAACCCCATTATGAATATCTTTATTTTCCACCACCTTTGGAAAGCTTTTCCTAGGAGCTAAGCCCCAAAGGGGCTTAGCGACTCGGACTTGTACTCGGGCTCATGCGCGCAAAGTGGCGCTTTGTCGGTGCACTTTGTACTTAGCACGTCAGCATCGGCGCATGACGCTTGTGCGCTCCTTTTATGCGCGGTTTACTTGCACGGTTGTTTGCTCGGACGCATGCTTCGTGGAGCCATGCGGTCAGGTGCCCATGCGGCCAGGGGCCATGCAATCAGGAGCGCATGCGGCCAGAGGCCATGCGGTCAGGGGCGCATGCGGCCAGGTGCCCATGCGACCCGGTACGGATACGGCCAAGACCCCATGCGGCATGGAGCTATACGGCTAAGCATTATGCGGCCAGCAAGTTAGCTTAAGCGAGTTAAGTGTGGAGGGGATAGGGACTGCTGTTGTCGGCTCGATGCGGCGTTGTCTGCTCTGTGAAGTACAACGCGCAGGCGACGAAGGTGGCTCGTGGCTCTCTGTGCCACGTGGCTGCAGCTTTCGGCGCCTGACGACGATGTCTTCTCTGTGCAGTACAACGACGCAAGCGGCTCATGCTGCCTAATTTTTTCCTCAGGCCGCATGGAAACTGAAATCCTCTTTATATAGTGTATCCTCTTTCATTTAGTATTGTTGGAAAAATTGAGAAAGAGAGAAAAACCGATAGCACCAGCAGGACCTGCAGCAGTTTTAGGCATCATTCCAAATGAATCTTCCGAGTGATCCGAATGTGACCAAGAGCGTTCCAGAAGTTCTCGTGTGAACTTGCTGGATCCTGGGGGCAGATCGTTGTATAGCACGAATCTTGCCTTGAGCTATGGTGGTTTTGATCACCCCAGCAAGAGTTCTCTTCTTCGTATTTCTGTTCTTGTTCTCGTTCTTCTTGGTGTAGCGTCTGCAAACGAAAAGAGAAGAACGATTTTCTGATTCTTGTTGTATTTACATTTTTTTTGTGTTGTCAGTTTGTAACATGTTCCTTGTTTAGTGCTTCTGTGGGATTGTGTATCACTGAAGATGAACTCTTGTGTGAATCTCAGTACACAAACTTCTCTTAAGGAGTTTGTAGAAACGAACTCTTGTATGAGTCTCTACTTTGTGCTTACCTCTTCTTCTTTGATCTGACTTCGGGACTAACAAAATACACATATACCAAAAATTTCAATAAAACAAAGAGATTACTATTTAATTTCCTGCTACAGTTATGAAGAAGACCATTGCTTGTTGATATGTTTATAAAAACCAACATTTCACTAATAAAACTTCTGGAACGTTCAATATAACCCTCAAACAACATTTGACTTTGAAAAAATACTTCATTATTTCTCGTATATGTTGCTAACGCAATCTCACGTAGCATATATTATCTTCGGTTTCCAAAAGAAAGACTTGATTATACAAAACAACCCCCTATCAACCCACTATTCATAATCAACTCTCCATTAAGTTACAGTAGTAACTCCTACTAAATTAACAATTACACCCACAAAACTGAAGAACTATTCTACATTAATCGCACTTTCCACATAAGTTGTCCCGCACAAACTACATTACCGCATAAGAAGCCTTCGAACGAAGATCAAAAACTACTGTGGCTTCGAACGAAGATCAAAAACTGCTGCGACATCGATGAACCCGCACACACCCACACCTTTGTCCAAGAAAAATTCTGGATTCCTTGACCTCTAATAAAATACCAAACAACCGTACCAACCACAAAAACTACCACTTCCAAACACACAAGTCAATAAAAAAAATATTTAAATAAATAATCAAAATGACAACATTTATAGAAAATAATAACCTGCCCTTATCTATTCAAGTCCAAGTATCTCAAATAAAGAGACATACAAATAATTTTATTTGTTATATCGAATCTAAAAAAAGAAAATTTACTGAAAATTGGTGAATAGTTCTATGTGAGCCATCATTTCATAGATATTTTCAAAACTTCAGTTTCATTTTTGTACTCAATACACTTAACAGATCAAATGATGGCCATTAAATCCCTATGTTAATTGATTGGATAGGATTACACGCTTCAATTACCATTGTTGTCTTTTTTGTTTTCACTTGAGAATTTAAATAAAACATCTTAGCTTACTTAAGAGACCATTACAATTTTCAAAGTCGTAAACATCTAGTAACTAGTAAAAATTATTACGGATTCCGGCAATCAAAACTGGGATTTGGTAGAGTTACGCCCACAAACTATGCATTTTAAAAACGTTTTGGAGTTTAACTCCAATTTAAACTCCAAAATGAACCCAAATAATTAGAAACACATTTTCTAACTTTGTTCCTAAGGAATAGGTTTGAACCAATCTACGATCAATGTTAAAATTAGTCCGTTTCATAATTTCAACATTTTACTTCACATAATGTTTCAAATGTTTCTGTTTGAATGAATACAAATTAGTAGAACTCAGATTTCCCAAATTTCCATTGCACACGGAACGGAAGGGAAAACAAAAACTGTTGGTCATATTAACTGATCCAACTAAAATCAAAAACTTAAAAAAAAAAAAAAATAGAGAACCATCAGTGACCAGAATTTATCATCATGAACACATAATTGTGTTCTTAATCGGTCCGCATCATGGTTGGATCAATCTAAAGATCCGCATCATCTGGTTCTAAATGATAAACCGCAAAACCGATCAAAAGCATAATAAATTAATAATCAAATCAAGATAAATAAAAAATAAATAAAGCTAACATGATCATGAACTAAAAATTGAGAAGAAAATAAAAACAGCGGCTCAGGATTTAAAATGGGTAAAAGTCAGATATCAGCAACTGATAATAAATAATCATCATCAGAGTGGTGCATGACTTGTTAATCATCATTGCCACATACAAATATTTCAATAAAACAAAGAGATTACTATTGAATTTCCTTTTTTAAGAAATATGATGAATAAAAGGAGAGGAAAACACAGAAAGAAGAAGTATGTAGCACACCAAAGAATATATAAATATACAGAGAGAGGAAGCAAAATAAACCTAACCCTAGCACATACGGAATGCCATAAATACCCCTCTGGCGAGTCCAGTGGGCTTTTGATTTTGATTTTTTGTGATGGGTCTATATTTCTAATTTATTAACACATTTAAAGTAAAATGTATTTATAACTAGCAACTTATAAAGATTTTTTTTAAAATCATAATTAAAATATATTATATATTCAAATTATATCTAAACTGAAATATATCCAAAAAAATAAAAACGTCGATAATAAAACCTAATTAAAATATATTTAAATTTCTAATATTTTCTTAATAATATCATATGCATTTTTTCTTTTTTCTTTTTGGTAATTGCAGCACACATGAACATGACTAATATATATATATATATATATATATATATATATATATATATATAATGGCGATTAGGGTTCGTGAGCCGGATAGAGGCGGCGGAGGTCGTCAATCACTGGGAGACTATGGTAGGGAGGATGGACGGAGGGGGGGGGGGGGTGACAACGATCTAGCGACGCCGACGTAAGGGTCAGATAGGGAGAGAAGAAAGAGGGTGGGGGGTCGATCTGGTATGGGCCGACAGGAAGCCAACACAAGAGTGGGCAGAGGGTTTCGCGGACGCGACAGTGAACGGCTAGAACAAGGAGGATCGGGGATGGGGAGGACAGAATGCAAGGGTTCCTCCCAAACTCCTGGTGTACAGTCGGAGACACCAAAGCAAGCAAGGGACACAAACGGTGGGACAAATCATGGAGGAAAAACTCGGAGAGGGAGATGAATGGTGGAGGAACAAGTTCGGACGGACCTATACTAGATCGTCCAGGTGTAGTTGTACGATCGTGGGCAGATCTGTGTCGCAAGTCAAAGCCTGATCAACATGCGGGGATGCAGTACGTCGAGCCGGTGGAGGTAGAGGGAAGACTAAGGGTGGAATTTACGGATGAGGATCTGGAGGAGACGAAGGAGTACTGAAAAAATACGATTGTTTTCTATGTGATGGATGAAAGACCGTTATTTGTAGAAATACGAGCATATATATATCATGTATGGAGGTCTCGAGGCAGTTTGGAAATACTATCAAGGGAGAACGGATTCTACTTTGCCCGATTTGGTTAGAGGAGGATGTGGAGAAGATTCTTCAAGGAAGACCGTGGATATTTGATGGCTGATTGATCATTGCAAAGAGATGGGAGAGTGCAATGTGAGCGAGACACCTTCTACACCATCCCAATTTGGATACGATTCCCAGAATTTCCTCTGGACTATTGGAGTATTACGATGCTAATGAAACTAGCCAGCCTTATTGGGAAACCAATTAAGGCGGATGATGCAACCTCAAAAAAGGCAAGAGTTACCTACGCTCGGGTCTTTGTTGAAATAGAAGCAAAGAAGGTGTTGCTGAGGAAGGTAGAATATAAGTTGTCTTCTGGATGGTACTTCAGCCAACGGGTGGACTATGAGTGGGTTCCCCCGGCGTGTAATGTGTGTCATTGCTTTGGACATCTTGCGAGTGCATGTACGCTGAAGGGTGGGAATGAAGAGTCGAGTAACATAGAGGGGGAGATGGCTGCAGTAACACAATCATAATAAAGGGGATTCTATGGAGATTCTCATGGAGACTCGTGAAGAGAGAAGGCAGGACGTTTTGGATGGAGACAGAGGCAAAGAAAAGTATCCAGCGGTGGAAGACATGGAAGCACATGGTAACAGCTAATACAACCAACAGGGAGGGGGGCAATCCCAAATGGTTATATTCGGGGAATATAATTCCCCAGGTATGGAAGTGGACGGTGAAGAGATGGAGTATCCACATAACACTGGGCTGCTTCCTATGATTTGGGCATGGGGGAATGAAGCGAATGGAAGTGTTAGGGAGATAGGGCCACAACACAGAGAAGTGCTTACAAGGAATAAGAAGAAAAGACAGGAGGTAGAGGAGCAAGCATATCAGGGTGCAGAAAGGAACCACAAGTCTGAAGGTCAAGAAGGACCGTTATGTAAAGATAACCAGAGATGGAAAGGGCTGCTGGAGAAGGGCGACTCAATAGCTTCGACTCGGCCCCAGGGAGCTGGATTGTAACATAGTGAACTAGGTACCTCCCCGGTAGCCAGTTCAGTTAGAGGTTAGGGGAACCACATGCAACAATAAGATGTCCATACTCACCTGGAATACACAGGGAGTGAACTCGATAGGGAGGTGGAGGGAAGTCAAATATGTGGTGAGGAAGGTTCAGAGTACAATTACTGCTCTGTTAGAGACGGAGATTAAATCAAGTTGAATGTTGCAGCGGCGCACGCCTTCATATTGGCTGCAGGTAAATAATTTGGAGATTTTCGATATGGCTCGAATTTGGATTCTTTGGGATAGCAGGATATGGTCAGGACAGGTGATTCATCTCTCAGAACAAATAATTGCGGTGGTCTTCAAAAACAGAGGGGGGATTCACTTCATCTTTGGGGCAATATATGGTCACAACGATCGAAGGAAGAGGGAGGTTCTGTGGAGGAAAATAATGCATATCAGTGTGTTAGTGGACACACAAATGCAAATTCTGCTTCTAATGGTAGTAGATTTTAATGTGATGATCTTCACACATGAGAAAGTGGGGGGCAGGCCAGTTCCGGACTCTATTTTGTGAGACTTTCAACAGTGCCTTCTTAGATCAGGTTTTTACTGTCTGGATAGAATGGAGAACTTATGGACGTAGAGCAACCGAGCCACGGTCAATAGAATTATGTGCCAGCTAGATCGAGCGATTGTCAACTCAAGATAGGTCAAAAACTGGCCAGATAGCAAAGCGAAGGGCTTAGCGGCATTCACGAGCGACCATTTATCCATCCTCGTCCGTATGGGGGAGGGTCCTCAACATCGAGCGAGACCTTTCAGATATAATAATTCGTGGCCTGGCATGGAAGGCTACAATTAAGCGGTGGTTGCGGGCTTTAACGTGTGTGTGCGTGGGAATGCCCAGTTTAGGCTTGTGAGCTGCTTGAAGCAGGTGAAATTGCCTTGAAGAGTTGGAATAGGGGCGGCCTAAAGAGCTACTACAGATGCGACAACATGAATTGAAGGAGGTACAAGTGTGGTGCCCCGTTCCCCCTTTTCGGGGAGCGCGGCTAAGAAATACTTTCGGTATCGTTCGATCAGGATAGATTGAATCAAGATCTTTTTCTCGTTATGGATTTGCTTCTTTGGAATTGATTTCTATATATAGTGGATCATGCCCCATTGATGTAATTAGCGGCAGAGTCAAGAGGGACCTCTCCGCTGTAAATTTTTTGCCTAGTTTTTGTTGTCGCCTTGTTGCTTTCGTGCTTTTGAGTTGGTTTTTGGATTTATATTTTCTTAAATGGTTTTGATGGATTTTATTGCTTTCGTTCATTGAACTGCATTTTATTCCGATCTTGGAAAGAGTAGAAGAGGTATTGATCATCTGTTCGTGACAATGTAGGCGATCGTGCAGTAGACGTCGTGCGAGCGAAGTCTTAAAGCACCTCTTTCCTTTTCTCTCTCCAACCAACTTGTGAGTGTCTATAATTCGATTCAGTTGACCCTTCTTCCAAGTCTTCACATCTAAAATATTGTCTTCTTGATTCTTCCGATCAAACGATACCATAATAACTAAAAGATGTCAAGATAAAATATAATAGACTTGGATTACCTTATGCTTGTCAATCAACTTGTGAACGGTTAACCTTGTTGCATGTTAATTCGTTTAGAATATTTTTTCATCATGTTTCAATTTTTGTTAGAATATATATACTTCTTCTAGTGTTGATCTATGTATAGAACACACCTTGCTATGCAATAAACTGATCAGGGAGACTATGCAAAACAAATCATGCCATATTACTTGTCTCGTGCTTGTGTTGCCTTAAACTGCCTCGAAGGATAACTTAGTAGACTTTACTTGGTCATGAAAAACTTGTGCACAAGGTCTTAGTTCCTGCGGATGGTCGCTAGGGAACTGGCACCGATCTGATCCTGACGGAACATCATGTTAGTCTCTCGAGCGGGCGAGATGGCATGCGATACCTCGAGATCCTAGTGTTGCACACCATTCTCGCCCAAAACTATAACTCGTCCATTATGGAATCATGCCAGTGAGCCCCTCGTATATTTAAACTTTGTAAGCTAACTATGTCTTCGTAGCAGGGAAGGTCATAGTAAGTATTGTGCAGGTGATTCAGACGGGCAGGTAAAAGTCACCGAACGGTGGCATATTTATTTCAGTGAATTTCTATATCTATTGCATGCTTGTAAATTGAACTAAGACAAGGTACAAAGACCATATAATAACTTGCATGCTCCACATAAACAAATGTGTTGATTGGTCTAGTTGGGTTAGCTCGCCTTCACCACTGTATTTCAATGTACTGACCCTCGTTGCAACAGGTTTCCCGCGCCAAGGCGACCCTGCAAGGAGCTTAACGACTTCCCAATCCAGCCCACCTATCGGCACATGTCACGCCCCAGTCCCAAAATACGTCGGACTAGGAATACGTAACACGCCAGCCGTATGTATACGAACTCCAATACATGGAAACCATATACACACGTACGCTGTACATGAATATCCAATCCACAGTGGTAATATACTGTCACAACAAGTCACACGCAATTCTAAATCTTATCCACAGTACAAATAATAGATAAATGGAAATCAATAACTGAATATCAAATAAGTAGTCTCAAAGTATGATAGTCGAATGGAAACAAATCCACTGCAAATCAACTATAATAAAATACTAAAGGGAGAAGAGAATAAACTCTAATATAAGAATAAATGTCTCGAAAAGAATAACAACTAGAATCTCTAAACATCTGCAATGGATCACATATAATCAGAAGATAAGACCTCCTCAGACTGATAAGTAGCGTCAATTCCAGGTCCATACTCCTGCGGGTACTCCTGCGCATCTATATCTGGAAAGGGACCAGGTCCTCAGAGGGACGTAACAAGATACAAAAAATACATGCCAATAAAGTACTGAAATATAAACATCCAATGGGGTCGCCTAACCGTCTAAGTGAATGCAGTTAAGAACACCTTTTCCCACAAGTGAGCTATCTGGTTGAAAACCTGGGATTTGGCATGGTTCTCTATTGGAGATCCAAGGGCGTAAAAGGCACATCATCTTTTGAACACCGGTGGCCAGCCTGATAGTACATAATATATAGTGGTCATCACCGCCCGTATCTCCAGCGGAGAATCCGGCCGCACAATAGAAAAAGTGTAAAGGAGCTCAAATGCGGTACTTGTTGTTCTCCCCACCCAATGCTCTAAGTATGTCATGTCCATGATACGATAAACCTCTAAAAACTGCCAGATCTACTAGCATGCAAAGTTTCTATTGGCAGTTATCCCTATCCGTCGCACGACCTATACGTACCAGTGGCCAGCTGAGTACGCAAGTCCGTGTCCTGCATGTGACTCACACTCGTGTAAGAATAGTGTCATGGCCAATGAAACATAAATGCCTCATGAAGATGGGGTAGTCTCATAAAGTAGGTCCAATGCATATACATAAATAAAAACATAGAACGACGACACCGTCGTTGCACCCAAGTTTCCTTGGACGCGCAGTTTATATAGCAGTTAAAATAAATAAACTAAAATAAGCAGAAATAAATATGCATGCATCATATGGAATGTAAATACAGTACAATGGCAAGGTATACTTGCCTGGCAAGAAATCTGTAAAGTGTATGCGCCCAAATGTCAAGGACACGGAACCTGGAACTAAGGCCTCCGAACAAACGTCTCCGGATGCTGAAATAAACATCACCAACATTTTCGAAATAAGCAAAATAGCTCAAAAGCACTTTCCTTTCGTCCAATTTGGACACAGGGGCAAAATAGTAATTTTGGGTAAAAGTGGGATCCACGTGTGGCCCACTTTGCACCGAAAAGCGTGCCGAAGGTAACCGTCTCTAAATGGAACAAACTATAGGTCAAACAACTCTAAATGTCAATACGAACCCAACGGTATGTCCAAATGTGGATTCCGATGGGCCGAACACAATATTGTCCAAAAAATTAACTGTAGGGCCCGCCAATTGGTGATTTGGTCAACCATCTCAGAATTGAGTGAAAATTGGGTCACAGGACCAGTGCGTTACCACGAGTCCAGTGGTACAGGTTTCGTCACAATCTGACAAGCGTGCACAAAATACGTGTGACTTCCACAAAAGTTGCGATACGGGGTGTGTCCGCGGATTCGGGCTGATTTCGGCGCGCACACGCGTCCGAATCAGTTTCCACAAATTTTTACGTGTCCGATTATGCTGCGCGCACCGTTCGGTACACTTGGTACACGACGAGGCGGTCCCGTTTGGCGGGACGCGCTCCGTTTCACAAATTTTGGAAATCTGGAAAAAGTGGGTTCGCGGAATTTTGTGACGAATTTAATTCTGTCCACAGCAACTAATAATCTAGGATTATTTAACAGAAAATAAACTAGGTCAAGTGTTCTACACATACCAAAAAGAATCATCGAATTCGGATCTCTGTGGTGGGAGATACGAACTCGGCAACATGGGTGGTCACCGCAGTTTTCTGCGATCTCAGAATTGGGTCTGTTTGTGCCAACTTGGGTGCTATTTTCGCCTAGGGTTTCGTGTTGTTCGTGGTCTGCTATTATACAGATATGGAAGAGGGTTAAGGGGTGAGCATACCGGTGAAGACGGAACGGCGTTTGGTTAAGCGAGTCGACGGAAAGCAACTCCGGAACGAAGGTACCTCGTGTAGGAATCTGCAGTGCGCGGGGTCGGGGTTGTCGGGATTTGTTTGGACGGCCTGGCGGGGTTCTCTGGCTGCGGTGGCGGCTCTAGATGAGAAGAGAAGGGTCTGAAGATTTTAGGTTAGGGTTTTTATGAAAGATAAATATATATATATATATATATATATATATATATATATATATATATATATATATATATATATATATATATATATATATATATATATAGGGTAGGGAGAGAGAAAGGATGGGTCGTCCGCGGGTCCGCAAGGGCAAAGGGGCGCTGTATTGCAGGCTCGGGATTTGTTTGTAAGGGGAATAGGAAAAGTTGCTTTTGTTTACGTTTGCTACTTGGAATGCTACCAAGTTTGCTACCTTTTGTTGCTAACTTTGCTATGCTTTAGTTTGCTTTAAGAATAGTGGCTGTGCTTTTGGCTTTAAGGTTATTAGTATTATTATTATTATTATTAGTTTATTATTTCTTTTCTTTTCTTTTCTTTTCCTTTTTTTTCTTTTTAAAAAATATATATATATATATATACTCATAAAAAAATTTATGGATTAGAATAATGCACACCGTTAGGCTAGCAACTGCTCAAGGGGTCTCCTACATGAAATAAATTCCGAAAAATTCCTGATGGTCCTAAAAATCCTCTAAGTGCCCGAACACCTAAAATAAAAATTATTAAAAATCTATTTCTCCTAAGTAGCCACTAATTACTATATTTAAATTAATAATTAATAAATAAAAAGGGTATATACGATTTTTAGGAAGGGGGTTTTACATTCTACCCAACTTATAAAAATTTCGTCCTCAAAATTAAAATTAAGCTACGATAGAATGCAAGAATGGTTTAAGATATAAATTAACAATGTAAATTCATACCTTGGTCTGCGAATAGGTTTGAAAAACACTTGCGCATGTCGTCCTCGCGCTCCCAAGTTGATTCTTCTGGCGCGCCATGCCTCCATGCTACGCGAACCAAGGGAATAGACTGGTTTCTCAACACTTTCTCTCGACGATCAAGGATTCCCACGGGTTGCTCTTGATAAGACAAGCTCGGCCCAATGGTGATCTCTGAATGGTCGAGAACATGACTGCTGTCTGCCACATATCGCCTGAGCTGCGACACATAGAATACGTCATGTACTCCCTCCAGTGAAGGTGGTAGCGCAAGTCGATATGCCACATCTCCAACTCTCTCGAGCACGTCAAATGGTCCAATATACCTTGGACACAACTTGCCGCGCCCTCCGAATTGGATAGTGCCTCTGGTCGGTGATATCCTCAAGAAGACATGATCGTCCTCTTTGAACTCCAAGGGACGACGATGAAGGTCTGTCCACTGCTTCTGTCTGTCTTGCGCTGCTCGCAAGTGTCCCTGAATCTTCTTGACTGTCTCTACGGTGTTGACCACCAACTTTAGTCCCAGAATCTGACGTTCTCTCACGTCACTCCAACACACAGGAGACCTATATTTTCTTCCATATAATGCTTCAAACGGAGCCATCTGAATACTCGCTTGATAGCTATTGTTGTAAGAAAACTCTACAAGATGTAGGTGGTCCTTCCATGATCCTCCGAAGTCTAACATGCAAGCCCTCAACATATCCTCCAAGGTCTGAATAGTACGCTCTGACTGCCCATCTGTCTGCGGGTGGTAAGATGTACTGAACTTCAGACGAGTTCCAAGGCTCTCTTGCATGCTCCTCCAAAAGTGCGATATAAAGCGCAAATCTCTGTCAGATACAATGCTGACTGGTATGCCGTACAATCTCATGATCTGTCTCATATATAAGTCAGCTAAAGCTTCTGTAGACTGACCCACTCTAAAAGGTATAAAATGGGCTGACTTGGTAAGTCGGTCCACTATTACCCACACTACATCTCTCCCACTTGGACTCTTGGGAAAACCCGTGACAAAGTCCATAGTGATGTGCTCCCACTTTCACTCTGGAATCGGAAGTGGTTGCAATAAACCTGCTGTCCTCTTGTGCTCCGCCTTCACTTGTTGACATACCAGACATTTAGCTACAAAGCGAGCTATCTCTCTTCATTCTATGCCACCAAAAGTGCTGTCGTAAGTCGTGATACATCTTGGTGCCTCCAGGATGAATAGAATAAATCGAACTATGAGCCTCTGCCATTAGCTCCTGTCAAATCTCTCCATTTGGAACATAAAGACGATCACCATATCGTAATGTCCCATCCTTATGAATGCGCAATCCTGTCTGCTCTCCGGCCTCTGTCCTTTCATTCAGTCTCCTGAATCTGGCGTCTGTAGGCAAAGCTGCCTTGATCCTCTCTACCAATGATGATTATACTTGCAAGTTGGCTAGTATCCCATCTGCTCCGGGTAATATCACTTTAATGCCAAGCTCTTGTAAGTCCTCCAATAGTTTTCTCTGTGCTGTCAAGAAGTAAGCTGCTGGCTTCCGGCTTAACGCGTCTGCTACCACGTTAGCCTTGCCTGGATGATAATGTAGCTCTATCTCCAAATCTTTCATTAACTCGAGCCATCGATGTTGCCTCATATTTAACTTCTTCTGCGTGAAGACGTACTTGAGGCTTTTGTGGTCTGTATAGATTTCCACTCGTTCCCCATATAAGTAATGTCTCCATAGCTTCAGAGCAAATACAACGGCTGCAAGTTCCAAGTCATGAGTTGGATAATTCTTCTCATGCACTCGTAACTGCCTAGATGCATATGCAATCACCTTGCCATGCTGCATCAATACGTATCCCAAGCCTTTCCCTGATACGTCACTGTAGATCACATAACCTCCTGATCCGGACGGAATAGTCAATACTGGTGCTGTAGTCAGTCGCTTCTTCAACTCTTCAAAGGTGGCTTGACACTCGTCGGTCCATATAAATTCTTGATCCTTACAAGTCAAGCGAGTCATAGGTGCCGCTATCCTTGAGAAGTTTTCCATGAACCGTCGGTAATATCCCGCAAGTCCAAGGAAGCTCCTCACCTCTGCTGCTGATTTAGGAATAGGCCATGTCTCAACTGCTGAGATCTTCTCTGGATCAACAGAGATACCATCTCCTGTAACAACATGTCCAAGAAATGAAACTCTGTCCAAGAAGAACTCACATTTGCCGAGCTTTGCATATAACTGCTCTCTCCTCAAAGTCTCTAGAACAGTCCGCAGATGCTTCTCGTGCTCCTCGTGGCTCTTCGAATAGACAAGTATATCATCTATGAAGACGACCACGAACTGGTCCAAGTACTGGTGGAAGACTCGATTCATCAAGTCCATGAAGATCGCTGGAGCATTGGCCAATCCAAATGGCATGACCAAAAATTCGTAGTGCCCATATCTTGTTCTGAATGCGGTCTTCGGAATGTCCTGCTTCCGTACCTTCACCTGGTGATATCCCGATCTCAGATCTATCTTCGAGAATACCGTAGCTCCACTGAGTTGATCAAATAGGTCATCAATGCGTGGCAATGGATATTTGTTCTTCACAGTCACTGCATTCAAGGCTCTGTATTCAATGTACATATGCACTGACCCATCCTTCTTGGGTACAAACAACACTGGTGCTCCCCAGGGTGATGCACTCGGTCGGATGAAACCTTTTTCCTCTAGCTCTTTTAACTGTGCCTTCAGCTCGTCCATCTCCTTCTTCGCCAGTCTGTAAACATGCGATGCTATAGGTGCTACTCCGGGTGCTAGTTCAATTGAAAACTCTACGTCTCTGTCTGGGGGTAGTCCTGACAAATCCTTTGGAAATTCATCTAGAAATTCTGAAATAATAGGATGATAGACAACATCGTCCATTACGAGTTGCATACCATCAAGGATTTCTGTGGATCCTCGGGCAAACTCAAGTTTAGGCTGGCCTGGTACCTTAAAAAGAATGCTTCCTCCAAAATAATCGAAGAAAGCGTGGTATTTGCTTAGCCAGTCCATTCCAAGCACAATATCAAAAGATGGCATAGGAAGGACTAAGAGTTGGGCATTCATCTCTCTGCCACGTATCACTATAGGGTCCGATCTACAAACTCGGCTAACTGGTACAACTCCTCCTCCGGTAAGAATTTTAACACAACTAGATAAAGGTGTAGAAGCAATATTGTGTTTGGCAATAAAACTAGATGATATGAATGAGTGGGTGGCTCCCGTATCAAATAATGTCACAGCAGGAAAAGTAAAAGCAAGGGTAATACCTGCTATGACATCCACCTCATGATCCATGTCATCTACCTCCAATGCAAAAGCTCGCCCGTTCCTCTGCGGTTGTCCATGTCCAGTCCTCATATACTGCTCCTCCTGAGTAGGTAGCGGTGGTCCTCTCTGAAATCCTCCTGCGGCTGGGGGTCGAGGTGCTTTCGGTCTAACCATCTGCTGTGCTGTCTTCGGTGCTGGAAGCGCTAGTCTCTGAACTGGCAGTGGAAGTGTCTGCTGCACTTGGCAGTCTCTCGCTGGGTGCTATCCAGAGCCACATCACATACACTGACCCAAGCGAGTCCGACAATCTCACAAAATATGTCCGATCTTCCCACAATAATTACATTAGGGTTTCTCCAGAATCTGGTACGATCCGGCTCTGTGTTGCTGATGCTGCTGTGCTAATGGACGTCTGATAGGTCCTCCTTGTTGTGTCCTGACTGGTCCCAGCTGTATCCTTGCCGATCCTTGTTGTGTCCTCAGCTGACCTCCTTTTTCTCTGCTAATGGTTTCTTGCAGTCTAGCTTCTGTCAGTAGTTCAGCATAAGAGACTCGGGACTGCGAGCTTGTATAATGTTGTAGCTCCTGGGTCAGTCCTCGATGAAATCTCTTAGCCTTGGCCAAGTCATCTGGTATCAAAGCAGCACCATATTTGCTGAGTCGACTAAACTCGGCATCATACTCGTCCACTGTTCGGTTCCCCTGCTCCAAGTGAAGAAACTGATCATACAAGGTGTCCCTAACGGTGTCCGGGAAGTACTTTCCCTCGAAGCACTCCAAGAACTGCTCCCAAGTCTGGCATGTACCCAACTGGCGCTCCATGGATTCCCACCAGTGATGAGCATTACCCTCTAGAAGCGTTCGTACACCCGTCATCCATAGGTCCGTAGGTAACTGCGATGCCTCCAGTAGCTTCTGCATGTGAGTGATCCAATTGGTAGTCTCCTCCGGGCTCTCAGTGCCCTTGTACTGCCTTGGACCCATCTGAATAAAGTTCTTTACTGATCCAACCCTAGCTCGAGGTACTGGAGCTAGTACTTGGGCTGGTACAGTAGCCTGTGCAGCCATCCTCTCCAGTGTTGCCAAGAATTCTTGCCTCTGCTCGGCTGCCTACTGCCTCTGTTCCTGTATCATCATCTGAAAGAATTGGAACATCTGCGCTTGGCCATCTTGCGGTACTGGGAAAGCTAGAAGGTTCCCAATAGGTGAAGCGGGAAGATCAGATGGAACTGGAGTGTGAGTTTGTCCATCTGGCCTCGGAAGCCTAGGAATTGTTGGGGTCCTTCCTTGAGTCTGACCATTGACTCCAGAAGTTGTGTCGCCATTGGCGGCAGTACATCCATTTTGCAAATCCATCTCTCTGCAGGTGATGTATGAAATGATTAGAAAAAGTACAGGAATCAAACATGATGCAAGTATTAAATAGAAAGTATGAGTTTCAGTCAAGCGTGGATGAGATCCTTATACTCTATTCCTATACGCAGGCTTGTTCGGTACAGTTACGTAACCGAGACAATATATTCTCGACCTTCATGGGCCACCACTAAAAATATGTCACGCCCAGGTCCCAAAATACGTAGGACTAGAAATACGTAACACGCCAGCCGTATGTGTCACGCCCCGATTTCGCCTAATCGATAATCGTCCCCCGGGCGTGATGCCGTGCACGCGTAGGGCGCGCGTGCACAAGGCCTTAGGCATAAGGATATTCTTTAGAACAATGCAACAGAGTGGACATATAAGATAACCCAAGGTTGAGGCATAGAAAAGTTTCTCTTTTATTCATAATGAACATCTTTTTACATCGCTTGACTCAAAAGTATAAAATGCCCCACGGGCTTACAAACTTGGACGCAAAATGAGATAGCCGATCCATACATTATGTCCCTTTACATAGATTCAAAACGCAAAACCACCTTGGGTGCGAGTAAGCACCATCGCCTTAGCGATATTCAGCAACGGAGAGAGTGAAAGGCTTCTAGCTTGAGCCTCCAAAAGTCTTGGCCACGAACCGCCAAGGATCCCAAAAGTCCGGAGAGAACTTCAGCTCCTCGCCGCGTTGCCTTGCGCCGGGGAACCTGCTACAACGAGGGTCAGTACTTCGAAAAGTACTGGTGAAGGCTAGCTGCTCAACTTTACCAAGCTCATGTGATGAGATCTAATGAGTATGCTACAATTATGTTCTTAGGTGGGTTTCTATTCTTGCCTAGTTCAGATTTCATTTAGCAAGTATGCAAGAACAAAAGAGCATAATTCCACATGCCACCGTTCGGTGACTTTACCTGTACCGTCTGAACCACCTGTACAACTTACCATAGCCTTCCCTGTCACGAAGACATAGTTAGTCTGCACAGTTTAAATATACACAATATCTTTCTGTGTTGTTTAGGAGCCATCATGGGTTTAGTCTGGGCTGGCGGCGACGCTTGCAGCGCGGGTAGCTAGCCCCGCTATAATTCCCCGCTCCCACGACTAAGAAAGTAGATTCCGCCTGGGTCGAAACGGCCCGGTGCCCCGGTAACCGTTCGCAGGAACCTGGATCCCTTGTGCACAAGAATTCCCATGACCATTTCTACGAACTCTACTTCATAAATTTACTTACTAGCGATTTAAAGAACATCATGTACGAAACTGCTTTACTGTACTATCACAATCAACCAACAGTTATATGAAATAACATGCAGCAGTTTATAGAAGAACACTTTGAACTATCAATAAATACCAACCCATTAAACACCCAACGAACATGCATGCATCAATGAATTTATGCAAGGTTTTGTATGACAAGCAATGGTTGTTCCAAGCCTACTTCTTATCTTATCTTGTTATCCAACTTGTTACTTAATTGGTATCGTTTGATTGAATGCACCACTGAGTCAATGTTATTATGAACGGAGCCCTTGGAAAGAAGGTGCTTATCGAAATAGAGCCACTCACAAGTTTGGTTGAATAGGAAGAAGAAGGAGAGACCCCTAAGACTCCGCTCGCGCGTCGTCTACACGATCACCTGCACGCACCAACGGATGATCAATACCTCCTGCTTCGGTCTCCAAGGTTCGATACGAAATACGAAATCCTAAGAACGAAAGCAATAAAATCCATTGAAACCGTTCAAGAAAATGCAAGTCATAAAACCAACAAGAAGGCAACCAAGCGGCACGAAAACGGACAAGAAACCAACACAACGGAAAGGCCCCTCTCGACTCTGCCGCCGAGTCCATCCTCGAGGCACAATCCATTGTATATGGGACCTAATTCCGAAGAAACCAATCCATAACGAGGAAAGGATCTTAATTCAATCTGTCCCGTTCGGACGGTCGTAAGTATTTCTTGGCCGCGCTCCCCGAATAGGGGGAACGGGGCATTACATCATAACCATCCAAAAGAAAGTTTTGTCCCGAAACTTAGAAATAGAACCTACCACTAAGGAATAATGAGGGGAACCTTTCCCTCATATCAGCTTCAAGTTCCCAGGTCGACTCCTCGACCGAGTGGTTCCGCCACAGGACGCGCACTAGCGAGACGGTTCGGTTCCGCAACTGCTTCTCTTTACGATCCAAAACTTGGACAGGCTCCACCGCGTACGATAAGTCCGCTTACAGATTCAACTGCCCCAAGTCGACTATGTGGTTCGGGTCGTGTACAAACTTTCTCAGCTGAGAAACGTAAAAAATGTCGTGTACTTCTGATAGGGCAGGCGGCAAAGCAACTTGATAGGCGACCGGAGTAACCCGTTTGAGAACTTCAAACGGTCCAACAAATCTCGGACTTAGCTTTTCTTTTACTCCGAATCGCATGACTCCGCGCATAGGCGAGACTTTCAAGAACACATGGTCCCCTTCAAAGAATTCAAGGGGGCGACGTCGAGCATCGGCATAGCTCTTTTGTCGGCTTTGTGCTGTCTTCAACCGTTCACGAATCAACCGAACCTTTCGGACGGTTTGTTCAACCAGCTCCGGCCCAAGGATTTGCCGTTCTCCGACTTCGTCCCAGCAGATTGGTGACCTACACTTCCGCCCATACAAAGCCTCATACGGAGCCATCTCGATGCTGGACTGATAACTGTTGTTGTATGCAAATTCGGCCAGCGGCAGGTAGACGTCCCAACTTGACTTCGAATCGATCACGCAGAGGCGCAACATGTCTTCTAGTATCTGATTCACTCGTTCCGTCTGACCATCGGTTTGTGGATGATAGGCTGAGCTAAACTTCAACTTGGTCCCCATCGCCAACTGAAGGCTTTTCCAGAACCGCGAGATGAATCGCCCGTCCCGATCTGATACTATAGAAACTGGCACTCCGTGCAGCCGGACTATCTCGTCAAGGTAGGTCTGGGTGAGGCGATCGGCGCTCCAAGTACTTTTGATGGCAATGAAGTGTGCAGACTTGGTTAACCGGTCGACGATAACCCAGATTGCGTCGTTCCCCCGTTGCGTCCTTGGCAGGCCAACAATAAAATCCATGCAGATGTGCTCCCACTTCCATTCCGGGATAGCAAGATTTTGCATCTCCCCGCCCGGCCTCTGATGCTCTGCTTTCACCCTTTGACAAGTTATGCATTGGGACACAAAGAGTGCAACATCTTTCTTTATGCCGTGCCACCAGAAGGTCGTTCGGAGGTTCTTATACATCTTCGTGCTCCCGGGATGGATCATATAGGCTGCGTAATGAGCTTCCGCAAGGATCTCCTTTCTAAGTTCTAAATCATCGGAGACACATAGCCTTCCTTTCACCCGCAACGCTCCAGTTTCATCTACTGCAAAGTCCTTCGCCTTCCCCGCTAGAATCTGCTCGTGCATCTTCCTTAGGAAAGGGTCGTCTTTCTGAGTAGATGTGACCCGCTCTATTAGGTTGGGTACGAATCGCATTTGAGCGACCCGCGCGCCACGATATCGAATTCGGAGTTCGATGTCCATTTCTTCTAAGTCCCTTCGTAACCTGCGATCGACTGACAGAGATCCAACGAAGATCCGACTCAAAGCATCCGCTACAACGTTCCCTTTTCCAGGCGTGTAGTCTATCGTCAAGTCGTAATCTTTTATCAATTCTAGCCAACGGCGCTGACGAAGGTTGAGGTCTGTCTGGGTGAATAGGTACTTTAAGCTCTTGTGATCAGTATAAATTCGGCAAGGCACTCCATAAAGGTAGTGTCGCCACAATTTTAGGCCAAAGACAATTGCCGCTAATTCCAGGTCGTGTGTAGGATAATTTTTCTCGTGCTTCTTTAGTTGCCTGGAGGCATAGGCTATCACTCGATCTCGCTGCATAAGTACACACCCCAAGCCTTGCCCGGACGCGTCGCTAAATATTTGGAATCCCGAGATCTCGTCTGGTAGTGCAAGTAACGGGGCAGAGGTGAGGCGATGCTTTAACTCTTTAAACGAAGCTTCGCAGTCGGCGGACCACTCAAATACGACTCCCTTTTGTGTGAGACGAGTCAGAGGTAGTGCAAGTTTGGAAAAATCCTTCACGAACCGTCTGTAGTAGCCCGCTAGCCCGAGGAAGCTTCGAATCTCGCTAACGGATGCAGGTCGCTTCCACTCGACAATGGCCTTCACCTTCTTCGGATCGACTGAGATGCCTCCCGCAGAAATGATGTGCCCGAGGAAAGATACACTACTTAGCCAGAATTCACACTTACTCAGTTTAGCATATAGCTGGTTGTCCTGAAGAGTTTGTAGCACGGTCCGCAAGTGCTCTGCATGTTCTTCCTCACTCTTCGAATATACCAAGATATCATCGATGAATACTACTACAAACTTATCGAGATAGGGCCGGAATACGAGGTTCATTAAACTCATAAAGGCAGCGGGTGCATTGGTTAGTCCGAACGGCATCACCAGGAACTCATAATGGCCATAGCGAGTTCGAAAAGCTGACTTTGGCACATCGTCTGGCTTGATCTTTAATTGGTGATAGCCCGAACGGAGGTCGATTTTAGAGAATACCGTGGCAGCTTGCAACTGATCGAAAAGATCGTCTATTCTTGGAAGAGGATACTGGTTACGAATGGTTGCTTTATTCAATTCTCGATAGTCGATACAGAGCCGCAACGAGCCATCCTTTTTCTTTACGAATAGTACAGGCGCACCCCACGGAGATACACTAGGCTGAATGTATCCTCGATCTAGCAAGTCTTGTAACTGCACTTTAAGCTCCTTCAATTCTGCCGGGGCCATTCGATACGGCGTCTTGGAAATTGGTCGAGTTTCTGGGAATGTGTCTATAGTAAACTCTGTCTCTCGATCGGGCGGCATGCCTGGCAACTCGTCGGGAAACACATCAGGAAAATCCGCCACAACGGGAATAGACTCAACGTTTGTGCAATCTTGCCGAGTGTCTCGAACGGACGCTAAGTACCCTTCGCAGCCGGAGTGAATCATCCGTCGAGCAGACATTGCTGAGATCACCATGCAGGCATTCGACGCTTTCGACTCAGGACTGCACGTGAAGCAAAACTCGATCTCGCCGGGCAAACGAAATACGACTTCCTTTTTCGCACAGTCGATTGTAGCTGAACAAGCGCCGAGCCAATCCATCCCCAGAATAAGATCGTAGTCCCTTATGTCTAGAACTATCGCATCTAATGACAATCTCCGTCCCCCGATGCAAATGTTACCTTCACGACAGACTAAGCGAGCCGATAAATCTACGCCCGAAGGAGTGCTAACACTTAGGTTTAAGCCTAGCGGTGTCATAGGGAATGTGTGTTCGGCGGCAAAGTTCGCCGAAATGAAGCTATGTGTTGCACCAGAATCAAATAATACTCGAGCAGGTACATTATTAAAAATTAATATACCTGACACCGTCGTGTTCGATGCAAGTGCCTCGTCCCGAGTCAAAGCATAGACTCGGCCCTGAGCGTTTTGCGGTATCTGGTTCGCTCGTTGAGTTTGCCCCTGACCCTGAGCTGAGTCATTATTTTGCTGCGGACGGTGTGAAGATGGATCGTTGGAGCGGGTTGGACAATTACGAGCAATATGGCCCATCTTGCCACAACTGAAACATCCTCCTTTGCTCGTACGACATTCGCTGACGTGGTGTCCTGGCTTGCGGCAGTAGGCACAATTCTGTCCTTGCCTCTTTCCTTGATTCGAGTCTTGGGAGCCGCCGTTGTTGTTGCGGCGCTTATGCGCGTTGTTTCCTCCTGTGTTGGCAGGACACTTGTGATTGTAATTTTGCACAGCGTCGGTGCGAACTGGAGGATACTGCGACTCTAGGGACAGTGCATGATTCAAGGACTCCCGCATGGTACGATATTGAGTCACTACGACGTGAGCACGGATAGAAGGTCGTAGTCCGAGCTCGAACTTTCGTGCACGACTTTCGGCATCGGTGAGCTGAGACTTGGCAAATTTTGCAAGTCGGTTGAACTCTGAAGCGTACTGACGCACCGTCATGTCTCCCTGCTTCAGTAGCGCAAACTCGTCTTCCTTTTCGCGACGGACGGCGGGTGGAAGGTATTCCTCCACGAAGTCCTTGCGAAACACGGACCAGGAGATAGCCGTTGTGCCACCTTCACTCAAAATAGCTTGCTTGTGCACATCCCACCAGTCATGTGCATTTTGTCGGAGCTGAAGCTGGGCACACGCCACTTTCTTGGTCTCGTCTAGGCACAGCGCTTCGAAGTGGTCCTCCAACTCGACCAGCCAGTCCATCGCTAAGGAAGGGTCCTCGGTGCCTTTAAACGTAGCACGGCACATCTTCTTAAATTCTGATATCGACACGATTGACCCATTCTCGCCTGAGGGTAAGGTACCCTAGGAATTCTGCGGTCCGGTGGCTTCAGCAACTATAGGCACGGTTGCGGGGGCGGATGCAGAATGATTGTTGGCGACCATATTCGTCACCATTGTTTGCAGACTATTCATCTGCTTCTGTTGTGTATCCGCCTGAAATTGCTGCGCCACGAATTGAGCCTCGATCCGTGACTCGAACTGACTCTGCCGTAGTTCAGCTTATTTCTGCTGCGTCTCCATCAAACGCATCATTCGCTCGAACGGATCGGCAGAGGGTGCGGCAGCTGGACTCCCAGAGCTGCCCGAGGTGCCTGAACTACTCGCTTGCACTTGCGCCACCATCTGCGCTTGTGCACCCGGCTCGGAAGTCGTTCCTTGAAAGGAAAGTAACTTGTATTAGTCTCAAGGTATATTATGGACTCACTGTATGGAACGTATCTCATTTTGGCCAAGCGAATTCAAGGGTCTACTCGAAAGGAACAAGGTCCTCTTTAGAAACTTTCTTTGTGAGATCAAAGGATCTGAAGCATGCTCTGATACCAATATGTCACGCCCCGATTTCGCCTAATCGATAATCGTCCCCCGGGCGTGATGCCGTGCACGCGTAGGGCGCGCGTGCACAAGGCCTTAGGCATAAGGATATTCTTTAGAACAATGCAACAGAGTGGACATATAAGATAACCCAAGGTTGAGGCATAGAAAAGTTTCTCTTTTATTCATAATGAACATCTTTTTACATCGCTTGACTCAAAAGTATAAAATGCCCCACGGGCTTACAAACTTGGACGCAAAATGAGATAGCCGATCCATACATTATGTCCCTTTACATAGATTCAAAACGCAAAACCACCTTGGGTGCGAGTAAGCACCATCGCCTTAGCGATATTCCGCAACGGAGAGAGTGAAAGGCTTCTAGCTTGAGCCTCCAAAAGTCTTGGCCACGAACCGCCAAGGATCCCAAAAGTCCGGAGAGAACTTCAGCTCCTCGCCGCGTTGCCTTGCGCCGGGGAACCTGCTACAACGAGGGTCAGTACTTCGAAAAGTACTGGTGAAGGCTAGCTGCTCAACTTTACCAAGCTCATGTGATGAGATCTAATGAGTATGCTACAATTATGTTCTTAGGTGGGTTTCTATTCTTGCCTAGTTCAGATTTCATTTAGCAAGTATGCAAGAACAAAAGAACATAATTCCACATGCCACCGTTCGGTGACTTTACCTGTACCGTCTGAACCACCTGTACAACTTACCATAGCCTTCCCTGTCACGAAGACATAGTTAGTCTGCACAGTTTAAATATACACAATATCTTTCTGTGTTGTTTAGGAGCCATCATGGGTTTAGTCTGGGCTGGCGGCGACGCTTGCAGCGCGGGTAGCTAGCCCCGCTACAATTCCCCGCTCCCACGACTAAGAAAGTAGATTCCGCCCGGGTCGAAACGGCCCGGTGCCCCGGTAACCGTTCGCAGGAACCTGGATCCCTTGTGCACAAGAATTCCCATGACCATTTCTACGAACTCTACTTCATAGATTTACTTACTAGCGATTTAAAGAACATCATGTACGAAACTGCTTTACTGTACTATCACAATCAACCAACAGTTATATGAAATAACATGCAGCAGTTTATAGAAGAACACTTTGAACTATCAATAAATACCAACCCATTAAACACCCAACGAACATGCATGCATCAATGAATTTATGCAAGGTTTTGTATGACAAGCAATGGGTGTTCCAAGCCTACTTCTTATCTTATCTTGTTATCCAACTTGTTACTTAATTGGTATCGTTTGATTGAATGCACCACTGAGTCAATGTTATTATGAACGGAGCCCTTGGAAAGAAGGTGCTTATCGAAATAGAGCCACTCACAAGTTTGGTTGAATAGGAAGAAGAAGGAGAGACCCCTAAGACTCCGCTCGCGCGTCGTCTACACGATCACCTGCACGCACCAACGGATGATCAATACCTCCTGCTTCGGTCTCCAAGGTTCGATACGAAATGCGAAATCCTAAGAACGAAAGCAATGAAATCCATTGAAACCGTTCAAGAAAACGCAAGTCATAAAATCAACAAGAAGGCAACCAAGCGGCACAAAAACGGACAAGAAACCAACGCAACGGAAAGGCCCCTCTCGACTCTGCCGCCGAGTCCATCCTCGAGGCACAATCCATTGTATATGGGACCTGATTCCGAAGAAACCAATCCATAACGAGGAAAGGATCTTAATTCAATCTGTCCCGTTCGGACGGTCGTAAGTATTTCTTGGCCGCGCTCCCCGAATAGGGGGAACGGGGCATTACAGTATGTATATGAACTCCAATATATGGAAACCATATACACACTTACGCTGTACATGAATATCTAATCCACAGTGGTAATATACTGTCACAACAAGTCACACGCAATTCTAAATCTCATCCATAGCACAAATAATAGATAAATGGAAATTAATAACTGAATATCAAATAAGTAGTCTAAAAGTATGATAGTCGGATGGAAACAAATCCACTGCAAATCGACTATAATAAAATACTAAAGGGAGAAGAGAATAAAATCTAATATAAGAATAAATGTCTCAAAAAGAATAGCAACTAGAATCTCTAAACAGCTGCAATGGATCACATATAATCAGAAGGTAAGACCTCCTCAGACTGATAAGTAGCGTCAATTTCAGGTCCATACTCCTGCGGGTACTCCTGCGGGTACTCCTGCGCATCTATATCTGGAAAGGGACCAGGTCCTCAGAGGGACGTAATAAGATACAAAAAACATATGCCAATAAAGTACTGAAATATAAACATCCAATGGGGTCGCCTAACCGTCTAAGTGAATGCAGTTAAGAACACCTTTCCCCACAAGTGAGCTATCTGGCTGAAAACCTGGGATTTGGCATGGTTCTCTATTGGAGATCCAGAGGCCTAAAAGGCACGTCGTCTTTTGAACGCCGGTGGCCCGCCTGATAGTACATAATATATAGTGGTCATCACCGCCCGTATCTCCATCGGAGAATCCGGCCGCACAATAGAAAAAGTGTAAAGGAGCTCAAATGCGGTACTTGTTGTTCTCCCCACCCAATGCTCTAAGCATGTGATGTCCATGACACGATAAACCTCTAATAACCGCCAGGTCTACTAGCATGCAAAGTTTCTATTGGCAGTTATCCCTATCTGTCGCACGACCTATACGTACCAGTGGCCAGCTGAGTACGCAAGTCCGTGTTCTACATATGACTCACACTCGTGTAAGAATAGTGTCATGACCAATGAAACATAAATGCCTCACGAAGATGGGGTAGTCTCATAAAGTAGGTCCAATGCATATACATAAATAAAAACATAATACGACGACACCGTCGTTGCACCCAAGTTTCCTTGTACGCGCAGTTTATATAGCAGTTAAAATAAAAGAACTAAAATAAGCAGAAATAAACATGTATGCATCATATGGAATGTAAATACAGTACAATGGCAAGGTATACTTTCCTAGCAAGAAATCTGTAAAGTGTACGTGCCCAAATGTCAAGGACACAGAACCTGGAACTAAAGCCTCCGAACAAACGTCTCCGGATGCTGAAATAAAATTCACCAACATTTTCGAAATGAGCAAAATAGCTAAAAAGTACTTCCCTTTCGTCCAATTTGGACACAGGAGCAAAATGGTAATTTCAGATAAAAGTGGGGTCCACGTGTGGCCCACTTTGCACCGAAAAGTGTACCGAGGGTAACCGTCTCTAAATGGGACAAACTATAGGTCAAACAACTCTAAATGTCAATACGAACCCAACGGTATGTCCAAATATAGATTCCGATGGGCCGAACACAATATTGTCCAAAAAGTCAACAGTGGGGCCCGCCAATTGGTGATTTGGTCAACCATCTCAGAATTGCGTGAAAGTTGGGTCACAGGACCAGCGCGTTAGCACGAGTCCAGTGGCGCAAGTTTTGTCGCAATCTGACAAGCGTGCACAAAATACGCGCGACTTCCACAAAAGTTGCGATACGGGGTGTGTCCGGGGATTCGGGCTGATTCCGGCACGCACACACGTCCGAATCTGTTTCCACAAATTTTTATGTGTCCGATTATGCTGTGCGCACTATTCGGTACACTTGGTACACGACGAGGCGGTCCCGTTTGGCGGGACGCGCTCCGTTTCACAACTTTTAAAAATCTGGAAAAAGTGGGTTCGCAAAATTTTGTGACGAATTTAATTCTGTCCACAGCAACTAATAATCTAGGGTTATTTAACAGAAAATAAACTAGGTCAAGTATTCTACACATACCAAAAAGAATTATCGAGTTCGGATCTCTGTGGTGGGAGATACGAACTCGGCAACATGGGTGGTCACCGCAGTTTTCTGCGATCTCAGAATTGGGTCTGTTTGTGCCAACTTGGGCGCTATTTTTGTCTTAAGTTTCGTGTTGTTCGTGGTCTGCTATCATACAGATATGGAAGAGGGTTAAGGGGTGAGCATACCGGTGAAGACGGAACGGCGTTTGGTTAAGCGAGTCGACGGAAAGCAACTCCGGAACGAAGGTACCTCGTCTAGGAATCTGCAGTGCGCGGGGTCGGGGTCGTCGGGATTTGTTTGGACGGCCTGGCGGGGTTCTCTGGCTGCGGTGGCGGCTCTAGATGAGAAGAGGAGGGTCTGTAGATTTTAGGTTAGGATTTTTATGAAAGATAAATAAAATATATATATATATATATATATATATATATATATATATATATATATATATATATATATATATATATATATATATATATATATATAGGATAGGGAGAGAGAAAGGATGGGTCGTCCGCGGGTCCGCAAGGGCAAAGGGGCGCTGTGTTGCTGGCTCGGGATTTGTTTGTAAGGTGAATAGGAAAAGTTACTTTTGTTTACGTTTGCTACTTGGAATGCTAGCAAGTTTGCTAGCTTTTGTTGCTAACTTTGCTATGCTTTAGTTTGCTTTAAGAATAGTGGCTGTTCTTTTGGCTTTAAGGTTATTATTATTATTATTATTAGTTTATTATTTCTTTTTTTTTCTTTTCTTTTCCTTTTTTTTAAATATACATATATATATATATATATATATATATATATATATATATATATATACTCATAAGAAAATTTATGGATTAGAATAATGCACACCGTTAGGCTAGCAACTGCTCAAGGGGTCTCCTACATGAAATAAATTTCAAAAAATTTCTGATGGTCTTATAAATCCTCTAAGTGCCCGAACACCTAAAATAAAAATTATTAAAAATCTATTTCTCCTAAGTAGCCACTAATTACTATATTTAAATTAATAATTAATAAATAAAAAGGATATATACGATTTTTAGGAAGGGGGTTTTATAGCACGTCTTGATCGTGCCTTCGAAGAGACGTTTTAAAGTTCCAGGAGCTCGTGCACATAACTTATGCATCTCAGTGAAAAGGCGATACTTCGGTCGAATGTGTCTATCGCCTTGAAGTTTTAGTACAATGATGTAATGTACAGGACGGTTATCTCATTTTGTGTCCACTTTTGTAAGCACGTGCGACAATCATCTGACTCGTTCAAGAGTTTGTAAAAGATGTGCATTATCAATAAAGAGAATTTTTTCATGTTTCAACATTGTGTTCAATTATCTGCGTACTCTGAATATGTGCTCGTTATATAAAAAAACCTTGGTCTTGTGAGTTGTGCAACCTAGGTATGCACGACATCACGCTCGAGGGACGACTATCGATTCTACAAAATTGGGACATAACATAATGGTATCAAAGCACAACTTTAAGTTACTTTCACCCTTGTGTCGGAAAAGTTCATTTAACGATCTATTTCTTATGCGAACTCTTGAACTCATTTGGCCAAAATGAGATATGTTCCATACAGTGAGTCCATAATACATTATGAGCATGATGTAAGTTACATTCTTTTAAAGGAATGACTCAAGCGCAAGCATCAACGCTAGCATAAGGAGAGGTAGAAGCCCAGGAACATAGTTCCGACACCTCAAAAAGTTCCAGAAGTCAGCGAGCCATGCCCCATGTTGACCCGATTGAGCGAATGATGCGGATGCTTGAAGCAAGCCAATAGAGGGAAGAGGCTCGCTATGAGCGAGCCGAGAAGCGAGCGAAAGAGCGACAAAGCAAGTTCGAAGGCAATCTAGAAGCCCGATTTGCAGTCCAACAGAAGCAGGTAAATGTCCTACAACAGATCGTTCAGACCCTAGCCTCCAACCATTCCGCAACGACAGCAGGGAGAGAGCGACCCACGCCTGAAGTCGAAATACCTCAAACTCCAAAGAAGAAGGATGTGACTACCTTCGACTTTGCTGACCCCATTGGATGTTTATTTTTAGTACTTTATTGGCATATTTATATGTATCTTGTTATGTCCCTCTGAAGACCTGGTTCCTTTCCAGATATAGACGGGCAGGAGTATCCACAGGAGTATGGACCCGGACCTGACGCTTCTTATCAGACTAAGGAGGTCTTACCTTCGGGGTATCTTTTATTCATTGCAGCTGTTAGAGATTCTAGTTGCTATTTCTTTTTAGACATTTATCTTATATTAGAGTTGATCTCTTCTCTCTTTTAGTAGTTTTTAGTATAGTCGATTTGTAGTGGATTTGTTTTCATCCGATTATCATACTTTGAGACTTCCTATTTGATATTCAGTTATTTATTCCCATTTATTTATTTATTTGTGCTGTGAATGAGATATAGATTGTGTGAGACTTGTTGACAGTATATTACCATTGGTGGATTGTTTATTCATGTACAACAAACGTGTATGTATGGTTTCCATATATTGGAGTTCGTATACATACGACTGGCGTGTTACGTATTCCAAGTCCTACGTATTTTGGGACTGGGGCATGACAATACCGCTCTAAAGCATCTAAATAATGACGGTTAGCAAAAGGAAATTCAGGGCAAACATGTTCCTTCTATAAGAAGCCAGGGCACACAGTCAAAAACTGTCTCAAGAACCTTTGGTTATGCCTCGTATGTGGTGATCCAAACCATCTGATGGGTAACTGTCCGCACTCATCTCATTGTCGCCCTCAACATCCAAATCCTGCCACAGCGCATCAAGCCAACCGAGCTGCGCTGCATCAAGAGCGTCGTCAAGCTCAAGGCCGGGTGTACACTTTGACACGGGAAGAGGCCCTAGCATCGGAAATCGTTGTGTCAGGTTTATTACTTTTCAATAATATACCTGCTTGCGTGCTATTTGATTCTGGTGCTATGCATAGCTTTATATCCATAAATTTTGTCGTGAAAAATAAGATAGAAATGACACCATTATATCTAGACCTGAGTGTTAGTACCCCATCGGGCACGAAGATACCTATTCGTTCAGTATGTCAGGGCGGTCACTTCTGTTTTGATGGAAGAAAACTCTCGCTCGATGTGTTAGTCCAAGATAATTGGGATTACGACATCATCTTAGGGATGGATTGGCTCGGCGCTTGCTCGACAACTATCGAATGTGCAGAGAAATGGCTCATCTTTTGTCTACCTGGAGAGGCCAAATTCTGCTACACAAGTGGTCCAACAATAGAAGCGTCAAGGACCTGCATGGTGATTTCTGCGATGTCAGCTCGTCGGATGCTAAACTCTGGGTGCAAGGGATACTTAGTATCGGTTCGGGACGTGCAGCTGGATTGTGCAAACGTTGAGTCTTCTTTCGTTGTGGCAGAATTCCCTGATGTATTTTCGAGCGAACTACCTGGCTTGCCACCCGACCGAGAAATCAAGTTCACCATCGATACCTTCTGAAATACCCAACTGATTTTCAAAGCCCCATACCGAATGGCCCCTACTGAACTAAAGGAGTTAAAATGCCAACTACAAGAACTACTTGACCGTGGATATATTCATCCGAGCGTATCTCATTGGGATGCGCCTATACTATTTGTAAAGAAGAAAGATGGGACGTTGTGATTCTGCATAGATTCTCGGGAGCTAAATAAGATCACTATTCGAAACAAGTATCCCCTGCCCCGGATCGACGACCTCTTTGATCATCTGCAAGGGGCGTCAGTATTTTTGAAGATAGATCTTCGCTCTGGCTACTAATAATTAAAGATCAAGCCAGAGGACATGCCAAAGTCAACATTTTGTACCCGCTATGGCCACTATGAGTTTTCTGTCATGCCGTTCGGACTGATGAATGCTTCTATCGTGTTCATGGATTTGATGAATCGTGTGTTCCAACCATTCCTCGATAAGTTTATGGTAGTATTCATAGATAACATCTTAGTGTATTCGAAGAATAAGGATGAACACGCAGGACACCTGCGGATGGGGCTTCAAACTCTTCGAGACAATAAGTTATTCGCGAAGATAAGAAAGTAGGAGTTCTAGTTGAATAAGATATCTTTCCTCAGGCACATCATTTTTGCGGAGGGCATCTAAGTCGACCCAAAGTAAGCTGAAGTCATCGTGAAGTGAAAGAGACCTGAGTCGGCCAGCGACATTTGGAGCTTCCTTGGTCTAGCAGGCTACTACATGAGATTCATAAAAGATTTTTCAAGGATCGCTTTGCCCCTAACTAATCTCACTCAGAAAAGAGTAACGTTCGCATGGTCGAACAACTGTAAAGCTTTATTTATGGAATTAAAGCAACGACTTGTCTCAGCACCAATTCTTACTCTTCCGGATGGACCCGATGATTTTAAGATCTATAGCGACACTTCAGGAAAGAGTTTGAGATGTGTCCTTATGTAGAGGGACATGTGATAGCCTTTGCGTCGAGGCAGTTAAAGTCTCACTAAAGGAACTATCCAACGCACGATCTGGAACTATATACTAATATCTCTCTCTCTCTATAAGATTTTATCCTCAAATAAAATTCCTGAAAATAACTCCTCGAATAAATTTTAAGGTAAATTGCATACACTTTCCTCAAGGTTAATTATTTAAATACTGAAGTGAAAATTTATCAATTCCAAAAATCCTTACAATTTGGTCTATGCTCATCGAGTCGAATCTGAATTCCTAAAAATAAATTTTAATAACCATATTTCAACTCCTCAATTTCAAAGTTTTTGCAATTCATTGAAAAATAAAATTTATATAACAATCTCAATCTTCTCAAAATTCAAAAATTTGGAATTCATTTTTCAATCTTCGATTAAAATTTTTAAATCCACCTTCTGCAGTCCAATAGCTCTAATGTTAATCATTTTTACTGTCCTCATCGACATGTGTCATCAGGTAATACCATAAATCAGTCTGCAAGTTCATCTTGATATGAAATCCAGCCCTACTATGAAACCAAAAATCCTAACTCAATAACTAATCAACAACAATCAAATCAATATCAACAAATGAGAATGGACGGAACAAGGGAATGATTTAAATTGGAAATTTTAACAAGATTCTCAGGGGTCATCCCAGGAATCTCTCAAGGAATTGTGATTGAGTATTTGCTCTCGTCCTAGTATCCTATGTCCTATGTCTTATAGCAGGCACGCAGTAGTATAACAAGGATGTCACACTACTACGACATCGCACAACTCGCGAAGTCTGACCTGCATGGGCCACCACTAAAAACGTGTCACGACCCGCACCCGGTTTAGGGGCACGAGTGCGTGGGTACGTCCAGCCTACGCCGCAGCATCGGCGGTAGAACGCTGTCAAGGTCTTGATACTATCTAACTAATGTCACGCAAGCATCCAATCTCCATTAGGAGGCACGGATGACACAAATAAGATGAACACATACTCAATCACAGGATTACAGCACGATAAGATTTCGAATAGTAAAACTAAAATTAAACACAACACAAGTCCAAAAGTAATATTCTAACTCAACAATATCCAAGAATCATCAAAAATGCCGGAGACAAATCCGGTACCAAAATAGTCTACTTAAAGAACTAACAATAAATAATAACTCCGGCTAGACCTTCCAGAATCACAACTAAACTACCAAGTCTGCAGCTACTCACCATATGGTCCATAAAGTGTCGGACTGCGGTCCTCTAAGGCATAGTCTGGAAAAATATTTCCAGTCAGGAAGGAGCAAAGCAACACTCTCAAATAATAGTTCCATTAATTGATAATGTCTATAATACAATAAAACATGTCATGCTAGCTACTGAGAAGACAGTAAAATAAATGCAATGGCAATTTAAGAGAGACAGGCAATGTAAGAGACAGGCAATATGATACAGTCAGTGCATGTATGGAAATAAAAAGAACAAGGAACAGTATCATATACGGTGATGTAGTATATGATTTAAAATAGGGAACTGTAATTTATTCTAAGTGTTTGAAATAGTAGCTTCAAAATGTGATCGGCTTGGGAACATGTACGATAGCTACAGGGCCTGGCTAATCATGGGTGAAGAGCATGATTAACACTTACAATTTCTATACTACAATAAGAGGTTATGATCACATTTCTTACTAACTACTTCTCCGCCCCCAACTAGTACTGTGGATCCAACCATGACACGTCACGATACACGAGCAAGTCAAGTCTATCATGTACGATGTCTAAATATACATGTCGTGTACAATGTCAATACGATAATCAAGGTAACATCTCATGACTGCAGATCCAAGCTATACTAGTCCGTGTAGCACAGTGTCAAAGATTCAGTTGTAACATTTCAAGATCATTGAACTTATAGCAATTATCAAGAATTGGAAATTATCAGAGAATGTACTTGCCTCGGGTCCTTAGCTGGTAATTTATTGGTGTCCTGTTCCAGAGTATCCCCTGGGATCAACAGTCCTATAAACATAACACAATTACAACACTTGTATCAGATGCTATCCTAACACACAGAAGAATTATACTGGCCTCAGGGCCATGCCAGGCAGGGCACTAGTCAACTAGGGTTACCTAGTAGGGGTACATATATAAATATACATATCTACTCAGAAAATATAAATACCAATTTAAATACGTATATAATATATATATATAATTATACCAAAATATATGTTATGCCACATTTATTTATATATGCCAAAATGTTTTTAAACATATACCAAAATACGGTTTTATATACTAAAGTACGTTTATACATATATATAATCAACATTATCATTTAATATACTAATACTAATACACCAAAAATAAATTTATACTAGCATATACTTTTATTAAATAAATGTCATAAAATAAACCTATGTATATATACATATATATATACAAATTAAATTTAATATATATACTAATTTAAATTACACTAGTCTACGTAGTTATATATACCAATATTAAAATATAACTCTACATATATACATTGATACCAGAATACGGTTATTTACATTTTGTTCATTTATACCAAAATACATATGCATACATGTGTATTAATTTAAATACATACTTACTCAATTTATTATACATATTACAATTTTACAATTAATTACTAATGAATAAATAATATCCAATTTACATATTTTTAAAAAATATACATATACTAAGTATATACCAATATATATATAAATTGATTTAAATATATATATATACATACCTGTACAACAATTAATACTAAATACGTACTAAATACGTATTATCAATTATTTGCATACTATACATGTTCACGTATTTAAAACATTAAATTATACTCTACACATATACCTACACATTGATTAAATATATATACAATCATACATATACATTAGATATATATATATACATACATATATATATATACATACATTATACTATACATTTTAATATATACAAAACATATACTAGTATATATACATATGTATATACTCACATACACATCTACGTATTTATATACAATACATATATACACATTAATTAATTACCTACAATTACACATACATATTATATATATATACTCATGTGTACATATTATATATATATACTCATGTGTATATACCTATGTATATATACATATATATATACATATATATATATATACATATATATATAGAGAAGGAAGAGGAAGAAGAAGAACTTACTGGCTTGGGGGTTGCTGGCCGGCCGGAGGACACCGCAGGGAGGGAAGCTCGGTCGCCGGAGGGTGTACACAGGGGAGGAGCAGCCGGAGTAATGGCCGGGGACAGTGGGGAGTCGGGCTCGGGGTCTTGGTTGGTGGTGGAGTGGAGGATCGACAGGATGGAGGAGATGGTGATGGGGTTGCCGGAGTGGGGAACCGCCGGCCGGAGGGATGAACACAAGGAGTCGGGGGACTGATCGGCGGAGGGAAGTGGTGGAGCTCGCCGGCGGGAATGGCTGAGCAGCCAGCGCCGATCGGGTGCGGCCGGGGTGCAGGGGAAGTCGGCTTGGGGACAGCTCGCCGGAGTACTGCAGAGGGGATGGATGGAGGGATGAGCAGCGGCAGTGCCGTCGGAGGCTGTACACAGAGCCGCCGGGGAGGAGAACAGCACCGGCGCCGGAGGGAGCCGCCGGAACAGGGAGTTTCGGCTGCCGGGTGAACATTATATGGGGGGGAGTTGATGAACAGTATTCCCCCCCTAATTATTTGAATTTGAATTTCAAAAACAAAGAAGGAGAAGAAGAAAGGAAGAAGAAGAAGAAGAAAAGAGAAGAAGAAAGGAGAAGGAGAAGAATTTCATACGGATGAGAGAGGGGATGTGGGGGCTTGTGAGGGGGTGGTGTTTTCTAGGTTTCTTGGGATTAGGGTTTGATGTAGACATTATATAGGGATGAGGGTGTTGGAATGAAGGGTTGGGATTGGCCCATTAATTGGGTGGTCCAGATTGGACATGAGGGAATTAATTCATGGGGAAAAAATGAGGGTGAGGTTTAATTAAAATATTAAGGATTCCTCATCGGTTTAAATAATTGGGTGTTGGCACAAAAATGCCAATTTGCAATTTAACCCCCTTAAATTTGGGAAATTGCACAAACACATGAAATAACAAAAATTTGGCGGGCGATTCGGTGTCCGATATTTTGTAGGGTCTGGGGACGCTATAAGACTGGTACGGGCTCAATTAGCAGGGCACTGGAATTAAATTGGGATTTTAGAATCAGATAAAATGGTATCCTCAATTTAAATAAAAATAAATGCAAGTTGTGTTCAACAATTAATTAGGAGTACATGGGGCTAAAATCAGGTCAGGTCATCAATACCAATATTGAAGAAGACTCAGAACAGAATATTTCCCTAATTTGGGCCGCACAAAAAATAGGTCAAGATGGCCTCCAATTTTCGATTGGAACGCACAACGATACAAAATAGAAATTTTAAAATAACGTCCGCGACGATTTTTGCGCGGCTAGAATTAATGCACAAAGAGCATAATTATGAGTTACAAAAATAGCAGAATTGAAGGCGGGCATGTCTAGGGCAAGATTGTGAAATTTGTTGGAAGACAAAAGTCAGGGTAGCGCTCCAAATATCGAAGCAAAGGCAATGCGCAAATATTAAATAAAATACAGTAATTAATAAAAATCTCCAAAAATTAAATTATAAATAAAACAATTAATTACATAATTCCACAAGTCCTGACAGGTGTTCGTATACTGGCTTCTAGGTCAGTCTGCTAGCTAAAATAAATGAGCACTGCATCTAATACTATATTTAATTACTCATCACACATAATTATTTAAATTAAAAAATATTATCATGCAATTATTTAATTGTAACTACAATAATATTAAATATTATAAAAATTCGAAAATACCCCTGATTTCGGAATGTGGTAGTGACAAGTCTACCCACCTTAAAAGAATTTCGTCCTCGAAATTAAAATCCTCAAAGTAGCGTTTATTCATACACATTATTATTTCCCTCAAATTTAAATTCATCATCTACGAATTCAGGTAATAATTCACGATGTCCTTTCATAATTTGCCAAAAATTTCTGAAATTGTTGCATTCCGAAAAATTCTCGAATAAAATCAAGGTCCATTCTTATCAGAAATTTCCTGAAAGTTTTTTTTTTTTTTAGTTCAATACTCGGAATTTAATATCCACTCCTCAAAATACTCAACAATATGATATTTAAGGATTCTCCAAATGTTACATCTAAATATAAAGTTCTAAAATTCATAACTTGCAATTAAATAAATACATTGATAAATCTCCCAAAATTTCCAAATTAATACCCAACTTAAACATGTCATAATCTTTCCTGGAATTAATTAACCACCAATTATGAAATGTTAATCTCTTAACCATTTATTTAAATCAATAATTATCCTCAAATTTTAATCATCTTGTTCCTCTTGTCAAGTCATAGCTCCTTCATGAATCTTCAATACAGTCAACACCAATAATCACGGTCTAAGAAATTCTACCTATAGTCATACCACATACAATCTAGGGAGAACATACATGGTTATGGTCTCATTTGTTATGGTGTTACAGTCTATGTATCAGGGGTACTACTAACTACATTATAATAAGAATCATGCATACAAGCTACGGTACTAAGCAATCAATCAATCAATCAAATAGAGAGAAACAGAAGGAAGGAAAGAACAGAATCTGCTAACACATTACCTGCAGTATCGGTCTCCTCGACCGTCATCGTAATTGCCCGTCCTGCTGGGGTGGTTCCCTTTGCGGGTGCTGAGCAATATACGGTTCCACAGGTAGCCTAACTGGATCTCTATAATCTGAAGCTGCGCGTTGGCCGGGAAGATAAGAGGCTAGAAGACAGTCCCTTACTCGATGTCCCGCAGCGCCGCAGTGCAAACAAAGTCCTAGTCTCGTTCTACAGCTCTCCCAAAGGTGACCTGGCTTCTTACAGAAATGACAAGTCTGTTGTGTCTCTCTTGGAGGCTGTTGCTGATTCTGCTCAACACGGACTGGTGCCTGGTACTGTGGTTGATACTGATACGCCCATGGATGTTGTCGGATAGGAACTGGTGCTAGGTACTGCGGTGGATGCTGAAATGTCCATGGTTGTTGTTGAATATGAAATGGTACTTGGTACTGCTGTTGGTGCTGAATACGGGGATGCTTGGCTGGTCCTGGGCTATCATTCGTATCTCCAAACGTGTCGTGACTCCTCTTAGGCCCGAGATCCAGATCCTCTTCTGCGATCTGAGCATCCATCAATATAGCCTCGAAGGTAGCGGTACGACGACCAGAAGTTCGTGACTTAATCTCTCTTGTCAGTCCCTTTCTAAATTTCCGGGCTCGATCTCCTGGGTCTCGAATCATAGACGATGCAAAACGGCTCAATCTACAGAATTCTGCAGCGTACTCGTCGACCGACATATTTCCTTGAACTAAGTCATGAAACTGACTTTCCAAGGTTCCCAATGCCACGTCGGGAAAGAACTTCTCCTTGAAGAGCTCCTTGAAGGTCTCCCAAGTAAGTCCTTGTGCAATAATTCTCGGCTCCGTGCGATACCACGTGAGTGCGATATCGAACATCTGACTGCCAGCGGCTTCTATCTGCAAGTTCTCCGGAATCTGGGTCAATCGCAGGCTTCTCTCTATATCCTCTAGCCAGTCGTCAGCGTAGAGTATCCCTTCGGTGCCTTTGAACTCTCGAGGCATCATCCTTTTGAAATCCACTATAGTGCCTGATCTCTGCTGTTGCTGGCCAGGAAACTGCTGATACTGTGCTACTTTCTCCAAAGCTTGGAGAGTCACTTGATGAGCATTCTCTATGTTTTCTTTTATCAGCTCGGTTTGTGCCTGGTGCGCTTCTGCTTGCACCCTCTGAGCCTCAGCTTGAACTCGCTGAGCGTCTGCCGTCACTCTCTGGGCATCTACCATGCCTTGGATCAACGTAAACATCTGCGTTCCGTCAATGGGCAAACCTCCGGGAATCAGAGTCGGTGGAGGAGGGAGGTTGTCCGTCACAGCTGCGGCAATCTTCTGAACAGGTGGGGGAGGAGGATCACCTATGTGCATCGGAGATGTAGGAGGAACTACGGCTGTCTGTCCATCAGGTAGAGAGGTGGCAGACCCTTCTAAAGCTGATGTTCCCGCTCTCATAGACCTTGTCTGCGGCGACATCCTGAAGACAGATCCCAAAGAACCAATTTAGGCAAAATGCGATATCATCAAGGAAGGACAGTACAGTTCTAAGGAAGCAACATTCAAGATAAATAGATTGGAAAGAAAATCCTAGTTGTGATTGCACAGGTCAAGGTGCATCCATGGTCTGATATCTCTATCCCCTAGGTATCACGGTTCTATCACAAACACACTCACTGCTAGCTTCCTTACCTACTGCAATAGTTGATGCTAGTTATTCTTATCACCCAAGTGCATATCAAATGCAACACTCTTTACTAAATACTGCTCTCTCTAATACAATCTTCAATGGACACCCAAGTCAGTTTGCAGTGGAATCACTATCATGCTCAAGCCAACAGATCCTTACACATGCATCTCATCTACTATATACTAATATCTCTCTCTCTCTATAAGATTTTATCCTCAAATAAAATTCCTGAAAATAACTCCTCGAATAAATTTTAAGGTAAATTGCATACACTTTCCTCAAGGTTAATTATTTAAATACTGAAGTGAAAATTTATCAATTCCAAAAATCCTTACAATTTGGTCTATGCTCATCGAGTCGAATCTGAATTCCTAAAAATAAATTTTAATAACCATATTTCAACTCCTCAATTTCAAAGTTTTTGCAATTCATTGAAAAATAAAATTTATATAACAATCTCAATCTTCTCAAAATTCAAAAATTTGGAATTCATTTTTCAATCTTCGATTAAAATTTTTAAATCCACCTTCTGCAGTCCAATAGCTCTAATGTTAATCATTTTTACTGTCCTCATCGACATGTGTCATCAGGTAATACCATAAATCAGTCTGCAAGTTCATCTTGATATGAAATCCAGCCCTACTATGAAACCAAAAATCCTAACTCAATAACTAATCAACAACAATCAAATCAATATCAACAAATGAGAATGGACGGAACAAGGGAATGATTTAAATTGGAAATTTTAACAAGATTCTCAGGGGTCATCCCAGGAATCTCTCAAGGAATTGTGATTGAGTATTTGCTCTCGTCCTAGTATCCTATGTCCTATGTCTTATAGCAGGCACGCAGTAGTATAACAAGGATGTCACACTACTACGACATCGCACAACTCGCGAAGTCTGACCTGCATGGGCCACCACTAAAAACGTGTCACGACCCGCACCCGGTTTAGGGGCACGAGTGCGTGGGTACGTCCAGCCTACGCCGCAGCATCGGCGGTAGAACGCTGTCAAGGTCTTGATACTATCTAACTAATGTCACGCAAGCATCCAATCTCCATTAGGAGGCACGGATGACACAAATAAGATGAACACATACTCAATCACAGGATTACAGCACGATAAGATTTCGAATAGTAAAACTAAAATTAAACACAACACAAGTCCAAAAGTAATATTCTAACTCAACAATATCCAAGAATCATCAAAAATGCCGGAGACAAATCCGGTACCAAAATAGTCTACTTAAAGAACTAACAATAAATAATAACTCCGGCTAGACCTTCCAGAATCACAACTAAACTACCAAGTCTGCAGCTACTCACCATATGGTCCATAAAGTGTCGGACTGCGGTCCTCTAAGGCATAGTCTGGAAAAATATTTCCAGTCAGGAAGGAGCAAAGCAACACTCTCAAATAATAGTTCCATTAATTGATAATGTCTATAATACAATAAAACATGTCATGCTAGCTACTGAGAAGACAGTAAAATAAATGCAATGGCAATTTAAGAGAGACAGGCAATGTAAGAGACAGGCAATATGATACAGTCAGTGCATGTATGGAAATAAAAAGAACAAGGAACAGTATCATATACGGTGATGTAGTATATGATTTAAAATAGGGAACTGTAATTTATTCTAAGTGTTTGAAATAGTAGCTTCAAAATGTGATCGGCTTGGGAACATGTACGATAGCTACAGGGCCTGGCTAATCATGGGTGAAGAGCATGATTAACACTTACAATTTCTATACTACAATAAGAGGTTATGATCACATTTCTTACTAACTACTTCCCCGCCCCCAACTAGTACTGTGGATCCAACCATGACACGTCACGATACACGAGCAAGTCAAGTCTATCATGTACGATGTCTAAATATACATGTCGTGTACAATGTCAATACGATAATCAAGGTAACATCTCATGACTGCAGATCCAAGCTATACTAGTCCGTGTAGCACAGTGTCAAAGATTCAGTTGTAACATTTCAAGATCATTGAACTTATAGCAATTATCAAGAATTGGAAATTATCAGAGAATGTACTTGCCTCGGGTCCTTAGCTGGTAATTTATTGGTGTCCTGTTCCAGAGTATCCCCTGGGATCAACAGTCCTATAAACATAACACAATTACAACACTTGTATCAGATGCTATCCTAACACACAGAAGAATTATACTGGCCTCAGGGCCATGCCAGGCAGGGCACTAGTCAACTAGGGTTACCTAGTAGGGGTACATATATAAATATACATATCTACTCAGAAAATATAAATACCAATTTAAATACGTATATAATATATATATATAATTATACCAAAATATATGTTATGCCACATTTATTTATATATGCCAAAATGTTTTTAAACATATACCAAAATACGGTTTTATATACTAAAGTACGTTTATACATATATATAATCAACATTATCATTTAATATACTAATACTAATACACCAAAAATAAATTTATACTAGCATATACTTTTATTAAATAAATGTCATAAAATAAACCTATGTATATATACATATATATATACAAATTAAATTTAATATATATACTAATTTAAATTACACTAGTCTACGTAGTTATATATACCAATATTAAAATATAACTCTACATATATACATTGATACCAGAATACGGTTATTTACATTTTGTTCATTTATACCAAAATACATATGCATACATGTGTATTAATTTAAATACATACTTACTCAATTTAGTATACATATTACAATTTTACAATTAATTACTAATGAATAAATAATATCCAATTTACATATTTTTAAAAAACATACATATACTAAGTATATACCAATATATATATAAATTGATTTAAATATATATATATACATACCTGTACAACAATTAATACTAAATACGTACTAAATACGTATTATCAATTATTTGCATACTATACATGTTCACGTATTTAAAACATTAAATTATACTCTACACATATACCTACACATTGATTAAATATATATACAATCATACATATACATTAGATATATATATATACATACATATATATATATATACATACATTATACTATACATTTTAATATATACAAAACATATACTAGTATATATACATATGTATATACTCACATACACATCTACGTATTTATATACAATACATATATACACATTAATTAATTACCTACAATTACACATACATATTATATATATATACTCATGTGTATATACCTATGTATATATACATATATATATACATATATATATATACATATATATATAGAGAAGGAAGAGGAAGAAGAAGAACTTACTGGCTTGGGGGTTGCTGGCTGGCCGGAGGACACCGCAGGGAGGGAAGCTCGGTCGCCGGAGGGTGTACACAGGGGAGGAGCAGCCGGAGTAATGGTCGGGGACAGTGGGGAGTCGGGCTCGGGGTCTTGGTTGGTGGTGGAGTGGAGGATCGACAGGATGGAGGAGATGGTGATGGGGTTGCCGGAGTGGGGAACCGCCGGCCGGAGGGATGAACACAGGGAGTCGGGGGACTGATCGGCGGAGGGAAGTGGTGGAGCTCGCCGGCGGGAATGGCTGAGCAGCCAGCGCCGATCGGGTTCGGCCGGGGTGCAGGGGAAGTCGGCTTGGGGACAGCTCGCCGGAGTACTGCAGAGGGGATGGATGGAGGGATGAGCAGCGGCAGTGCCGCCGGAGGCTGTACACAGAGCCGCCGGGGAGGAGAACAACACCGGCGCCGGAGGGAGCCGCCGGAACAGGGAGTTTCAGCTGCCGGGTGAACAGTATATGGGGGGGAGTTGATGAACAGTATTCCCCCCCCCTAATTATTTGAATTTGAATTTCAAAAACAAAGAAGGAGAAGAAGAAAGGAAGAAGAAGAAGAAGAAAAGAGAAGAAGAAAGGAGAAGGAGAAGAATTTCATACGGATGAGAGAGGGGATGTGGGGGCTTGTGAGGGGGTGGTGTTTTCTAGGTTTCTTGGGATTAGGGTTTGATGTAGACATTATATAGGGATGAGGGTGTTGGAATGAAGGGTTGGGATTGGCCCATTAATTGGGTGGTCCAGATTGGACATGAGGGAATTAATTCATGGGGAAAAAATGAGGGTGAGGTTTAATTAAAATATTAAGGATTCCTCATCGGTTTAAATAATTGGGTGTTGGCACAAAAATGTCAATTTGCAATTTAACCCCCTTAAATTTGGGAAATTGCACAAACACATGAAATAACGAAAATTTGGCGGGCGATTCGGTGTCCGATATTTTGTAGGGTCTGGGGACGCTATAAGACTGGTACGGGCTCAATTAGCAGGACACTGGAATTAAATTGGGATTTTTGAATCAGATAAAATGGTATCCTCAATTTAAATAAAAATAAATGCAAGTTGTGTTCAACAATTAATTAGGAGTACATGGGGCTAAAATCAGGTCAGGTCATCAATACCAATATTGAAGAAGACTCAGAACAGAATATTTCTCTAATTTGGGCCGCACGAAAAATAGGTCAAGATGGCCTCCAATTTTTGATTGGAACGCACAACGATACAAAATAGGAATTTTAAAATAATGTCCGCGATGATTTTTGCGCGGCTAGAATTAATGCACAAAGAGCATAATTATGAGTTGCAAAAATAGCAGAATTGAAGGCGGGCATGTCTAGGGCAAGATTGTGAAATTTGTTGGAAGACAAAAGTCAGGGTAGCGCTCCAAATATCGAAGCAAAGGCAATGCGCAAATATTAAATAAAATACAGTAATTAATAAAAATCTCCAAAAATTAAATTATAAATAAAACAATTAATTACATAATTCCACAAGTCCTGACAGGTGTTCGTATACTGGCTTCTAGGTCAGTCTGCTAGCTAAAATAAATGAGCACTGCATCTAATACTATATTTAATTACTCATCACACATAATTATTTAAATTAAAAAATATTATCATGCAATTATTTAATTGTAACTATAATAATATTAAATATTATAAAAAGTCAAAAATATCCCTGGTTTCGGAATGTGGTAGTGACAACCAGAAGTCAGGCAGAAAGATGCAGAACCTTGCTATACCGGAGTGGAAATGGAAACACATAACGATAGATTTTATTATTGGTTTGCCAAAGACGCAACGGGAAAATAATGTCGTCTGGGTCAAAGTTACTTGGAGTGCCGACTGTCTAGCTCAGATCTACCTCAATGAGATCGTTCGACTCCGCGGTGTGCCCGTATCCATTGTCTTCGATCGAGATGGACGATTCTTATCATGCTTCTGGGAGATCCTTCAGTCAGCAATGGAGACAAAGTTGAAGTTCAGCTCCACCTACCATCCTCATACGGACAGCCAAAAAGAGCGGAAAAACCAAATCCTCGAAGACATGCTACGGCTCTGCTCCATAGACTTGAAGTCAAGTTGGGACATGCATCTACCGTTAGCTAAATTTGCATACAATAATAGCTATCAATCCACCATTTAAATGATGTCATATAAGGCATTGTATGGGCGAAAGTGTAGATCTCCTATCTGTTGGGATAAAGTTGGTGAACGATAAATTCTTGGCCCGGAGCTAGAAGAATAAACCGTCCAAAAGATCCGTTTGATCTGCTAACGACTAAAGGTAGCACAAAGTCGCCAAAAAAGTTACTCAAATGCGCACCGTTGACCTCTTGAGTTCTTAGAAGGTGATTGTGTATTTCTCAAAGTCTCGTGCATGCAAGGAGTTACCAGATTTGGACCAAAAGAGAAACTAAGCCCAAGATTCGTCTGTCCGTTCGAAATACTTAAGCGAGTCGCCCCAGTCGCATATCAGATTGTCCTGCCACTGTCACTATTTGAAGTGCACGATATCTTCCATATTTTATAGCTTAGGAAGTATGTATACGACCCGAGTCATGTGGTAGATCTTGATCAACTGGAATTAAAGGCGGACTTGATGTATGTTGAACACCTTGTGCGGATCTTGGATCATAAGGAGAAGCTGCTTCGAAGTTGTTTGGTTCCTCTCGTGCGCGTGCTTTAGAGAAATCATTCAGTCGAAGAATTGACCTGGGAGCTTGAGTCTGAGATGAAGGAAAAGTTTTCTTTATTATTTAATAGTGGTAGGTTATATTCCTAAGTTTTGTGGACGAAACTTCCTATTAGTTGGTTAGGATGTGGTGTCCCGTTCCCCCTTTTTGGGGAGCGCGGCTAAAAAATACTTTCGGTATCGTTCGATCGGGATAGATTAAATCAAGATTATTTTCTCGTTATGGATTTACTTCTTCGGAATTGATTCCCATATTCAGTGGACCTTGCCCCAAGGATGGACTTAGCGGCAGAGTCAAGAGGGACCTCTCTGCTGCAAGTTTTCTTGCCTAGTTTTCGTTGTCACCTTGTTGCTTTCGAGTGTTTGAGTTGGTTTTTGGATTTGTATTTTTTTGAACGGTTTTGATGGATTTTATTGCTTTTGTTCATTGAACTATATTTTATTCTGAGCTTCGAAAGAGTAGAAGAGGTATTGATCATATGTTCGTGGCAATACAGGTAATCGTACAGTAGACGTCGTACGAGCGGAGTCTTGAAGCACCTTTTTCCTTTTCTCTCTCCAACCAACTTGTGAGTGGCTATAATTTGATTTAGTTGACCCTTCTTCCAAGTCTTCACATCTAAAATCTTACCTTCTTGATTGTTCCGATCAAACGATACCATAATAACTAAAAGATGTCAAGATAAATTAGAATAGACTTGGATTACCTTATGCTTGTCAATCAACTTATGAATGGTTACCTTGTTGCATGCTAATTCATTTAGAATGTTCTTTCATCATATTTTAATTCTAGATAGAATATATATACTTCTTCTAGTGTTGAGCTATGTATAGAACACACTTTGCTATGCAATAAACTGATCAGGGAGACTATGCAAAATAAATTATGCCATGTTACTTGTCTCGTGCTTGTGTTGCCTTAAACTGCCTCGATTGATAACTTAGTAGACTTCACTTGGTCACGGATAACTTATGCACAAGGTCTTAGTTCCTTCGGACGGTCGCTAGGCAACTGGCTCTAATCCGATCCGGACAAAATATTATGTTAGTCTCTCGAACGGACGGGATGGTATGCGACACCTCGAGATCCTGGCGTTGCACACCATTCTCACCCAAGACTATAACTCATCCATTATGGCATCATGCCAGTGATCCCCTCATATATTTAAACTGTTCAAGCTAACTATGTCTTCATGGCAGGAAATGTCATGGTAAGTATTGTGTAGGTGGTTCAGACGAGTATGTAAAAGTTACCGAACGGTGGCTTATTTATTTCAGTAAATTTCTATATCTATTGCATGCTTGTAAATTGTACTAAAGCAAGGTAGAAAGACCATATAATAACTTGCATGCTCTACATAAAAAAATGTGTTGATTGGTATAGTTGGGTTAGCTCGCCTTCACTAATGCATTTCGATGTATTGACCCTCGTTATAACAGGTTCCCCGCGCCAAGGTGACCCTGCAAGGAGCTTAGCGACTTTCCAATCCAGTCCACCTACCGACACGTCCTGATCGTGCCTTCGAAGAGACGTTTTAAAGTTCCAGGAACCCATGCACATAACTTATGCAGCTCCGTGGAAAGGCGATAGCTTCGCCCGAATGTGTCTATAGCCTTGAAGTTTTAGTACAAGGATGTATTGTACATGACGGTTATCTTATTTTGTGTCCACTTTAGTAAGCCCGTGCGGCAATCATCCGACTCGTTCAGGAGTTTATAAAAGATGTTCATTATCAATAAAAAGATTTTTTTTCATGTTTCAACATTGTATTCAATTATCTGCGTACTTTGAATATGTGCTCGTTATATAAAAACCTAGGCCGTGTGCGTTGTGCAACCTAGGCACGCACGATATCACGCCCGGGGGACGACTATCGATTCTACAAAATCGAAGCGTGACAACAAGATGCTCTCCAAGTAGATATACAAAATTCGGGTCTTGCAATAAAGGAGATGGAACTTATAGAAGAGGTACGCAGACTTACAATGTTGGATGAAATCCAGTTGGCACAGAGAGCCAAGTGCGACTAGCTAAAGGAAGGTGACAGATGCTCCATGTTTTTCTATGATGTGATTCATACAAGACAACATAGGAATGCTATCCCACAACTTGTGGATGGGAGTGGTAAAAAGATAGCAGATCCGACAGACATACAGGAAGAAATAATCTGGTTTTACTCGAAGTTATACATCCAAAATGAAGCTTATATGTAGGTATTTTCGAAAATTATTTGCAAAAGAATAATAACTAGAAGAGGGAATCAGTTGCTAAGCATTTCAGTAACTATGGAGGAAATAACAGAGATTGGGAAGTAGGCAGACCCAAATAAGGCTCTGGGGCCGGATGGATATGCTTGCAAATTTTTTAAGGTTCATTAGGATAAACTTAAAGAGTCAGTGCTTGAAGTGGTGGATGCCTTTTTGGCCAATGGGAGGCTATTAAAGGAGATTAACCACACATTTCTCACCTTAATTCCCAAGCAGGAAGGAGCAGTGCTGCTAACGACCTCAGGCCAATTGCCTGTTATAATTTTTTGTACAAAATTATATCGCATCTAATGTACAAAAGAATAGGAGGAATAATGCAGGAGATTATCTCTTCCAATCAAGCGGCCTTCATAAAAGGGAGATATATTTCAGAGAAAATTTATTATCCCATGAGCTAATTCGGGAGTTCAACAAGAAAGGTGGCCGAAAAGCGTACTTCAAGCTTGATCTGCGCAAGGCATATGACACGGTAAATGATGAATTTGTATGTCACCTAATGTTAGCCATGGATTTTGATTAATGGTGGGTGGATCGCAGTAGAGAATGTATCTCAACTCCATCCTTCTCTATTCTGATTCATGGTCAGCCGCATGGGTTCTTCAAAAGTAAGAGGGGATTGCGCCAGGGGGACCCGTTATCACCATATCTGTTCACAATGGTGATGGAATACTTCACATGTTGTTTGATGGACCAGACGGTGTATAGAGGAGATATAAAGCCTCTCTATGCACAGGTTGAGCCAGTAGTCACCCATCTTATATACGCGAATGATCTTCTGGTGTTTCTAGCTCCTACAAATAGAGGGATAGATGAGATCAATGGGGGTAATTGAAGACTTTGATAGATTCTCGGGGTTACGATTGAACAGAGAAAAGAGCAATGTTTACTTTAACAAATATTATCTAAACCAGGAATACCTAGCGGAAAGGTTGCAGGTGGAGAAGGGTTAGTTGCTAGTTAAATACTTGGAATTGTCGTTGTTTGTTAATTATGCCAAATTCACGGAGTGTCAGGGTTTAGTTGAGTATATACAGCGAAGGATGGAAAGGTGGCAAGCTCGCAATCTGTTATTTGGGGGAAGAATAGAGTTAGTTAAAATGGTAATATCTGCAATCATGATGTATTGGTTGCAAGCCATTATGTTGCCAACTGCGGCAATAAATAAGATTGGGAGGTTGTGTGCGGATTTTATCTGGAGAGGGGACATTCATGTGATTGCCTGGATGGATATGTACAAGCCGAGGAGTGAGGTGTTGGCCCAATGTTTATATTGAGTTTTTGAATATGACTAATCGATTAGGTTTGGCATTATGATAATCGATCAATCACTATAGTATCTTCTACTTAAACTTAGCGTTGTCCAGATATGCAATATTTGATTCTGTATATTTCCTTGTTCATCTAACATGTACTTGCAGAAAGCAATAAAAAATATCAGCAATGGAAATATGCTATATGATGATGAGCCAAAATGGAGTTATACCGGAAGATTTCTTTAAACTGCCGACGAGGGAAAATGCATCTTCAAATCAGCAAATGTTTCAGAAGATTGGCGTCATCATAATGCTCTTAATTTTTATATATAATCTTATATTTTATTTGAGTCTAGGACTTATGTAAGTCGAGTCACACTGGCAACTAGAAAGTAACTCAGTCCACTCAAATAGTCTAAAATCCATCCACCCAGAAATTAGGCCAAAAATATATTGAACCTATCCACCAAACTAGTCCACATAGAAACTTGGATCTACCTAAAACAGGTAAACCAAACTCGGGCTGAATTTGCCCCGAATTCGTACCGAACTCGGTCACCTATTTAGTATGAAATCATCGAGTTGTTATATCCCTGATTTTGTAGCCTCCAATGTTCGAAAATTTAAATATTCTCTACCAAATTCTGGCCAAACTCGGTTTGGTAATAACCATAAATAGATTTATATTTTCACATTCTTACTCCCTCAACCATTCTCAATTTTTCTATCCTATAGTAAGTAAACCCTCAGAACCTAAACTTTCTTATCTCCAAGATCAACTTTCAGCCTTCTAGTGCCAAGTGCGATCTCGGTTATAAGTTGTTTGAGTTATAAAAGCTTGGTTCATCAAGCTCTTCTTCTGTGTGAAGTTGCGAGCCTTCGGATAAAAAATCATGGTGTGTGAAGTTGCGAGACTTCGGATCAAATCTCGTGTTGTAAAGAAGTGGCAAGCCTTCGGATCAAAGCTTGTGATTCACTATTGGTGATTATAGTGGAAAAATTTGAGCTTGAGTTTTCGGGACTGGTCTAGTCATCTCAGAGGAAAACCAGTATACATCGTGGTGTTTGCGTTTGCTCTCTCTTTCTCTTACTTTATTATATTGCATATACACTGCTAGTTATTTACTGCCTTCACTCTGCTTAATTTTTAATTGGGTACATAGATTATTCCGCTGTACTCTATTCACCCCTCTCTAGAGTTGCTTTACGATCCTTCATGAGGGAGGAGCGAGAATCAGGCGAATACCAATGATGAAGGAGGCAGCAGGCTTAAAACTAATATGGCAACTTATGCAAGGTTATTTGTTGTGGATGGAGTGGACCAAAGGCAGGTATCTGGAATAGGGTAATTTTTGGACAATCCCGATAGATAATAATTATTCAATTACTTTGAAAACAATTTTACAAGGGAGACAATAGGTTAAACAGGTGGTAACAAGGAGGATTAAGGATGGGTCTAACACAAATATGTGGTATGATCCATGGTTGCAACATAAAAACCCATTTGAACTTCTCGGGTGGTAGATATTCGAGATAGCTGGCCGGAATGAGATGGTTGATGTCACATCCCAATTTTGTGGAATCGATAGTCATCCTCCGGGCGTGATGTAGTGCGTTCCTAACTTGCCCAATGCATAAGGCCATGGTATTTGATATAACGAGCACATATTCAGAGTACGCAGATAATTGAACACAATATCGAAATAAGAAAAAGTTTTCTTTATTGAAAATGAACATCATTTACAAACTCTTGAACAAGTATAAAAGTTTTTCGTACGGGCTAATAAAAGCGGACGCAAAATTAGATAGTCCTCCGATACATTATATCCTTTTACTAAAACTTCAAAAGCTATAGACACCTTCGGGCGAAGTTATCGCCTTACCACGGAGCTGCATAAGGTATGTGCAAGAACAAAAAAAACTTAAACACACTTCAAAAGGGCACGAACAGGGCATGCTGGTAGGTGGACTGGATTGGAAGTTGCCTCAGCTCCTCGCAGGATCGCCTTGGCGGCGAGAACCTGTTGCAACGAGGGTCAGTACATCAAAATGCACTCGCGAGGGCGAGCTAACCCAACTATACCAATTAACACGTTATTTATGTGAAGTATGCTAGTTATTATGTAGTCTTTCTATCTTGCCTTAATCCAAGTTAGAAGAATGCAATAGATATGCAAATTGACTGAAATAAATATGCCACTGTTTGGTGACTTTACCTGCCTGTCTGAACCACCTGCACAAAACTTACTATGGCCTTTCCTGCCACAAAGACATAGTTAGCTTGAACAATTTAAATATATGAGGGGGTCACTAGTATGATGCCATAGTGGACGAGTTATAGTCTTAGGCGAGAATGGTGTGCAACACAAAGAAACATGACGTTACTAGCCATTCCACCAGAAATAAGAGACTATCAGGGAGTTCTTGTCACGCCCCGATCCCGAAAGGGTCAATCGTCCTCGCTGGATCCTTCACGGAACCGATTCGTCCTCGCTGGGGCGTGATGCCGTACGAGCCTGGAGTTGCGCTCGTACAAGGCAAGAACTTGCAGTTATAGGAACCCACTTTGAAACACAATTTAGAAAACACATTTACAGATAATTGAACAAAAGTGCAGGAAGAAAATATGCTTTTTCATTGATAATTCAGAGTAATTTACATAGAGTCCACATTGATGCGCCTTCTCGGCTACTTGAATTACATTAGAAAAGATAACTCAAAATGCAGGGCGCGCTCCATCGGATAGTTCCCGTCGTCCATACATTACGCCCTTGTATAGGTTGAAAGTCTAAGCCTCCAAAATGATCTGACTTCAACTATACTTCAAAATAGAGGTGCTCCTAAGGCCTCTTTGTCTATCCACTAGCGTTGCACCGTTTGAGTGCCTGAAATAGTTGCCCACAACGTGGGTCAGTACTCAACTTGTACTGGTGAGCGGGATAAATCCCACTCGACTAAATCGACACTAGCTTATTAGGGGCGAGCATGCATTAAGATTACTTCTATAAAGAAGCAAGTGAATTCAATTCATATCAGTTGCATGTTTTGATAGAAATAAAAATAGCATTGAATCCAACCAGTGCATCGATTGCTTACTCAACCGATGCACGCCTTCCCTGCAACGAAACACAAGTATACTTACCATCTGCACAAGACAATAAATTAGCATGTGTTCTATTCTATGCGGTCATTGGTGTGATCGACACCTTAGGGACATATTCCAAGCATTAACGGTGCGCCCTATCAGCCCGGGTAGCAAGCCCCGCTGGAGGTCCCGCAATGCATCGTGACGAACACGAATCAATATTTCCCTCCGGATCGATATGTGTCACGACCCGCACCCGGAAATTCGGGCACGAGTGCGTGAGTACGTCCAGCCTACGCCGCAGAATCGGCGGTAGTACGCTGTCTAGGTCAAATCCATATTTACTAACTAATCTAGCTCATTCACAAATAATGAAATAGGCAAGACAATAACAGGAAAGAATACTGAGATTTCAAATGAAATAAATGTGACAACAGATCAAATGTTTAATACAGAATCCAGAATGAAATCGGGGACAAACCCGATTACTAAGATAAGGAGCAAAAATAAAATAGCTACTGCTAACTACTCTGCAGAAGTAGTCTCCTGTGTGGGAACAGGCTCCACAACTGCATCACCTGCTGCCTCATAGGGGCCATAAAAGGTGGGGGCATAATCCTCATCATTGCCTAAAACAATGGATCCAGTCAGGAAAGGAGCAAAGTACACAATGCACAACAAGATTTAAACTAAATATTTGTGACAAGAAGAAAAGAACTGACTAAGCATCATATTGAGAATAAGCTTAAATAAGTAATAGTAATAACTAAGAGTTTAACACTAAAAACCAGGAATATAAGTAAGACAAGATTAATTGCTATAAACCAGGAATATGAGTAAATCAGGAATAACAGGAAAATGTAACTGTGACAAGACAACGGGAACTGCAACAAGACAAGAACTATTGTGTGTGAACTTGTGTAGTTAGAATACATAGTTGGCATGTAGGGGCTTATAAAGCTAATAAGGCCGTCATAGACGACTAGCAACTAGGAATAATCAAGTATAAGGCTGATGGTACAGTCATGCACCAACGGCTAGCAACAATAGGGGGAAGGGTAAACTACATGCCTCCTAGTATTCTCCCACCCGACATGAAAATAAGACATGAACTCCAATATTCAAGACATGAAATCCAGTGTTCTAGCACTATGTGTAATCATCAATGGTACATGTAAGGCAGGGAATTAACTATCACAATATAAAGATTAAACTTGAAGTGCAGGTACTTGCCTGTTGTTTGGATCTGATTAATATGGTTCTTGGGGAAAATTCCAGATATGAGTCCAGATGCTGAAATAGACATTACCATCATGCTCAAAAGATATCAAATAGCTAGAAACGCCTGTCCTTGGGTCCAATTTGAAGACAAGGGCAAAAACGACAGTTTCGGGTCAAAACGGGGTCCGCCGGTGGGCCCGCTTTGCACCGAAAAACGTGTCCGGGTTAAAGGTCTCCAAATTCACCAAACTTAGTGTCAACAGGTCAGGAACGCTGATACGAACTCAACGGAACTTCCAGATTTGGATTCTGATGAGCCGAACACAAAATCGCCCGTCGAGCGGGGCCTGTGGGGCCCACGACACGCAATTTCGTCAACGTTCTCAGAATCGAACCAAACTTGACCCACAGGACCAGCGTATTGCTACGAGTCCGATGGCGCAAGTTTCGTCTTGATCTGACGTGTGTGCACGAAGTTAGGGTAAATTGCAGAAAAGGCGGATACGGGGCGATGTCCGCGGATACGCGTTGATTCCGGTGTGCACGCACACCCGAATCAGCTTCCACGAAAACTCACACGTCCGTATCGACGATGCGTACGTATCTGTGAAGACCGCACGCGACCAAGTCGACCCGTTTGGCGGGGCGGACTCAGTTCCTGGGTGAAACAGGGTCTGGTTTTTTCTGTTTTTGGATCGCGGTGTGCGATCACCACAGGACGCGATGCCCCGAACAGTTTGTCCGGACACCGAGAGGGTCATACAGGCTTCACAACGCAATTTGCGGAATTAAAAACGGAGCTACGAGGCGAAAGTTACACACACCTGAAGGGGACCCGAAATCAGGGTCGAGTCGTGTCCGACTCGTGTCGGACACGGAAAGAAGAATTAGGGCTAGGGTTGCTGATTTGGGGTTTTCCGGCGGCGGACCGGCCGGAGGAACGCCGGGGAGGCTGGGGGCGGTTCGCCGGCTTGCTGGGACGCGGCCGGTGGTGGGCGACGCGCCGGGAACGGCTGGCCGGAGGCGGTTCGAAGGGGGAGTGCTGCCGCTGCTGCTGGGGTCGGGCGCCGGAGACGGGAGGAGGGAGGAGGAGCTGCTGTAGAGTGGGGGCGGCGGGCTCCGGTCGGCGGGAAAGGAGGTCGGCGGCTGGGTTGCTGGCCAACGGGGGGGTGGTCCGATCTAGGGTTCCGGCGGGTTAGGGGAGGGGATGAGGCGGAGGAGGAGAAAAAGGGGAGGGTTTTATAGGGTGGTGCCGGGGTGGTTCGTGGCCGGGAAAGGTGGGCCGAGGGGAGAACGTGGGGGTGAGGTGGCCGGCCGGTGCGGCAGACGGTGCGGCGCCGGATGCGGGCACTAAGGCTGGGTCGGGGAGGGAGATGGGGTTTGCGGATCCGGGCGGGTCGCTAGCGGGTCTGACCGACCCGAACCCGACCCGGTGGCGATTGGGGCCGGGCCGGTTGGGCTGCTGGGCCGGTCACTGGGCCGGGCCGGCCCAAGGAGAAAAGAAAAATAAATAAAAATAAAATAAATAATAAATAAATAAATAAATAGATAATTAATTAATTAATTAATTAAAAATAGTTTTTAGGCATTTAAAAATAGGTCTGAGGCCCAGAAAAATCCAGAAAAATTATCCTAAGTCCAGTATTCCATTTTACACCCAAAAATATTATTTTTATAATATTTTAATATTATTTATTGCCAATTAAAAATTATTTATTAATTGAAAACCTTGATTTTAATTACAGAAAATTCCCAGAAAATTCCAGAAAATTGGGAAAAATCCAAGATTTAATAATTTGAAAATTCGGGGGTTTACAACCTACCCAACTTACAAAAATTTCGTCCTCGAAATTTAAAAATAATAATGGGACAAAAGGAAAGGCCGGGAAAATTAAATATACCTCAGGGTTCAAAAAGATAGGGGTATCGCTCTCTAATCTCGTCTTCTCGCTCCCAGGTGGATTCGCCGGGAGAATGGTGCTTCCAAGCTACGCGAACCAGGGAGATAACCTGGTTCCGTAGGACTTTCTTCGAGCGATCCAGTATCTCCACGGGTTGCTCCTGGTAAGTCAGACTTGGGCCTACTTCGAGCTCTGAGTGATCCACAATGTGGCTGGGGTCTGACACGTACTTTCTCAGCTGCGACACGTGGAAGACGTTATGTACTCCATCCAGAGAGGGTGGCAATGCCAGTCGGTACGCCACTTCTCCGATTTTCTCCTGTATGCCAAAAGGTCCAATAAATCTTGGGCTGAGTTTTCCACTTCTTCCGAACCTAATAGTGCCACGTGTCGGGGAAATCTTTAAGAATACCAGCTCTCCAACCTTTAATAAAGTCATAATCAAGCCTTAGTTCCATAATCAAAATGTTTAAATTGACTTGAATTTCATAAATTTAATTACCTCAAATTCCAAGGGCCTTCGGTGGCTATTTGCCCAATGTCGTTGCCTGTCTTGAGCCACTCGAAGTCTGTCCCTTATTTGCTTTACCTTCTCAGCTGAATCGATCACCATCTCTGGTCCCAGCAGGGCTCTTTCTCCAACGTCATCCCATGATAGCGGGGTACGACATCTTCGTCCATACAGAGCTTCAAATGGAGTCATCTCAATACTTGCTTGGTAACTGTTATTATAAGAGGACTCCACAAGATATAGGTAGTCTTCCCAGGATCCTCCAAAATCCAGAACACATGTACGGAGCATATTTTCAAGTGTCTGGATTGTACATTCCGATTGTCCATCAGTTTGGGGATGATAAGCTGTGCTGAATTTGAGTTGCGTCCCCAAGCTGGCTTGTAAGCTCTTCCAGAAGTGAGAGATGAACCTTGAATCTCGGTCGGAGACAATACTTACTGGAACTCCATGTAGCCTGACAATGTGTCTGATATATAAATCTGCCAGCTTTTCTGTAGATAGCCCCACCTTGAAAGGTAGAAAATGTGCAGACTTGGTCAGTCTATCTACTATCACCCAGATTGCATCCTTTCCACTAGGTGTCCTTGGAAGTCCGGAAACAAAATCCATTGTGATATGTTCCCACTTCCACTCCGGAATGGGTAGGGGTTGAAGCAATCCTCCAGGTCTTTGTCTTTCTGCCTTGACTTGCTGGCACACTAAACAACGAGATACGAACCTGGCTACTTCCCTTTTCATGCCATGCCACCAAACATGCGTTCTCAGGTCCTTGTACATTTTGTTGGCTCCTGGATGTATAGAATTACGATCTGTGCACCTCTTGCATGATTTCTTCTCTTATGTCTCCTTGAGGTACACATAATCTATCGCCATGCCTCAGTGATCCATCTTCATGAATTTTGAATTCTTCTACTAGTCCAGCTTGCACTTGACCTCGAAGACTTCGCAGGCCTTCGTCCTGAAACTGAGTCTCCTTGATCTTGTCCATTAAAGTAGACTGAATCTGCAAGTTCATCATTTGGCCTTCTTTTCCTGGGATAATTACTTCAATACCTAAACTTTCCAAGTCCTCCAGCAGGTGTCTATCCATAGTCAAGTACATCGCCATAGGATACCTGCTTAGAGCATCAGCAACTACATTTGCCTTCCCAGGGTGATATTGAAGAGTGATATCAAAGTCTTTCATTAGTTCCAGCCACCTTCTTTGCCTCATGTTTAGCTCTTTCTGAGTGAAGATATATTTTAGACTTTTATGGTCCGTAAATATTTCCACCCTTTCTCCATAAAGATAATGCTTCCATAGTTTAAGAGCAAAAATGACAGCTGCCAATTCTAAATCATGAGTTGGATAATTCTTTTCATGTGGTCGAAGCTGTCTAGAGGCATATGCTATTACCTTCTTGTTCTGCTCCAGTACACAACCTAGACCTTTTCCAGAAGCATCACTATAAATAGCGAAACCTCCGGTTCCGGAAGGTAAGGTCAGAATAGGGGCAGAAGTCAGTCTTTTCTTCAATTCCTCAAAAGCACGCTGACATTCATCAGTCCAGGTGAACTCTTCATCCTTTCTTGTTAATTTCGTCATGGGCTCCGCAATTCTAGCAAAGTCCTTCACAAACTTCCGATAGTAGCCAGCTAGTCCCAGGAAACTTCTAATCTCAGCTACAGAGTCTGGAGTGGGCCAGGATTCTACTGCAGCTATCTTCTTAGGATCTACTGCTATTCCATCTCCAGTCACAACATGTCCCAAGAATTCTACTTTGTCTAGGAAGAAAGCACATTTAGATAATTTTCCATAAAGTTTTTCCTTCCTCAAAGTCTCCAATGCTAACCTCAAATGTTCTTCATGTTCTTCGGGGGTCTTGGAGTAGATCAAAATATCATCAATGAAGACCACTATAAATTTGTCTAGGTATGGCTGGAAAACTCTGTTCATTAAGTTCATAAAAACTGCTGGAGCATTCGTCAACCCGAACGGCATTACTAAGAATTCGTAGTGTCCGTTCCGGGTATTGAAAGCAGTTTTAGGGATGTCTTCCTTTCTCACCCTTACTTGGTGGTAACCAGACCTTAAATCAATCTTGGAAAAGACCCGAGCTCCACTCAACTGATCAAATAAGTCATCTATCCTGGGCAGGGGATACTTATTCTTAATTGTCAAGGCATTCAAGGCCCTATAGTCAATACACATTCGGGATATTCCGTCCTTCTTGGGCACAAATAATACTGGAGCTCCCTAGGGTGAGACACTAGACCTAATGAAGCATTTGTCTTCTAGTTCTTTGATTTGCTCATTTAGTTCTACTATCTCCTTCTTGTTAATTCTGTAGGGATTTTGAGATACTGGTGCTGCTCCTGGCACTAGGTCGATAGAGAATTCAACTTCTCGGTCTGGGGGTAAGCCTGGAAGATCCTCAGGGAAGACATCAAGGTATTCAGAGATGATAGGTAGTGGCACTTCTTCTGTTATTAGGGCTCCACAAATTTTGTTATTACCCATTTCTCTAGAACCTCTAGCAAATTCAAATTCTGGCTTGTCAGGGGGCCTGAAGATTACACTACCTCTGTGGCAGTCTATAGTGGCATGATGTTGACTTAACCAATCCATACCCAGTATAATGTCAAAACTGGGCACTGGCATTACAAGTAGTCTAGCATACAGTTCTCTTCCACATAATGTAATAGGACAATTGTTACAGGCATCACTAACCGGGATGATTCCTCCACCGGTAATGATCTTATAACAATTCCTAAGGGGTTTAGTGATTAAGCTATGCTTCATAAGGAAATCTACTGACATGAATGAATGTGAAGCTCCAGAGTCAAATAAAGTAATAGCTGGTATTGAATTTATAAGCACAGAACCTGTGATCACGTCTGCTGTGGCCTCAGCTTCTTCCAGAGTCATTGCATAAGCACGTCCTTGCTGCGGTGCGCCCCTCTGTTGCTGCTGGTGCTGAGCAAAGCGTTGTTGTTGTGTTGGAAGTGGGGGTCCCCTCTGTTGTACTGCTGGGGCCCTAGCCTGGGCTGGAGCCTTTGGTGCAGCGGTGCGTCCTTGAGCAGCTGGACAGTCCCTCATTTGATGCGCTGCTGAGCCGCAGTAGAGGCAGGCACCTAGCCTCTTCCTGCAGACTTGCCAAGTATGACCTGGTTTTTGGCAAAAGTTACAAGCAGCAGTTTGCTGGTTCTGTCCCTGAGCCTGGTGTTGGGGTGCTGGAGCTCGAGGGAGAGGACGCTGAGTTTGCTGCGGGGCCCTCTGCTGTTGTTGTTGTTGTTGAAAAGGGCGTTTGTTGGGTCCCGTATTTCCGGTATCTCTCTCCCGTTTCAGTTTATGCCCCATATCTCTTTCAACGCCTTGTGCCACGCTCAGGATTTCTTCATAGGTGCGAGCTCGGCTGGTGGTGACAGCAAGGCGGATATCCGGAGACAGCCCCTTCTTGAATCTACGGGCTCTGTCCTCCGGGGTACGAACCATGTACTCCGCAAAGTGGCTTAACCTGATAAATTCAGCAGTATATTCATCAACAGACATGTTACCTTATTCCAGTCTCTCGAATTGGCTTTCGAGAGCTTTCCGAGCCACTTCGGGGTAGAATTTCTCCTTGAATAGCCTCTTGAAGTCTTCCCAGGTGATGTCGGGAGCAGATAGTTGGGGTTCATCTCTGAACCAGGTTCGAGCAATGTCGAACAGTTGCAGGCTTGCGGACTCCACTTTGAGGTCATCAGGGACTCGAGCAGTCTTCAGGAGTCTCTCTACGTTCTCTATCCATTCATTGGCATAGAGAATGCCTTCAGTTCCGTAGAATTCCAGGGGTCTAAGGTTCTTAAAGTCCTTGACACTTCCTGGCCTCTTCTGTGGTGACTCCCGGGTCCGAAGAGCTTCTGAAAGGCTGGTCCGTAGCAGGGCAGTTTGTTCCTTCTGGGATTCCACCAATTCCTGGAATACTCCAAGTAGCTGTGCCCCATCTAGAGTAACTGCCGGAACAGATGGAGGCGGCGGGAGTGCAAGAGTCTCGGGCACATTCTGCTCAGCTGGTTCTGATGTGCCTCCTACTGTGTTCCTCGTCTGAACCATGCTGAAAGATTAAGGGGTAGGAAGATCAGAATAGAATACTTGGAAATCAAAGGCGATAGGAAAATTGAGCAGAAATGATATCAAGAATTGAAATAAGGACCCTATACTGTGAATGAGCTTTCCCTAGAATCCTTAATCTTATTCCATACCCTGTCCTAGGGTATTTCCCTATTTTAGGATAGGACCTACATGGGCCACCATAAAAACGTGTCACGACCCGCACCCAAAAATTTGGGCACGAGTGCGTGGGTACGTCCAGCCTACGCCGCAGAATCGGCGGTAGTACGCTGTCTAGGTCAAATCCATATTTACTTACTAATCTAGCTCATTCACAAATAATGAAATAGGCAAGACAATAACAGGAAAGAATACTGAGATTTCAAATGAAATAAATGTGACAACAGATCAAATGTTTAATACAGAATCTAGAATAAAATCGGGGATAAACCCGATTACTAATATTAGGAGCAAAAATAAAATAGCTACTGCTAACTACTCTGCAGAAGTAGTCTCCTGTGTGGGAACAGGCTCCACAACTGCATCACCTGCTGCCTCATAGGGGCCATAAAAGGTGGGGGCATAATCCTCATCATCGCCTAAAACAACGGATCCAGTCAGAAAAGGAGCAAAGTACACAATGCACAACAAGATTTAAACTAAATATTTGTGACAAGAAGAAAAGAACTGACTAAGCATCATGTTGAGAATAAGCTTAAATAAGTAATAGTAATAACTAAGAGTTTAACACTAAAAACCAGGAATATAAGTAAGACAAGATTAATTGCTATAAACCAGGAATATGAGTAAATCAGGAATAACAGGAAAATGTAACTGTGACAAGACAACGGGAACTGCAACAAGACAAGAACTATTGTGTGTGAACTTGTGTAGTTAGAATACATAGTTGGCATGTAGGGGCTTATAAAGCTAATAAGGCCGTCATAGACGACTAGCAACTAGGAATAATCAAGTATAAGGCTGATGGTACAGTCACGCACCAACAGCTAGCAACAATAGGGGGAAGGGTAAACTACATGCCTCCTAGTATTCTCCCACCCGACATGAAAACAAGACATGAACTCCAATATTCAAGACATGAAATCCAGTGTTCTAGCACTACGTATAATCATCAATGGTACATGTAAGGCAGGGAATTAACTATCACAATATAAAGATTAAACTTGAAGTGCAGGTACTTGCCTGTTGTTTGGATCTGATTAATATGGTTCTTGGGGAAAATTCCAGAGATGAGTCCAGATGCTGAAATAGACATTACCATCATGCTCAGAAGATGTCAAATAGCTAGAAACGCCTGTCCTTGGGTCCAATTTGGAGACAAGGACAAAAACGGCAATTTCGGGTCAAAACGGGGTCCGCTGGTGGGCCCGCTTTGCACCGAAAAATGTGTCCGGGTTAAAGGTCTCCAAATTCACCAAACTTAGTATCAACAGGTCAGGAACGCTGATACGAACTCAACAGAACTTTCAGATTTGGATTCCGATGAGCCGAACACAAAATCGTCCGTCGAGCGGGGCCTGTGGGACCCACGACACGCGATTTCGTCAACGTTCTCAGAATCGAACCAAACTTGACCCACAGGACCAGCGTATCGCTACGAGTCCGATGGCGCAAGTTTCGTCTCGATCTGACGTGTGTGCACAAAATTAGGATAAATTGTAGAAAAGGCGGATACGGGGCGATGTTCGCGGATACGCGTTGATTCCGGTGTGCACGCACACCCGAATCAGCTTCCACGAAAACTCACACGTCCGTATCGACGATGCGTACGTATCTGTGAAGACCGCACGCGACCAAGTCGACCCGTTTGGCGGGGCGGACTCAGTTCCGGGGTAAAACAGGGTCTAGTTTTTTCTGTTTTTGGATCGCGGTGTGCGATCACCACAGGACGCGATGCCCCGAACAGTTTATCCGGACACCGAGAGGGTCATACAGGCTTCACAACGCAATTTGCGGAATTAAAAACGGAGCTACGAGGCAAAAGTTACACACACCTGAAGGGGACCCGAAATTAGGGTCGAGTCGTGTCCGACTCGTGTCGGACACGGAAAGAAGAATTAGGGCTAAGGTTACTGATTTGGGGTTTTCCGGCGGCGGACCGGCCGGAGGAACGTCGGGGAGGCTGGGGGCGGTTCGCCGGCTTGCTGGGACGCGGCCGGTGGTGGGCGGCGCGCCGGGAACGGCTGGCCGGAGGCGGTTCGAAGGGGGAGTGCTGCCGCTGCTGCTGGGGTCGGGCGCCGAAGACGGGAGGAGGGAGGAGGAGCTGCTGTAGAGTGGGGGCGGCGGGCTCCGATCGGCGGGAAAGGAGGTCGGCGGCTGGGGTGCTGGCCAACGGGGGGGTGGTCCGGTCTAGGGTTCCGGCGGGTTAGGGGAGGGGATGAGGCGGAGGAGGAGAAAAGGGGGAGGGTTTTATAGGGTGGTGCCGGGGTGGTTCGTGGCCGGGGAAGGCGGGCCGAGGGGAGAACGTGGGGGTGAGGTGGCCGGCCGGTGCGGCGGACGGTGCGGCGCCGGACGCGGGCACGAAGGCTGGGTCGGGGAGGGAGATGGGTTTTGCGGATCCGGGCGGGTCGCTAGCGGGTCTGACCGACCCGAACCCGACCCGGTGGCGATTGGGGCCGGGCCGGCTGGGCTGCTGGGCCGGTCCACTGGGCCGGGCCGGCCCAAGGAGAAAAGAAAAATAAATAAAAATAAAATAAATAATAAATAAATAAATAAATAGATAATTAATTAATTAATTAATTAAAAATAGTTTTTAGGCATTTAAAAATAGGTCTGAGGCCCAGAAAAATCCAAAAAATTTACCCTAAGTCCAGTTTTCCATTTTACACCCAAAAATATTATTTTCATGATATTTTAATATTATTTATTGCCAATTAAAAATCATTTATTAATTGAAAACCTTGATTTTAATTACAGAAAATTCCCAGAAAATTCCAGAAAATTGGGAAAAATCCAAGATTTAATAATTTGAAAATTCGGGGGTTTACAATACGGTTCCAGTGCCCCGGAAAGCCGTTTCGAGGAAATGATAAACCTTGTGCACAAGTTGTCCCAGACCATGCAAATGCATGAACATTTTATATCTCACACAATGCATCGAATTAAACAGATGAAGTAAAGCAGCAATATATATATCTTATGCAACAGTTCATATTTTCTCAATGCGGTGTTCCGATTTTTGATATCCCATGGGTCCAAACTCTATCCGAGGCACCAGGCCGTAACCAACAACCAAATTCTCATTCCAACCAACTGAATTTATAAGGTGTGCAAGCATATAGTAAAATTAGTCTACAATTCCCATATTCCTTTCTTAGTGGCTGGCATGCATTGTGGCTAAGCATTTCCTAGGCGTCCAACCGGGCATCATCGAGTGAATGTTTGAAATATTAGAGATGTTGGCGTGAAGAAGTAGGAAAGAAGGGACCAAACCACTCACTGGTTAAGGGAAAAGTTGCTGAAACAAGGAATCCCACCTAGCGACGATCAAACGTCAGTTACGCGGACCTGCAATAGCACGAGCACCGAGTTAGAATTCTTGCCTATCCTTCCTTGCCGAACTCCCCAAAATTCAAGCTCCAATCAATAAAACCAACAGCGAAAACCAAGCAACTCGAAAGCAACACCAAATCAAATTCCAAAGCGGCAATTCAAGAAAACCAAGCAACCAAACACGAAAACTATTGGACTCGTTTCAATAGAGACCTTTCCATGAGTTGGAAAGGATCATCACATTTCGTCCGTGGCAAGAAGATGCCGAAGATCTAAGCATACTCGAACGGACTAGCCACAAGCCTTATTATATAGTGCACATCCCGGTCGGATCGGGATTTGAGGCACTATATAATATACCACTAAGAAAAAGTTTCGTCCCAAAACTTAAGAACAAGGCCCTACCTCCGACTGAATGAACAACGAAGGATATTTCTCCTTCATCTCCGATTCCATCTCCCAGGTTGATTCCCCAACTGAATGGTTTCGCCATAGCACGCGAACCAAGGACATCGTACGGTTGCGAAGTACTTTTTCCTTACGATCCAGAATCTGCACCGGTTCTTCTGAGTATGATAAATCTGTGCGCAGTTCCAATTGTTCGAAGCTAACCACATGACTCGGGTCATGCACATACTTTCGCAGTTGAGAAACATGGAATACGTCATGCACTTCAGCCAAGGCGGGAGGTAGTGCAATCCGGTATGCCACAGCTGCCACTTGTTCCAGAATCTCGAAGGGGCCGACAAACCTGGGACTCAGTTTGCCCTTCACGCCGAAATGCATCACCCTACGCATCGGCGTCACTTTTAAGAATACATGATCCCCGACCACGAACTCCAAAGGTCTACGATGAGCATCGGCATAACTTTTCTGTCGGCTCTGCGCCGTGCGGAGTCTTTCCCGAATCAAGCGAACTTTCTCAACTGCCTGTTCTACCAGCTCTGGCCCGAGTACTTGCCGCTCGCCGACTTCGTCCCAACAAATTGGAGATCGACACTTGCGCCCATAAAGTGCTTCGTACGGTGCCATCTGGATGCTCGATTGGTAGCTGTTGTTGTATGCAAACTCCGCCAACGTGAGATGCGTGTCCCAACTAGTCTTCAAATCGATTGCACACAGTCGTAACATATCTTCAAGTATCTGATTTGTCCTTTCCGTCTGGCCATCAGTCTGGGGGTGGTATACAGTACTGAACTGTAGCTTGGTTCCCAAAGCAGACTGTAGGCTTGTCCAAAAATGAGATAAGAAGCGTCCGTCACAGTCAGAGACGATTGAGGCAGGTACTCCGTGTAATCGAACAATCTCGTCTATGTAAATCTGTGCTAACCGATCGACGCTCCAAGTAACTTTTATAGGAAGAAAGTGGGCTGATTTGGTCAAACGATCAACTATGACCCAAATTGCATCATGCCCCCGTGGAGTCTTCGGAAATCCCACAATGAAATCCATAGTGATGTTGTCCCATTTCCACTCAGGAATAGCGAGGTTCTGCAGCTCCCCGCCGGGCCTCTGATGTTCAGCTTTTACCTGTTGACAGGCCATGCACTGTGACACAAAGGTCGCCACATCCCGCTTCATACCTTGCCACCAGAAGGTTCTGCGTAAGTCCATGTACATCTTAGTGCTCCCCGGATGCAAAGAATACTTCGCATAGTGTGCTTCCGCCATAATTTCCCTTCGGAGTTCTGGGTCGTTAGGAACACATAGCCTTCCTTTCATTTGTAAGGTCCCATCTTCGCCTGCCACAAAGTCAGACGTCTTCCCCGCCGAAATCAGTCCGCGTGCCTTCGCTAGGAACTGATCGCCCTCCTGAGCTGATTTGATTCTATCACGCATACTTGGTTCAAGATGGAGTGATGCCAGCTGCACTTCTTGATGCTGAACACGAAGCTCGATGTCCATCGCCTCAAGATCTCGAAGTAAATGGTTGTTTATGGATAACGAGCCCACGTACTTCCGACTCAGAGCATCAGCAATGACGTTTCCCTTGCCCGGTGTGTAAGCGATCGTCAAATCATAGTCCTTAATCAGTTCTAGCCAACGCCGCTGTCGGAGGTTCAGTTCTCATTGTGTGAATAGATACTTGAGGCTCTTGTGATCTGTGAAGATTTTGTAAGCAACACCATAAAGATAATGCCACCACAACTTCAGTACAAATACAATTGCCGCCAATTCCAAGTCGTGCGTCGGGTAGTTTTTCTCGTGCGGCTTCAGTTGCCTGGAGGCGTACGATATTACCTTATCCCTCTGCATGAGCACACATCCCAAACCAAGTCCCGAGGCGTCACTGTATATCTGAAACTCCTCTACCCCATCTGGAAGAGCAAGGATCGGAGCTGAAACAAGACGCTGCTTAAGTTCTTGAAAGCTGGCTTCGCAGTCATCACTCCATTTGTATACAATCCCTTTTTGAGTGAGGCGAGTCAAAGGCGAGGCCAGTTTAGAAAAATCCTTCACGAACCTACGGTAGTATCCCGCTAGGCCCAGAAAGCTTCGTACTTCGCTGGCTGATGTAGGTTGCTTCCAATCCACCACTGCCTCTATTTTCTTCGGGTCTACGGCGATGCCCTCTGCCGAGACAACATGACCCAGAAATGCTAAGCTGTTCAACCAGAACTCACACTTGCTGAGCTTAGCGTACAACTGATGCTCTCGTAATGTCTGCAGCACGATCTTTAGGTATTCTTTGTTCCGCCTCGTTCTTAGAATATATTAGAATGTCGTCGATGAACACGACCACAAACTTGTCTACGTACGGCCGAAACACGCGATTCATCAGATCCATAAAAGCTGCAGGGGCGTTCGTCAAACCGAACGACATCATAAGAAATTCGTAGTATCCGTATCGGGTCCTGAATACAAATTTTTGAACATCATCTGGTTTGATTTTCAACTGGTGGTACCCTGACCTGAGATCAATTTTAGAGAAAACTGTTGCACCTTGCAGCTGATCAAACAAGTCATCTATCCATGGCAATGGGTACTGGTTCCGCACGGTCGCCTTATTTAGTTCTCGGTAGTCAATACATAGCCGCATGGATCCATCCTTCTTCTTCACGAACAGCACCGGAGCGCCCCAAAGAGAAACGCTTGGACGAATGTATCCTCGGTCCAACAGATCTTGTAACTGAATCTTAAGTTCCTTCAGCTCTGCTGGGGCCATTCGATAAGGTGCCTTCGATATCGGTCGCGCATCCAAAAATGTGTCGATGCTGAATTCGATCTCACGATCAGGAGGCATTCTAGGCAGCTCGTCCGGGAACACATCGAGGAAATCTGCTATCACATTAGCCTGAGCTGCATTTGCACTTTCCTGTCGGGTGTCTCGAACTGAAGCTAAGTACCCTTCACAACCCGAATGCAGCATACGCCTAGCCGAAATTGCTGATATCATCATTGCCGTCTTTGGTGCAGCGCTGCACGAATAGTAAAAGTCTGCCTCGCTGGGTAGACGGAATACGACTCGCTTCTCCGCGCACTTAATTGTTGCATGACAAGCACCCAACCAATCCATCCCGAGAATAATGTCATAATCCTTAATGTCTAATACAATGACATCTAAGGAAAGCTTCCTGCCTCCGATACAAATATAACCATCCTTACAGATCGCATGGGCGGGCATGTCGACTCCCGAAGGTGTGCTCACGCAAAGATTCATATTTAAGGGAGTAGAAGCTAATTTATGCTCAATAGTAAAATCAGCAGATATGAAACTATGCGTAGCACCTGAATCGAATAAGACTCTAGCGGACAAATCTTTGAAAAGTAATGTACCTGTCACGACAGTTTCAGAGAGGGATGCTTCATCCAGAGTCAGTGCATAGACTCGTCCTTGAGCACCTTGGCGTCGTGGGTTCAACGCCACAGCATTGGCATCACTTGCTGGAGGCCCCTTGTTATGGTTCCCGTGGTGCTGATTCCCATGATGCTGATTCCCATTGTTATGATTCCCATTGTTGTGATTCCCGTTATGCTGATTCGGTTTTGCCTCACGGCAGTTGAAATGCTTGTGGTCCAGACGACCACATTTAAAACACCCAGTAACTCGGCATTCCTCCACTCGATGCCCTAATCTGCCGCACCTGTTGCAGTAAGGTGCACGGGACAGGCCCCTATGCTCAGATGTGTGTGGACGCTTTTGTGCTCCAGACCCTCCCGTTTCCTGAGGTTGCTTATTATTGTTGGTACGGGAGGTTTGCACATCGGCCCTTGGTGGGCAGCGCCCAAAGATCCGCTCGCTGTTCAAGGCAGCTTCATAACATTTCCTGTATGTTTGACACTTCTGGTTGATGACGTCCCTACGCAAATCGTCATTCAAACCCTTCTGAAAGCGGTAGCACCATGCCTGCTGGTTAGGCAAGAAGTGCCCAGCAAACTTAGCCAGCTTAGCGAACACAGAATCATAATCATCCACAGACAGACTTCCTTGGACCAGATTGCTGAAGTCGTCTTCTTTTTGTTGCCGCACAGCCCGGGGAATATATTATTCAATGAAGGCAGATTTGAAGATTTTCCAGGTAATTTTGCAGTTGGGATTGGCATCATAAATCTCCTGCTTAGTGGCTTCCCACCAATCATGCGCACGCAGCTCCAGTTGAACTGATGCACAGGCCACTCTTTTGGATCCCCTAATGCCGACCAAATTGAAGAGTCCCTCCATCTTTGCAATCCATCCCATCACCACGTCCGGTTCTGCTCGTCCGTTGAACGTTGGTGGATGCATCTTAGTGAATTCTGCCGCACGGCATGTGTTCCTTGCTGGATGCTGTGTTTCTTCGGACTCATCCTCTACCGCCACAGCCGGCGGTGCAGCAGGTGTCACCGTGGCTCCCCCGTTGTTGGGTACCAAGGATGCAATCAGTTGCATCATGGTATCCATCTGCTTTTGTTGAGCAGCCAACTGTGCCTGTTAAGAAATGGCTTGTTGTTGCTGCACCTCCATGAGATGCATAAGCCGTTCGGACATATCCATTGAACCCACTCCTCCGGATTCTCCAGAACTTGCCGGATCGTTCTGGACGGGCTGAGCACTGCTTGCAGCGGCAGTGTTTTTCTTAGCCATTGCTACAAAAGAGAGTAGCTTGTTAACACCTCAAAAATGATAGATTTTTGTATCTATGGGCTCATTGTATAGGCGATTCATCACATGCAGCGGACACCGAATGCAACTCAACCGAGAGGCGCATCAAACTCCTTTATAATCTTTTGAAATCTCGAGGATGTAAAGCCTAAGCTCTGATACCAATATGTCACGCCCCGATCCCGAAAGGGTCAATCGTCCTCGCTGGATCCTTCACGGAACCGATTCGTCCTCGCTGGGGCGTGATGCCGTACGAGCCTGGAGTTGCGCTCGTACAAGGCAAGAACTTGCAGTTATAGGAACCCACTTTGAAACACAATTTAGAAAACATATTCACAGATAATTGAACACAAGTGCAGGAAGAAAATATGCTTTTTTATTGATAATTCAGAGTAATTTACATAGAGTCCACATTGGTGCGCCTTCTCGGCTACTTGAATTACATTAGAAAAGATAACTCAAAATGCAGGGCGCGCTCCATCGGATAGTCCCCGTCGTCCATACATTACGCCCTTGTATAGGTTGAAAGTCCAAGCCTCCAAAATGATCTGACTTCAACTATACTTCAAAATAGAGGTGCTCCTAACGCCTCTTCGTCTATCCACTAGCGTTGCACCGTCTGAGTGCCTGAAATAGTTGCCCACAACGTGGGTCAGTACTCAACTTGTATTGGTGAGCGGGATGAATCCCACTCGACTAAATCGACACTAGCTTATTAGGGGCGAGCATGCATTAAGATTACTTCTATAAAGAAGCAAGTGAATTCAATTCATATCAGTTGCATATTTTGATAGAAATGAAAATAGCATTGAATCCAACCAGTGCATCGATTGCTTACTCAACCGATGCACGCCTTCCCTGCAACGAAACACAAGTATACTTACCATCTGCACAAGACAATAAATTAGCATGTGTTCTATTCTATGCGGTCATTGGTGTGATCGACACCTTAGGGACATATTCCAAGCATTAAAGGTGCGCCCTATCAGCCCGGGTAGCAAGCCCCGCTGGAGGTCCCGCAATGCATCGTGACGAACACGAATCAATATTTCCCCCCGGATCGATACGGTTCCAGTGCCCCGGAAAGCCGTTTCGAGGAAATGATAAACCTTGTGCACAAGTTGTCCCAGACCATGCAAATGCATGAACATTTTATATCTCACACAATGCATCGAATTAAACAGATGAAGTAAAGCAGCAATATATATATCTTATACAACAGTTCATATTTTCTCAATGCGGTGTTCCGATTTTTGATATCCCATGGGTCCAAACTCTATCCGAGGCACCAGGCCGTAACCAACAACCAAATTCCCATTCCAACCAACTGAATTTATAAGGTGTGCAAGCATATAGTAAAATTAGTCTACAATTCCCATGTTCCTTTCTTAGTGGCTGGCATGCATTGTGGCTAAACATTTCCTAGGCGTCCAACCGGGCATCATCGAGTGAACGTTTGAAACATTAGAGATGTTGGCGTGAAGAAGTAGGAAAGAAGGGACCAAACCACTCACTGGTTAAGGGAAAAGTTGCTGAAACAAGGAATTCCGCCTAGCGACGATCAAACGTCAGTTACGCGGACCTGCAACAGCACGAGCACCGAGTTAGAATTCTTGCCTATCCTTCCTTGTCGAACTCCCCAAAATTCAAGCTCCAATCAATAAAACCAACAGCGAAAACCAAGCAACTCGAAAGCAACACCAAATCAAATCCCAAAGCGGCAATTCAAGAAAACCAAGCAACCAAACACGAAAACTATTGGACTCATTTCAATAGAGACATTTCCATGAGTTGGAAAGGATCATCGTATTTCGTCCGTGGCAAGAAGATGCCGAAGATCTAAGCATACTCGAACGGACTAGCCACAAGCCTTATTATATAGTACACATCCCGGTCGGATCGGGATTTGAGGCACTACAGTTCTGTCCGGATCAGATTGGTGCTAGTCCCCCAGCGACCGTCCACAAGAACTAAGACCTTGTGCACAAGTTGTCTGTGACCAAGCAAAGTCTAAACTAAGTCATCAATCAATTCAGTTCAAGATAACATATACATGAGATAAGTAACATGGTATGATCTAATTTGCATAGTCTTCATGTTCAGTTTATTGCATAGTAAAGTGTTCTACACAGAGCATAGTAATAGATGAATATGTTAAAGCTAGAATTGAAATACGAACAACATATTCTAAGCAAACTGGCATGCACAATATAATCGTTCATAAGTTGGTTGACAAGCATAAAGTATTCCAAGTCTATTCCATTTTATCTCGATATCTTTTGGTTATTATGGTATTGTTTGATCGGAACAATCAAGAGAACAAGATTATTAGGTATGAAGACTTGGAAGAAGAGCTATCTAATCGAGATGGTAGCCACTCACAAGTTGATGGAGGTAGGGAAGGAAAGAGATTTTTCAAGACTCCGCTCGTGCGACGTCTATATGATCACCTGCATTGCCATAAACATACAATCAATACCTCTTCTTCTCTTTCTCCAAGATCGAAACAAAAGCGAAGATCAACGAACAAAAATAATACAAATCATCGAAAACCACAAGCTCGAAAACTAACTCGAAAGCACGAAAGCAGCAATATGACAACAAATCTAGGCAAGAAAACTTGCAGCGGAGAGGTCCCTCTTGACTCTGCCGCTAAGTTCGTCTTTGGGACACAGTCCACTGAACATGGAAATCGATTCCGAAGAAGCTAATCCATAACGAGAAAATAATCTTGATTTAATATATCCCGATCGAACGATATCGAAAGTATTTTTTAGCCACGCTCCCTGAATAAGGGAAACAAGATACTATATCCTAACAAACTAATAGGAAGTTTCATCCTCGAAACTTAGGAATAAAACCTACCACTAAGAAACAACGAAAGAAACTATTCCTTCATCTCAGACTCAAGCTCCCACGTCAATTTTTTGACCGAATGATTTCTCCAAAGAACGCGAACGAGAGGAACTGAACGACTTTGAAGTAGCTTCTCCTTTTGATTCAAGATCCGCACAAGTTGTTTGACATATGACAAGTCCGCCTTCAAGTCCAATTGACCAAAATCTACCATATGACTTAGATCGTATACGTACTTCTTAAGTTATGAAACATGAAAGATATCTTGCACCTTTGATAATGACGATGGCAGGGCAATCTGATATGCGACTGGGGCAACTCTCTTGATTATCTCGAACGGGCCGACGAATCTCGGACTTAGCTTCCCTTTTGATCCAAATATGGTGACTCATCGCATGGACGAGACTTTGAGAAATACATGGTCGCCTTCTAAGAACTCAAGAGGTCGGGAATACACGTCTGATTAACTCTTCTAACAGCTGTGTGCTACCTTTAGCCGCTCGTGGATCAAACGGATCTTCTGGACTATTTGCTCTACGAGTTCCGGGCCAAGAATTTATCGTTCGCCAACTTCATCCCAACAAATAGGGGATATACACTTCCGCCCATACAATGCCTCATACGGCACCATTTGAATGCTGGATTGATTGCTATTGTTGTATACAAATTTGGCTAACGGTAGATGCATGTCCCAACTTGACTTCAAGTCCAAGGCGCAGAGCCGTATCATGTCTTCGAAGATCTGGTTTACCCGATCTGTCTGGTCATCGATCTGAGGATGGAAGGCTGGGCTAAACTTCATCTTCGTTCCTATTGCTGACTGAAGGCTCTCTCAGAAGTGTAATAAGAATCGTCCATCTCGGTCGGAGATAATGGATACGGGCATACCGTGGAGTAGAATAATTTTATCGACGTAGATCTATGCCATATGGTCCACACTCCAAGCAACTTTGATAGGAAAAAAGTGAGCTAAATTGGTGAGTCGATCCACGATGACTCATACGGCATCATTTTTCCATTTGTCTTTGGCAAACCAACAATAAAATTCATGGTTATGTGTTCCCATTTCTACTCTGGTATAGCAAGGTTCTGTATCTTCCCATCTGGCTTCTGGTGCTTGGCCTTTACTCGTTGACAGGCCATGCATTACGACACAAACAATGTCACGTTCCTCTTCATGCCATGCCACCAAAATATCGTGCGGAGGTCTTAATAATCTTCGTACTGCCATGGTGTGAAGTCTAACTCGCATAGTGGGCTTCAATGAGTATCTCTTTTCTGAGGTTTGTATCGTTAGGAACACATAATCTTCCCTTGACATGCATCATTACATCCTCGCTCACCGCAAAGCCGATCGCCTTTCCTGCTGAGATAAACTCGCGTATCTTCTTCGGGAATATGTCGTTCTTCTGAGCGGACTTGACTTTCTCTAATATGTCCGGTTCGAGGCACAACTGAGCTGACTGTGCCCCTTTGTATCTAATTCAAATTATAATGCCCAAACACTCCAGATCCCTTTGTAGCCTGCTGTCGATAGCTAATCTCCCTACAAATACTCGACTCAGTGCATCAGCTACAATATTGCCCTTACCCGGTGTATATTTGATCGACAAGTCAAAGTTGCTAAGGATTTCAAGCCAATATCATTGCTGCAAATTCAGATCCTTTTGGGTGTAAAGGTACTTTAGGCTCTTTGTGATCGGTGAAGATTTGGCACGATACGCCGTAGAGGTAATATCGCCATAACTTTAATGTGAACACTATCGCTGCCAGTTCTAGGTCATGTGTCGGATAGTTTTTCTTATAAGGATTTAACTATCTCGATGCATAGGCTATCACCTTGTCCATTTTCGTAAGGACACATCCCAAATCCTTCCCTAATGCATCGCTAAAAATCTAAAAATTATCGGGGCCGTCTGAGAGTATAAGAATTGGTGCTGAGACAAGTCGTTGCTTTAATTCTTGGAATGATCTTCACAGTCGTATGACCACACGAACGTTGCTCCCTTTTGAGTAAGATGTGTCAGAGGCGATGCAATCCTTTAAAAATTCTTGACAAATCTTTTGTAGTAGTCCGCTAGACCAAGAAAGGTACGAATATCGTTGGCCGACTCAGGTTGCTTCCACTCCATAATGGCTTCGACTTTCTTTGAATCGATTGAGATGCCTTCCACAGAATTGGCGTGCCTGAGGAAAGATACATTGTTCAACCAGAATTAGCATTTGCTCAACTTTGCGTACAACTTATTGTCTCGAAGGGTTTGAAGAAAGATCCTCAGGTGATCGACATATTTTTCTTTATTCTTCGAGTACACCAAGATATCGTCTATGAACACCACAATGAACTTATCAAGAAATGGTCGAAATGCCTGATTCATAAGATCCATGAATGCAGCAGGAGCATTTATTAGTTCTAACGGCATGACAAAAAACTCATAGTGGCCATAACGGGTGTAGATTTCTCACTTTGACACGTCCTCTGGCTTGATCTTCAGTTGGTGGTAGCCATAGCGAAAGTATATCTTTGAAAATACCGATGCACCTAGCAGTTGATCAAAGAGGTTGTTGATCCTGGGCAGAGGGTACTTGTTCCAGATGGTGACCATATTTAGCAGCCGGTAGTCTATGCAGAGCCGCATTGTCCCATCCTTCTTCTTAACAAATAACACAAGCACGCCCCAAGGAGACACTCTCGGACGAATGTACCCATGCTCAAGCAGTTCCTAAAGTTGACTCTTTAACTCCTTTAATTCATCCGGGACCATTCGGTACGGAGCCTTAGAAATCGGTTGGGTATTTGGTAATGTGTCAATGGTGAACTTGATTTCTCGGTCGGGTGGCATGCCAGGTAGCTCGTTCGGGAACACGTCAGAGAATTCTACCACAACGGATGTAGACTCTATGTTTGCACAATTTTACTATGTGTTACGAACATACGCTTAGTATCCTTCCTAGCCAGAATGTAACATCCATCGAGCTGGTATTGCATAAATCACCATGCAGGTCTTCGACGTTTCTGATGTCGAACCACTTGAGTAGCAGAATTCGTTCTCTCCTGGTAGACGAAAGATGACCCGTTTCTCCTCACATTCGATAATGGTCGAGCAAGCGCCGAGCCAATCCATCCCCAAGATGATGTCGTAATTTCGGATGTCTAGGACTAACACATCGAGCGACAGTTTCCTTCTTCTGATGCATATTTGACCGCCCTGACATACTGAACGAACATATATTTTTGTGCCCGACGGGGTACTGACACTAAGATCTAGATATAACGGTGTCATCCCTAACTTATGTTCCACGAGAAAATTTGCAGATATAAAACTATGCGCAGCACCATAATCAAATAGCACGCGAGCATGTATGTTATTGAAAAGCAATATACCTAACACAATGATGTCCGAAGCGAGGGCTTTTTCCTATGTCATAGTGAATACCCAGCCTTGAGCTTGACGATGATCCAGTGTGGTGTAGCTCGATTTGCATGAGGCGCTGGAGCAGGATTCTAATATTGAGGGTGTAAACCCCCTCACCCAAAATTAGGTCTACTTGGCTTAGATAGTGAAACTAGGGTTAGTCCGAATCTAATTAGAAATAGAACACGAGATTTTATTTTAATTTGCAATATTTATATCACTTAGCGCACCTTACCATTACTTCAATATTGGGAGCGATACACTAGCCTTTGCCTTTCAACAAATTCCACGCCTTTGTCCTAGACATGCCCGCCTTCTAATCTGACCTTTGTGTAACTCATAAATATGTTTTCTTGTGCTTCATTTTAGTCACACGACATTCGTCGTGGACGTTTATATTTAATTCTAAATAATTCCAACTTTGTATCCTTGTGCGTTCCAATCGAAATTTGAGACACAATCTTGACCCATTTCGTGTAACCCAATTTATGATAAAATTGTACTCTGAGTCCTCTATGTCCATGCCACTTGTGTCCCACCTAATTTTAGCCCCATGTACTTCTAATTAATTTGAGAACACCATGCACATTAATTTTAATCAATTTAATCTAATTTCCGTCTTTGTGCAATTTTCTAATTGTTGGGCGCTTTTATGCAAAAGTGCATTGAGGTATCCACACCATTGGACAATACATGAAGAAATCCATTTTTTCCTTCACATGAATTTTTTTCATAATTTTTGGAATGTGCAACGCACAACATCGCCCCCTCATTAACCCTCTCCTTGTATTTTAAACAATGTAAAATATAGCCGTCCAAATATCTTCATGTGAGGCCAATGCCCAATCCCAAGAGTTGACCAAGCCCAAATTCTCTTAGGTCAACCCCCAACCCTAATCCCCACACATATAAATACAAACTTTTCTTTTTTTTATTTGCAAAACCCAATACCAAATTTCAGCCGAATCCTCCCTCTTTCTACTATTCATCACCTCCATAGACCCGACCAGCCGCCTGACCTCGCCGGAGCTCCGCCGTGGCCATCTTCGCTCACCACCACCTCCTCACTGACCTCCTCCTCTTCCCTACCGCCTGTACTACCCCCATCTCCGGTGATCACCCCTGAAACCACCACCGTCACCTGCACATCGAGCCACCCGATTCATCTCCTCCTCTCGCCTGAAGTCGACGCCACGCCTGCATGACCTCCAGCATTCGCCTGGACCCGCTGGTGCCCGACTGAACGTCGGAGAAGCCGACTATACCATAATTCGACTGCTGCCAGCCATCCCGCTGGAGACAGCACGACACCGCCACCAATCACCTTTCTTCCCCGATTTCCATCCCGAGTCTCCCCTTCTTCTTCCTCCTCTTCCCAGCCTGTCGGCCACCGTTTCCATAGTTCCCGGCTACCTCGACAGCGAGACCCGAGCCCCGTTGCCATTGACGCAACCTCCCTGACCCCTCGACCAGCACTCCGCCGCCCTCTTCTTCTACCTCACCGCCGGTTCTTCCCTCGACTGTCCATCCTCTCGCCTCGCCTGAGAAGCCGCTGTACATCATCCTCCCGCCGGATCCTCCTTCCCCTCCGGCCATCTTGACCGGCACCCCCGATCTCCGACCTTCCCTGCTTCCCTGTCCTCCGTCACCCTCGCCGGAGCAGCTCCCCCTGGCCGGACTCCGGTCATCATCATCCATGTTATCATTATCATCACAACCATCCCCATCATCTCACCTTCATTATCCCTATCATCCTCACCATCCATTACCATCATAACCATCATCATCTCAAATCATCATCATCATCACCATCCATTCTTAACACCTTAACCCTAATCATCCCTTAATCATCACATCATCATCCTTAATCATCATCACCCCATCATCACTATCTCATCATCATCATCACCCCATCATTGTCATCTCATCATCGTCGTCATCATCATCATCACCATCATCATCGTCGTCAACCTCATCCTCGTGCCTGTGCTCGCGTACCCCGAGGTTCGAACCTGTCCCTCTTCTCTTTTTTACGTGTGTGCTTATGTATATGCTATTAGGACATGAGTATTGCTTTATGACTGTTAGTTGACTTCAGACCCTGTGTCGGTGAACCCAACTCGTATACGTATACGTACGCGTACGCGTATATTGTTCAGCTTGGTATATATATAGTATATGTATTCAAATGGGTATGTATATAAATTATTGGTTATATTATTATATAAATATAAATATAAATATAAATATAAATATAAATATAAATATAAATATAAATATAAATAAAAATATAAATAAAAATAAAAATAAAAATAAAAATAAAAATAAATAAATAAATAAATAAATAAATAAATAAATAAATAAATAAATAAATAAATATATATATATATATATATATATATATATATATATATATATATATATATATATATATATGAGTAGGTAATTAAATGCTAAATAATAATTATGACTATATTGTATGACCCTAGGACATTGTGGACTATCCCGTATTTACCTTGACCATGTTGACCCTAAGAACTTATGAATTGACTGCCTTGTGTACACTGACTTACTGGCCAAGACAAGATAGCAAGTTGACTGTTTAATTTTATACAACAGTAAGGACATGACATCCGCGTAATAAGATGCGCAATTGACCGTGTTAGTTGACCCGTGTCACCCCTAGCGTACCCTCTGAGTCCAGTGTAATTAAGGTTGTGTATGTGCTAGTATAATGACTGATGTTGTATTATATTATATTATATGTACATAGGATATTGGATTGTTCTGCGTGACTTCTGGAGCAGGTTATGGATACTACGCAGCCTTCTTGCCAGGCAAGTATACCTTGCCATTGTACTATTATTCATATTTCATATGTTGCATGCATCTTTATTTTCGTCATTTAGTTCATGTATTTTAACTGCTATATATAAACTACGCGTCCAAGAAAACTTGGATGCAAACGACGGTGTCGTCGTGATATATTTTTATTATGTATATGCATTAACCTTGTTCATGAGACCGCCCCATTATCATGAAGCATCATTAGATTCATTGGCCGTGACACAGTTGTTACACGAGTTATGAGTCTCATATAGATCATGGACTGCGTATTAGGTTGGCCTCCTATACATGTAGGCCGTGCGTTAGGGATAACTGCTATTAAAAACTTTGCATGCTAGAAGACTTAGCAGTTATTAGTATTCCATGGACATAGCCTATTGTAGTACGGTGGTCCAATCCTTGTCCTTGTTTGGTTGCAGGTTTGGGCTATTGTACTAAAGATAGACTATGAACCAAATTGTGTCATGGATGTGACATGCTTGGAGCATGGGGTAGGAAGAACAACAAGTATCGCATTTGGGCTCCTTTGTACTTTCTTTTTATGTAACCCGTACGCTCCGTCGGAGATACGCGATCATGATGACCCCTATATTATCAGGCGGCCTCTGCCGTTCAAAAGACGGCATGCTTTGTAGGCCCCTGATTCTCTGAGAGAATCATGCCAATCCCATTTATGGCCAGATAGCCAACTTGTTAGAAAGTTGTTCTCAAACTATATTCATATAGATGGTTAGGCGACCCATTGGATATCTATTTACAGTACTTTATTGGCATACTTCTATGTATCTTGTTATGTCCCTCTCAGGACCTGGTCCCTTTCCAGGTGTAGATGTTCATGAGTATTCGCAGGAGTGCAGATCCGAACTGGTTACTTAAATTTCGAGGAGGTCTTCTCTTCGAGTCTCAGTGATTGTTGTACTTATATTGTGTTTGCTTTTATATTCTAGTTCGACAGTGGATTTATTTCCATCCGACTGTCATCTTCAGATACTTCATATTGAGATTAGTTACATAGTTATTGGTTATTTATCTATTTATATTAATTTTTGTGGATGAGATTTAGATTATACCCTGTGGCTTGTGATAGTTTTTACCACTGGTGAATTAATTATTCATATTACAGCGTACGTGTGTTATGGTTTTCATATATTGGAGTTGCCATATACATGCGGCTGGCATGCTTACGTGTCCTAGTCCTACATATTTTGGGACTGGGGCATGACAGAGGGCAACGATTAAAGGGTCGCGAACAGTCACGAATGGCATAGTTTGGATCACCACATCTGAAGCATAACCCATTCTTTGAGTGGCAGTTTTCGATCGTATGCCCTGGCTTCTTACAGTAGAAATAGGTTTGCCTTGAATTCCCTCTCTGATTTGGTCCCTGGTGACCACCATTGTTTGGACGCTTTGAATCGTTGTTTCCTCATGTTTTACTAGGGCGATTATGATTGGAAGCATGCATAGTGCCGACAATAATTGGGGGATACTGGGTTCAAGGGTGAGACATAGTTAAGGACTTCCTGCATCGTCTGGTACTGAGGAACAACTATGTGCGCATGGATGGCAGATCGCAGGCCGCCATCGAATTATCTTACACTCACCTTATTTGGTAGGTAGGAGCTTACAAACTTTGTGAGCCGATTGAACTCGGCAGAGTACTCTTCACTGTCGTATTGCCTTGTCAAAGCTGCATGAACTCGTTCTCCTTTTATCGACGAACGTGAGGGGGTATGAACTTCTCTTCAAACACGCTACGGAAGGCAGCCCACATGATCGTTTCATTTTTACTGTCTGTGGGAAAAGATCTTTGATGCACGTTCCACCAATCGTGCATATTCAAATAGAGATGGAGTTGGGCACTCCTCAGGTACCTCAAGAAGTTTAAAGTGATCTTCAAGCTCTGCTAGCTAATCTAAAGCCACGTCCGGATCTTCAGTCCCTTGGAAAGACGTGTTGTAGACCTTCTTGAAGTTGATAAAGTCAAAGGTAGTCACTTCCTTCTTCTTTGGGTGTGCGGTGTCTCGACTTCAGGTGTTGGTTGCTCCACCGGTGCTGCTCCTGTCGTCGTAGAATGGTTGGAGGCTAAGGTCTTAACAATCTGCTGCAGGGCATCTACCTGCTTTTGTTGGACTGCAAATCGAGTTCAAGATTGATTTAAAACTTGCTCTGACGTTCTTCGGCCCGTTGTCATCTCGCTCATGACAAGCCTCATCCCTCTTTGGCTCGCCTCAAGCATCTACATCATCAGCTCAACTGGGTCAACATGGGGCATAGCTCACAGGGTTCCGAAACTTCCTGAGGTACCGGAACTACTTTCCTGTGCTTGTACTGTAGCGTCCCGCTTCGCGTCGACGCTATGTACAAGTGAGATGGCCTTGCTTGCTCCAACGGAAGTCTTCTCAACCGATTAATCAAGGTGAGTGGACAGAACTAAATTCTCTGATTCTTGCACGACTTAATAATGAATCTGAGTTTTAAATGCTTATTTGCTTAAGAAGAAATGTTTTCATAAGAAAATGATAGAACCGACTCAGCATGCTAACAAGAGAACTCACATAGCTTGTCACTGAAACGAATATGCTGCCTAGCTAAGAGAATATGTATGCTTGTCCGAAATAAAATAGAACACTTGCTATGCTAAGAAGATAGAACTGCATGTTTTACTTGATGTGATAATAGACCCGTGCCATGCTAGTCTCAACTAAAAGATCGTTTATATATTTGCTTGTCATCGTGTTTATATGGCTTGTCTTGAATGCTTGTTTCGATGTGAGAGTAAATGCTTGTCATGTGTGTGCTAGACTAGTAGCCCACATGAGGTCCGGTCCTACGGGATCTTGGGGGTGCGGCTATTAGGAATGTGATACGATGGTTTAAATGTGCTTGTCATGTTGTGTGCTATTGTGATAGAGACAAGAGACATGTGGGTGCTTGCGGTGGATGGGGGACAAACGATATGTGGGAGACCGATAACGTGCCCTGAGCTCGGGGCATGGATATTGGAAGGGAGGATGGTGATGCGTTGGGGTGAGACTAATAGTGCGCCCTGAGGATCGGTCCTTCGGGATCTTGGGAGGCGTGGCTATTAGAGGGAGGCGGTGCTTCTGTTGAGAAGAGTCGAGTCTGCATTAGAGAAGTGTATGGAGATAAGCTGCATTCAGGTCGTTAGGGAGCATGCTAGGCTAGCCTTCTTGCATACCTAACTGTTTGATGCAGAGACGGACAGAGAACTAAAGAACGGTAAAACATATATGTTTATGCAATTATTGCTAACTTGTATGTCTGCTGCAGGGATAACCGTTCGGCCATGGGTAAGAAATATCAGTTTATACATAAGCCTGCTTATTCATTTTGTCTGCATCGTAGAGACCACCTGTTAGCGTTTCATGCATTGCATTCGGTCGGACAATGGATATTAGTGCAGAGCTGAACCTTGGCTACGGCTGCTTCGGCAGTAATGTGCAACCATGAGTCACAGCTGCTAATAGCATCAGATAAAGGAGTCATTGGTTAGCTGGATTACCGCTACCGATCCTGAGTTACTCGGGGACCGACCTCTGATTGATAGTTAACTTGTGTGCTTGAATGATAGTCCCTAAACGCTGCCTGTCCCTAGAATCCGTGCATATAGTTCACCGAACACGCTGCGCACACCCGAACAGGATTCCTCGTGCTTGAATTGGTTGCCTCGATTGATTGGTTGTTTGATTATGTTTTCAAAGAATGTTTCCAAACAATGTAATATGACTCTGCTAGGAATGCATGTAAAGAACCTAAGTAAAACTAGCAAGATTACTAGTAATGCAATATTTTGCCACATGATTACTAAGTGTGGGTTTCAGGGGGTGTAGCTTCTGTTCAGTTGCTTTATCTCACCAGTACTTGTATAAAGTGCTGACCCACCAACAGTTTGCTTGTTCTCAGGTGCTCGTCCGTCTGAGGAAGCGATAGCCGTGCCTCATCCCAAGGAGCCAGAAATCTGGAGTCGATGCCTGGAGCCGCATCAAGTTGTGCCTGCTTTGAGCTGCTTTTGTATAAAGGGACATAATGTATGGAACGGTGTTATTGTAATCGTGAGAAGAGTGCTTGAGCGATTTGTAATCTCGGCCACGTGCCGCTTGTAACACTTTCGATTATCAATAAAAGAGACTACTTTTCATATGCCATTGAGTTCTTCACTTTTATGCAATGTTATGTGCCGCTGCTTCAGTATAGAATAGCTTACTTGCCCTTGTATCAAAGCTTTGGCCTTGTGCAAGCGCAATTTAGGCTTGCACGGTATCACGTCCCGATGAGAACGATCGTCCTGCGGGAGAGCTGTAACGTGGTGATTCACGTTCAGCAGGGACGATCGAGCTCGCGGAAGATTGGGGCGTGACATAATGGTATCAGAGCGACTCGATTCTTTGCCTATTTCGTTGCTTCCAACTCTGAGATGTGCCTGATGTGAGATGCAATGAACGTTCCATACAATGAGTCCATAAATATTCTCAAAGTTGCCGGCAAAAGTTTTCTGGATTTATTTTCATTGCTTGAGATGTGATTTGTAGATTTCAGGATTGCTAGAGTTTTGATTTATGATGGTGAGGGATGAGGACTATCGCTGCTTTGTGATTTTGTGAGTTTCTCCTTGAGTTTCGAGGACGAAACTCTTTATTGGTGGGTAAGTATGTAGCGTCCCGCTTCGCGTTGACGCTATGTACAAGTGAGATGGCCTTGCTTGCTCCAACGGAAGTCTTCTCGGAGAGTTCCCGACCGATTAATCAAGGTGAGTGGGCAGAACTGCATTCTCTGATTCTTGCACGACTTAATAATGAATCTGAGTTTTAAATGCTTATTTGCTTAAGAAGAAATGTTTTCATAAGAAAATGATAGAACCGACTCAGCATGCTAACAAGAGAACTCACATAGCTTGTCACTGAAACGAATATGCTGCCTAGCTAAGAGAATATGTATGCTTGTCCGAAATAAAATAGAACACTTGCTATGCTAAGAAGATAGAACTGCATGTTTTACTTGATGTGATAATAGACCCGTGCCATGCTAGTCTCAACTAAAAGATCGTTTATATGTTTGCTTGTCATCGTGTTTATATGGCTTGTCTTGAATGCTTGTTTCGATGTGAGAGTAAATGCTTGTCATGTGTGTGCTAGACTAGTAGCCCACATGAGGTCCGGTCCTACGGGATCTTGGGGGTGCGGCTATTAGGAATGTGATACGATGGTTTAAATGTGCTTGTCATGTTGTGTGCTATTGTGATAGAGACAAGAGACATGTGGGTGCTTGCGGTGGATGGGGGACAAACGATATGTGGAAGACCGATAACGCGCCCTGAGCTCGGGGCGTGGATATTGGAAGGGAGGATGGTGATGCGATGGGGTGAGACTAATAGTGCGCCCTGAGGATCGGTCCTTCGGGATCTTGGGGGGCATGGCTATTAGAGGGAGGCGGTGCTTCTGTTGAGAAGAGTCGAGTCTGCATTAGAGAAGTGTATGGAGATAAGCTGCATTCAGGTCGTTAGGGAGCATGCTAAGCTAGCCTTCTTGCATACCTAACTGTTTGATGCAGAGACGGACAGGGAACTAAAAAACGGTAAAACATATATGTTTATGCAATTGTTGCTAACTTGTATGTCTGCTGCAGGGATAACCGTTCGGCCATGGGTAAGAAATATCAGTTTATACATAAGCCTGCTTATTCATTTTGTCTGCATCATAGAGACCACCTGTTAGCGTTTCATGCATTGCATTCGGTCGGACAATGGCTATTAGTGCAGATCTGAACCTTGGCTATGGCTGCTTCGGCAGTAATGTGCAACCATGAGTCACAGCTGCTAATAGCATCAGATAAAGGAGTCATTGGTTAGCTGGATTACCGCTACCGATCTTGAGTTACTCGGGGACCGACCTTTGATTGATAGTTAACTTGTGTGCTTGAATGATAGTCCCTAAACGCTGCCTGTCCCTAGAATCCGTGCATATAGTTCACCGAACACACTGCGCACACCCGAACAGGATTCCTCGTGCTTGAATTGGTTGCCTCGATTGATTGGTTGTTTGATTATGTTTTCAAAGAATGTTTCCAAACAATGTAATATGACTCTGCTAGGACTGCATGTAAAGAACCTAAGTAAAACTAGCAAGATTACTAGTAATGCAATATTTTGCCACATGATTACTTAGTGTGGGTTTCAGGGGGTGTAGCTTCTGTTCAGTTGCTTTATTTCACCAGTACTTGTATAAAGTGCTGACCCACCAACAGTTTGCTTGTTCTCAGGTGCTCGTCCGTCTGAGGAAGCGATAGCCGTGCCTCATCCCAAGGAGCCAGAAATCTGGAGTCGATGCCTGGAGCCGCATCGAGTTGTGCCTGCTTTGAGCTGCTTTTGTATAAAGGGACATAATGTATGGAACGGTGTTATTGTAATCGTGAGAAGAGTGCTTGAGCGATTTGTAATCTCGGTCACGTGCCGCTTGTAACACTTTCGATTATCAATAAAAGAGACTACTTTTCATATGCCATTGAGTTCTTCACTTTTCTGCAATGTTATGTGCCGCTGCTTCAGTATAGAATAGCTTACTTGCCCTTGTATCAAAGCTTTGGCCTTGTGCAAGCGCAATTTAGGCTTGCACGACATCACGTCCCGATGAGAACGATCGTCCTGCGGGAGAGCTGTAACGTGGTGATTCACGTTCAGCAGGGACGATCGAGCTCGCGGGAGATTGGGGCATGACATGTACCTCTCTATACGCTAGCGTTGATGCATGTGATTGATTCATTCCTTCAAAAGAAAGTAACTTGCATCAGTCTCATAGAGTATTATGGACTCACTATATGGAATGCATCTTATTTTGGCCGAACGAGTTAAAAAGTTCGAATAGGGAATAAGAAATTGTTAATGAGAACTTTTCTGACACGAGGGTCAAAAGAACCGAAGCTAGGCTCTGATACCAAAATACCATGCTCCGATTCCGTGTAGTCGATAGTCGTCCTTCGGGCATGATGTCGTGCGTGCCTATGTTACGTAACGCACATGGCTATGGTATTTGATATAAAAAGCACATATTCAGAGTATACAGATAATTGAACACAATATCAAAACAATAAAAAGTTCTCTTTATTGATAATGAACATCATTTACAAACTCTTGAACAAGTAAAAAGGTTGTCGTACGGTCTTACGAAAGCGGACACAAAATGAGATAGTCGTCTGATACATTACATCCTTTTACAAAAACTTCAAAATCTATTGACACATTCGAGTGAAGCTATCGCCTTGCCACATAGCTACATAAGGTATGTGAAGTATCTACAAAAACTTGAATATACTTTAAAAGGGCATGAACAGGGCGTGTCGGTAGGTGTCCTGGATTGGAAGTCGCCTCAGCTCTTCGCAGGATTGCCTTGGCTCGAATAACCTGTTGTAACGAGGATCGGTACATCGAAATGCACAGGTGATGGCAAACTGGCGAGCTAACCCAACTGCACCAATCAACACGTTATTTATGTGAAGTTTGCTAGTTATTATGTGTTCTTTCTATCTTGCCTTAATCCAAGTTAGAAGCATGCAATAGATATAGAAATTGACTGAAATAAATATTCCACTGTTTGGTGACTTTACCTGCCCTTCTGAACCACCTACACAAAACTTACCATATCCTTCTCTGCCACGAAGACATAGTTTGCTTGCACAGTTTAAATATATGAGGGGGGTCACTGGCACGATGCCATAGTAGACAAATTGTAGTCTTAGGCGAGAATGGTATGAAACACAAAGAAATAGGGCATTACTAGCCATTCCACCAGAAACATGAGACTATCAGGGAGTTCCGTCCGGATCGGATCGGTGCCAGTGCCCTAGGGACCATCCACAGGACCTAAGAACTTGTGTACAAGTTGTCCACGACCAAGAGAAGTCTAAACTAAGTCATCAATCGAGGCAGTTCAAGGCAACACAGGCATAAGACAAGTAACATGGCATGATCTAATTTGCATAGTCTTCATGTTCAGTTTATTGTATAGTAAAGTGTTCTACACAGGTCATAATAATAGATGGATATGTTAAAGCTAGAATTGAAACATGAACAATATATTCTAAGCGAACTAGCATACATAGTATAATCATTCACAAGTTGGTTCACAAGTATAAAGTATTCCAAGTCTATTCCATTTTATCTCAATATATTTTGCTTATTATGGTATCGTTTGATCAAAATAATCAAGAGAGTATTATATATAAAGACTTGGAAGAAGAGTTAGCTAATCGGGATGGTAGCCACTGACAAGTTGGTGGAGGTAGGGAAGGAAAGAGGTTCTTCAAGAGTTCGCTCGTGCGACGTCTACATGATCACTTGTATTATCACAAAGAGACGATCAATACCTCTTCTTCTCATTCTCCAAGATCGAAACAAAAGCGATGTTCAACGAACGAATGCAAATCATCGAAACTGTTCAAGAAAATGCAAGCTCAAAAGCACGAAAGCAACAATGCTACATCAAAAATTAGGCAAAAAAATTACAGCGGAGCGGTCCCTTTTGACTCTGTCGCTAAGTCCATAATTGGGACACGGTCTATTGAATATGGGAATCAATTCTGAAGAAGCCAATCCATAACGAGAAAAGAATCTTGATTCAATCTATCCCGATCGAACGATACTGAAAGTATTTCTTGTCGCGCTCCCCGAATAGGGGGAACGGGGCACTACATCCTAACAAACTAATAGGAAGTTTCGTCTTCGAAAATTAGGAATAGAACCTACCACTAAGAAACAATGAAGAAAACTTTTCCTTCATCTCAGACTCAAGCTCTAATGTCGACTCTTCGACTGAATGATTTCTCCAAAGCATACGAATGAGAGGAATTGAACGACTTCGAAGTAGCTTCTCCTTTCAATCCAAGATCTGTACATGTTGTTCGACATATAACAAGTCTGCCTTCAAGTCCAGTTGACCAAAATCTACCACATAATTTGGATCATACACGTACTTCATAAGTTGTGAAACGTGAAAGATATCGTGCACCTCTGATAATGACGGTGGTAGGGCAATCTAATATTTGACTGGAATGACTCGCTTGAGTTTCTCGAACGGGCCGACGAATCTCGGACTTATCTTCCCTTTTGCTCCAAAATCTGGCGACTCCTCACATAGGCGAGACTTTGAGAAATACATGGTCGCCTTCTAAGAACTCAAGAGGTCGACGGTGCGCATCTGATAACTCTTCTGACGGCTTTGTGCTACCTTCAGCCTCTCGCAGATCAAATGGATCTTTTGGACAGTTTACTCTACGAGTCCGGGCCAAGAATTTATCGTTTGCCAACTTTATCCAAACAGATAGGGGATCTACACTTCCGCCCATACAATGCCTTATACGGCGCCATGTGATTGCTTGATTGATAGGTATTTTTGTATTCAAATTTGGCTAACAGTAGATGCATGTCCCAACTTGACTTCAAGTCCAAGTCGTAGAGCCGTAGCATGTCTTCGAGGATCTGGTTTACCCGCTTTGTCTGAACATCAGTCTGAGGATGGTAGGCTGAGCTAAACTTCAACTTTTTCCCCTTTGCTGACTGAAGACTCTCCTTGAAGCGTGACAAAAATCGTCTATCTCGGTCGAAGACAATGGACACGGGCACACCATAGAGTCAAACAATCTTATTGAGGTATATTTGTGCCAGACGGTCCACACTCCAAGCAACTTTGATAGGAATAAAGTGAGATGACTTGGTGAGTCGGTCGACGATAACCCAGACGACATTATTTTTCCTATTGCGTCTTTGGCAAACCAACAATAAAATCCATGGTTATGTGTTCCCATTTCCACTCTGATATAACAAGGTTCTGCACTTCTGGTGCTCGGCCTTTAATCGCTGACAGGCCATGCATTGCGACACAAACATCGCCACATCCCACTTCATGCCGTGCCACCTAATCGTTGTACGGATGTCTCGATACATCTTCGTGCTGCTAGGGTGCGAAGTATAACTCGCATAGTGGGCTTCAGTGAGTATCTCTTTTCTGAGGTTTGCATCATTAGGAACACATAATCTTCCCTTCTCCCGCATCATTCCATCCTTGCTCACCGCAAATTCGGTCGTCTTTCCTTTAAGATAAGCTTGCCTATCTTCTTCAGGAATATGTCATCCTTCTGAGCGGACTTGACTTTCTCCAATTGGTCCGGTTTGAGGCGCAACTGAGCTGACTGTGCCCCTTTGCATCTAATTCGGAGTGTAATGTCCAAACTCTCTAGATCCTTTTGTATCTTGCTGTCGATAGTTAAGCTCCCTATAAACACTCGACTCAGTGCATTAGCTACAACAATGCCCTTGCCCGGTGTATATCCGATAAACAAGTCAAAGTCGCTAAGGAGTTCAAGCCAATGTCGTTACCGAAAATTTAGATCCTTTTGGGTGTAAAGGTACTTGAGGCTCTTATGATCGGTAAAGATTTGGCACGGTATGCCGTAGAGGTAATGTCGCCATAACTTTAATGCGAACACTATCGTTGCCAGTTCTAGGTCATGCTTCGGATAGTTCTTTTCGTGACGCATAGGCTATCACCTTGTCCCTTTGCATAAGGACATATTCCAAACCCTTCCCTGACGCATCGCTAAAAATCTTAAAACCATCGGGGCCGTCCGGGAGTAAAAGAATTGGTGCTGAGATGAGTCATCGCTTTAATTCTTGGAATGAAGCTTCACAGTCGTCTGACCACGTGAACGTTACTCCCTTCCGAGTGAGACGAGTCAGAGGCGATGCAATCTTTGAAAAATCCTTGATGAATCTTCTGTAGTAGTCCGCTAGACTAAGAAAGCTACGAATATCGCTGGCCGACTCAGGTCGCTTTTACTCCACAATGGCTTCGACTTTCTTTGGATCAATTGAGATACCTTTTGCAGAAATGACATTCCCGAGGAAAGATACGTTGTTTAACCAGAATTCGTACTTGCTCAACTTCACATACAAGTTATTATCTCGAAGGGTTTGAAGAATGATCCTCAGGTGATCGACGTGTTCTTCTTTATTCTTCGAGTACACCAAGATATCGTCTATGAATACCACAACAAACTTATCAAGAAATGGTCAGAATTGTCATGCTCTGATTTTCTCTAAATTAATAATCGTCCCCCGGACGTGATGCCGTATAACTCGTCGGGGAACACATTAGGGAAATCCGCCACAATAGGAATAGATTCAACGTTTGCGCAATCTCGCTGTGTGTCTCGAACGGACACCAAATACCTTTCGCAGCCGGAATGTATCATTCGCAGAGAAGATATTACAGAGATCACCATGCAGGCATTCAACGCTCTCGACAGTGGACTACACGCATAGTAAAATTTGATCTCGCCAAGTAGATGAAACACAGCTTTCTTTTTTGCACAATCAATGGTAGCCGAGCAAATGCCGAGCTAATCCATCCCCAGAATAATGTCATAGTCCCTAATGTCTAAGACTATCGCATCTAGTAATAATTTTTTTTTCGATGCAAATGTTACCTTCACAACAGACTAAATGAGCCGACAAATCCATGCCTGATGGAGTACGAATGCTAAGGTTTAGGCTTAGCGGTGTTATAGGGAATATGTTCTCGGCGGCAAAATCTGCCACAATGAAACTGTGTGGCGCCTGAATCAAACAATACTCGAGCAGGTATATTATTGAAGAGTAATATACCTGACACCGTCGTGTTTGATGCGAGTGCCTTATCCCGAGTCAGAGCATAGACTCGGCCTTGAGCGTTCTACGGAGCCGTCTGGTTCGCTCGAGGTGCTTGTCCCTGATCTTGAGGCGTATGGTTTTGTTGCTGGTGGTGGTTTGGTCCTCCCGCCCGACAGTTCGCTGCCATATTCCCTGGCGAACGCGCTTAAAGCACGATCCATTAAATACTCGACAATTTTGAGCGATGTGTTCGACACGATTACATTGGTGGTAGACAAGCTCACTACCTCTCCCTGGGTTTGCACCCTGATTACCGTCGTTATTGGGGCGCTTGGGCGTGTTGTTACCTCCTGTGTTGCTAGGACACTTGTGATTGAGATTTTGCATAGCGCCGGTGTGAATCGGAGGGTACTATGGTTCTATGGAGAGGATGTGGTTTAGAGACTCTTGCATGGTACGATACTGAGGGACGACGACGTGGGCACGAATAGAAGGTCGCAGTCCTATCTCAAATCTTCGTGCTCGACTCTCGGCATCGCAGAGATGAGACTTAACAAATTTTGCAAGTTTGTTGAATTCTATGGCTTACTGCGGCACTGTCATGTTTTCTTGCTGCAGATGTATGAATTCTTCTTCCTTCTCGCAGCGGACGGCGGGTGAAAGATACTCCTCCTCGAAGGCCTTACGGAACACGGACCAAGAGATAGTCGTTCTACCACCTTCACTCATTATAGCTTGTTTGTGCACATCCCACCAATCATGTGCGTTTAAACGGAGCTGAAGCTGGGCGCAAGCGACTCTCTTTGTTTCGTCCATGCGAAGCACTTTGAAGTGGTCTTCCAACTCAACCAGCCAGTCTAACGCCACGAAGGGGTCCTCAGTCCCCTTAAAAGTAGCATAACACATCTTTTTGAACTCAGATATTTGCAGTATAGGACCCTTTTCGTCTGAGGGTGGAGGTTCCAGAGAGTCCTGAGGTCCCGCGGTATCGGCTACAACTAGCACTGCCGCGACGACCGCTGATGTAGAATGGTTACTAGCGACGAGCGTCGTCATAATCTTTTTTAAGGTATCCATTTGCTTCAACTATGCTTCGGCCTGAGTCCGCTGCGCTAGAAATTGAGCCTCAATCCGGGACTTGAATTAGTTCATCGTAATTCGGCTTGTCTCTGCTGCATTTCCATCAAACGCATCATCCGTTCGAACGGATCGACAGAGGGTGCGGCAGCTGGACTCCCTGAGCTGCCCGATGTGCCGGAACTGCTCCCTTACACTTGTGCCACCATCTGCGCTTGTGCATCCGGCTCTGAGGCCGTTCCTTGAAAGAAAAATAACTTGCATCAGTCTCAAAATATATTATGGACTCATTGTATGGATCGTATCTCATTTTGGCCAAGCGAATTCAAGGGTTCAACTAGGAGGGACAAGGTCATTTCAAGAAACTTTTCTGACACGAAGGTCAAAGGATCTGAAGCCATGCTCTGATACGAATACATCACGCCCGGGGATAATTATCGATTTAGAGAAAATTGAGGTGTGATAGGAATACCCGATTCATAAGATCCATGAATATAGCTGGAGAATTTATTAGCCCGAACGACATGACAGAAAACTCATAGTGGCCATAACGGGTGCGGAATGTTGGCTTTGACACGTCCTCTGGCTTGATCTTCAGTTGGTGGTAGGCAGAGCGAAGGTAAAAACACCGATGCACCATGTAGTTGATCAAAGAAGTCGTCGATCCTGGGTAGAGGGTACTTGTTCCGGATGGTAACCTTATTTATCTCCCGGTAATCTATGCAGAGCCACATCGTTCCATCCTTCTTCTTCATAAATAGCATAGGTGTAAACCCCTTCGCCCAAAAATAGGTATCTTGTGTGTATTTTGTATTTCTTATATTTATTTTAGATTATTTTAATCAAATAAAATCCAATAATTTTATTAGGACACTTCACCATGGTTTGGATATTAATGATATAGGATGGCCCCAAAATCTGTATCGTCATTCATAGGAAGTAGCCTACATAGGAGACACTACCTGTAGGATCTTTTTGTGGCACAAATATTCAATCCCTTGGTATTAGTATGACATTAGTGTAACGACCATATATTAATTGTTAAATATTTAGATATATATATATATATATATATATATATATATATAAAATTTAATTGTGGTTATTTTTCTATCCCAACTTCCTACAATTAGCATCCCATAATTTCCCGTGCCAAGTTAGACATTTTTTCTTTTTATAGATGTGCATATTATTTACTATTACCTATTTTATGGATAACCATTTAATTAATTACTTAGTTAATTAGATAATACAATTATTTGATTTATATAACTAGATAAATATCTAATTATTAATTATAAAATATTTTATAAAATATTTTGGGTGTAGTATTTTATTAAAGCTTTACAAAGTATAAAAATTTTATTTTTGTGTGCAAATATTAATTTTAGATTTACGTGAATATATATAAATAAATATATAGTTATAATAATAATAATATTAGTAATAATGATAATAATAATAATAATAATAATGATGATAATAATAATAATAATAATAATAATAATAATATTAATATTAATAGTAATAATAATGATAATATTAATATTAATAATAATAATGTTAATAAAATAAAAAGAAAAGGAAGAGAAAAGAAAAACAAAGAAAAGAAAAGAAAATAACTAAACCTTAACTAATCCTAAACTATTACTTAAACCTTAACAAAACAAAACCCTAATCCTATTCCAACAGACCCCTCCCCTCGGATCCCTCTCTCTCCCTCTCCCAGTATCCCTCTCTCCCCCTCTCTGTATATATATATATATATATATATATATATATATATATATATATATATATATATATATATTATGAATCAAACAAAACCCTAACCCTACTCCAGCCCCGGCGACCGCTGACCTCCGACTGACCTCGACGCCGCCCCCTCGCCGCCCGCCGCCGCCCCAGACGCCCCGCGCCACCGCAGCCGTACCGTCCGCCTTCTGCGTGTGCGCGCGCACGCGTGCAGCAGCAAGTTCCATCGCCCATCTTTAAGGTGATATATCTTCTTCATCTATGATTCTTTTTATTAGCGGTTTATCCATGTACGTTCACAACCTAACCCTCTAGGATTTTCATTCAAGTGGGACGAGTTTTTGTGCCCTATATTGGTTGAAAAATCGACCGGAAAATGGCCGAAAAACTGACCAAAACAGTCCAGAAACTTTAACCCAAACCCCCATGTTCACACCCAATTTGCCATCAACCTGTTTAGTATTTTAAAAACTAATTGAAGAGTTTTTTTCTCAATATAACCGATAATTTTTGTGTTCTTTTAGTTTTCATTAATTTGTTATATGTGTTAAATTATTCGGCCTCCAAAACGACCAAAAACTTGATAATTTAAAACTGATATTTTGTGATACGGAGTGCGCCCCATCAAACGGGACCATCTCATCGTGTACCAATTACACCGAAAGGCGCGTGTGGTATATCCTGACTCGTGGACTTTTGCGGAAGCTGATTCGGACGTGTGTGCGCGTCAGAATCAACCCGTATCCGTAAAAAGTCTCCATATCACAACTTTGTAAAACATCACGCCATTTTATGTACGCTCGTCAAAATACGACAAAACTTACGCAATTGGATTCATGGTATCACGAAGGTCCTGTGACCCAAGTTTCATGCGATTCTGAGACAGTTGACCAAGCCGCCTATTCGCGGGCCCTACGGTTTGACTTTGAGGGCAAATTTGTGATCGACTCACCGGAATCCAAAATTGGACATACCGTTGAGTTCGTATCGACATTTAGAAATTGTTTGACCTATAATTTATCCTATTTAGAGATCTTTACCTCTGGCATGCTTTTCGGTGCAAAGTGGCCCACATGTGGAATCCGTTTTGATCCAAAATTATCGTTTTGTCCCTGTGTCCAAATTGGACGAAAGGGTAGTATTTTTTAGCTATCTCGCTTATTTTGGGAATGTTGGTGATGTTTATTTCAGAATCTGGAGGCGTTCATTCGAGGCCATAGTTTCTGATCCTGTGTGCTTGACATCTGGTCGCTTACACTACGCAGCTTTCTTGCCATGCAAGTATACCTTGCCATTGTACTGTGATTTACATTCCATATGGTGCATGTATTTTATTTCTGTTATTTATTTCATATATTTTAACTGATATATAAACTGCGCATCCAAGAATAACTTGGGTGCAACGACGGTGGCATCGTATTTTGTCTTTATTATATATTATGCATGTCGACCTAGTTTTACGAGACCACTACATGATTTGGAGGCATTATTATATTTTATTGGCCATGACATATCTGTTATATGAGAGTGAGTCTTATGTAGGACACGGACTTGCGTGACGGGTTGGCCACCTGTACGTATGGGACGTGCGATATAGAATAACTGCTAATATAATTTGCATTATTAGAAGCCTTGGAAGTTATTAGAGGTATCATCGTGTCATGGATATGACATGCTTAGAGTATGGGGTAGGGAGGACAACAAGTAAGGCGTTTGGGCTCCTTTGCACTTTCCTTGTGTAACCCGTACGCTCCGCCGGAGATGCGCGGTCATGCTGACCCCTATATATTATTATTATCAGGCGGCCTCTGACGTTCAAAAGACGTCATAATTTTTAGGCCCCTGATTCTCCGAGAGAATCATGCCAATCCCATTTTGGCCAGATAGCCCACGTGTTGGAAAGTTGTTCTCAAAGTGCATTCACATAGATGGTTAGGCGACCCTTGAATGTTTATTTTTAGTACTTTATTGGCATGCTTCTATGTATCTTGTTACGTCCCTCTGAGGACCTGGTCCCTTTCCAGGTGTAGACGATCATGACTATTCGCAGGAGCACGGATCAGGACTTGCTACTCCATCCAACTATTAGTTCTTCTCGACTAGTTCATATTTGGTTTATTGACATATTGGATCATTTATTTCTTTATGCTGATTTTTGTGGATGAGATTTAGTTATGCCATGTGACTTGTGACAAATATATATCATTTGTGAATTATTGTTCATAATACAACGTACGTATGTGTTATGGTTTCCATATATTGGAGTCTCCATAAACATACGACTGTCATGCTTACGTATTCCTAATCCTACGTATTTTGGGACTGGAGATATTTTTAGTGGTGGCCCATGCAGGTCGAGAGTATATTATCTCGGTTACGTTACTGTACCGAGCAAGCCTGCACCTAGGATTAGAGTTTTAGGTCTCATCCATATTTGACTATGACTCACCTTCCTTCCAATCCGTTCTATTTAAATAATTGCATCTTGCTTGATTCATGTACTTTCCTAATAGTTCCTTGAGCATAGCCTTCTGCTAGAATATTGGAATCCTTGTTGTTAGGATGATAATTAGGGTAACATTCCTACCAAGCGAATTTAAGGGTTCAACTAGAAGGGACATGGTCATTTCAAGAAACTTTTCTGATACGAAGGTCAAATGATCTGAAGCCATGCTCTGATACCAATACATCACGCCTGGGGACGATTATCGATTTAGAGAAAATTGAGGTGTGATAGGAATACTCGATTCATAAAATCCATGAATATAGCTGGAGAATTTATTAGTCCGAACGACATGACAGAAAACTCATAATGGCCATAACGGGTGCGGAATGCTGACTTTGACATGTCCTCTGGCTTGATCTTCAGTTGGTGGTAGGCAGAGCGAAGGGATATCTTTGAAAACACTGATGTACCATGTAGTTGATCAAAGAGGTCGTCGATCCTGGGCAGAGGGTACTTGTTCCGGATGGTGACCTTATTTATCTTCCGGTAATCTATGCAGAGTCGTATCGTTCCATTCTTCTTTTTCATAAATAGCACAGGCGCGCCCCAAGGAGACACGCTCGGACGGATGTACCCACGGTCAAGCAGTTCCTGAAGTTGACTCTTTAACTCCTTTAATTCAACTGGGGCCATTCGGTACGGATCCTTGGAAATTGGTCGAGTATTTGGTAATATGTCAAATGTGAACTCGATTTCTCGGTCGGGTGGCATGCCAGGTAGCTCGTTCTGAAACACGTCGGGAAATTCTGCCACAACAGAAGTAGATTCTATGTTTGCACAATTCTATCACATGTTACGAACATACGCTAAGTATCCTTCGCAGCCAGAGTGTAACATCCGCTTCGCTAACATCGCAGAAATTACCATGCAGGTTTTCGACGCTTCTGACGATGAACCACTCGAGTAGCAGAATTCAGCCTCTCCTGGTAGATGGAAGATGACCCGTTTCTTCGCACAGTCGATAGTGGCCGAGCAAGCGTCGATCCAATCCATCCCGAAGATGATGTTGTAATCCCGGATGTCTTGGACTAACACATTGAGCGACAGTTTTTTTCCTCCGATGTAGACATGACCACTATGGCATAATGAACAAACATATATTTTTTTACCCGATGGGGGTACTAACACTAAGGTCTAGATATAACGGTATCATCACTAACTTGTGCTCCACGAAAAAATCTGCGAATATAAAACTATGCGTAGCACCAGAATCAAATAGCACGCGAACAGGTATGTTATTAAAAAGTAATATACCTGACACAACGGTGTCCGAAGCGAGGGCTTCTTCCCATGTCATAGTGAATACCCGGCCTTGAGCTTGACGACGATCCTGTTGTGGTGCGGCTCAATTTCCATGAGGCCCCGGAGAAGGATTCTGATGTTGAGGGCGGTGATGAGAGGGGTCGGACAGTCACGAATGGCATGGTTTGGATCACCACATCTAAGGCATAACCCATTCTTTGAGCGTCATTTTTCGATCAAGTGCCTTGGCTTCTTACAGTAGAAATAGGTTTGCGCTGAATTCCCTCTCTGGTTTGGATCCTGATGACTGTCGTTGTTTGGATGCTTTGAAGCATTGTTTTCTCTCGCGTTGCTAGGGCACTTGTGATTGAAAGAATGCACAGTACCGGCAGCAACAGAGGGATATTGCGTTTCAAGGGTGAGGGCATAGTTAAGTACTTTCCACATCGTCTGGTACTAGAGAATGACTATATGTGCATGGATGGCAGGTCGCAGGCCACCTTCAAATTGTCTTGTGCGAATCGCCGTATTTTGTAGGTAGGAGCTTAAAAACTCGGCGAGCCGATTGAAGTTTACGGAGTACTGCTTCACTATCATGTTGCCTTGTCAAAGCTGCAGGAACTTGTTCTCCTTTTGTCAATGAACAGGAGGGGGTATGAACTCCTCTTCAAACATACTATGGAAGGTAGCCCACGCGGTCGTCTCACATTCACTGTCTACAGAGAGAGATATTCAATGCACGTCCCACCAATCGTACGCATTCAAACGGAGCTGGAGTTGGGTACACGCGACTCGCTTCTCCTCAGGTATCTCAAGAAGTTTAAAGTGATCTTCAAGCTCTGCTAGCCAATCTAAAGCCACGTCCAGATCTTCAGTCCCTCAGAAATACGTGTTGTAGACCTTCTTGAAGTCGGCAAAGTCGAAGGTAGTCACTTCTTTCTTCTTTGGGGTGTACGGTGTCTCAACTTCAGGTGTTGGTTGCTCCACCGCTGCTGCTGCTGTCTTCACGGAATTGTTGGAGACTAAGGTCTGAACAATCTACTACAGGGCATCTACCTGCTTCTGTTGGATTAAAAATCGGACTTCAAGATTGCTTTCAAACTTGCTATGACGTTCTTCTGCCCGCTTCTCGGCTTGCTCATAACGAGCCTCATCCTTCTGTTGGCTTGCCTCAAGCATCTGCATCATCCTCTTAACTAGGTCAACTGGGGGCATAACTCACTGGCTTTCAGAACTTCCCAAGGTACCGAAACTACTTTCATGTGCTTGTATCTCTCCCTATGCTAGCGCTGATGCCTGTGCTTGAGTCATTCCTTCAAAATAAAGTAACTTGCATCAGTCTCATAAAGTATTATGGACTCATTGTATGGAATCTATCTCATTTTGGCTGAACGAGTTCAAGAGTTTGAATAGGGAACACGAAATCGTTAATGAGAACTTTTTTGACACGAGGGTCAAAGGAACTGAAGCTAGGCTCTGATACCAATATGTCATGCCCTAATTCTGTAGAATCGATAGTCGTCCTCCGTATGTGATGCCGTGCATGCATAAGTTGCGCAACGCACAAGGCCATGGTATTTGATATAACGAGCACATATTCAGAGTATGCAGATAATTGAACACAATATCAAAACAAGAAAAGTTATCTTTATTGATAATGAACATTATTTACAAACTCTTGAACAAGTACAAAAGGTTGTCGCACGGGCTTACAGAAGCAGCCGTAAAATATCACGCCCCGCTCCTAGAATACTGAGTAAATACGAGAACTGAATGGCCAACCATACCTTGCAGAATACTGAAGTAAGCCGCAATGTACTAATGTTGTCTAGAAGACAAATGGTTGGAATCTAGCATGCTATGACATTAGTCCTAGCTAAGGCTGACAAATCCTAGTATCTTAATCCATCAACAACAATTTCAAGAGTATATCATACATGAAAGTAAAGAGGTGTCCCAAATCACATATGATCATGAATCTAGTGAATACAAAATACTGCACTAGCAAAGTATAATTATACATAATCAAATATACTAGCCATTGTCTAATATATATATCATATTGACCGAAGTCATAGGAGTAATCTCAGAACAAAAGGGCTAATACTGGCTCCTTGCTAAATACCACAGAATGAGATAACACTACGAGGGATGAAAGAAGAAAACACACTCGCAAGCTTCGGCGTAGTCCTACGAGTGCGAGCCATCTTGTTGGAAGTACGGAGGATCCTGGTTCTCTTCGGATAAATCTGGCCAAGCAAAACTAGTGGGGTCAGAACCCCAAGCAACAAGTACCACAAATGAGTTCAAGGTGTTAATCAAAACCATAATCAGCAAAAATAAGAGACAAAAGAATAACTAAATAAATGCGGGTCAAGCTTTGTACGGTACCAATATACTTGTCTCGATAAAATAACTATAAGGACTGGTGCACTGATAATAAACTAACTATAAAGAAAGATAAGACGATGAGCGACAAGAGGGTATAGGAACTACTCTGGATCAGGACCACAACCCTTAAACCAAACAAGGACTGGGGTTGCAGACCTTCACTCGAGCAGAACTTTGCACTCTAACCATTCGCCGAAAGAAAATAGAATATAACAGGACAAGCTAGATGAATAGACAAACATGCCTACGATTTGCTATAATTAACTAACTAGGGTTATCACAAACCTATTTACTAACAAATGCATGTTTTGAAGAATAACGCTACCACCAGTACTGCAGTCAACCCGGATGGCCAAAGGTACGCTAGTCTAGTACTTATTAGTACACGTAACCACTACATGAAAAAGCGGGATTAGCGACGTATTTTAGCGACTCTAAGTAAAAACGTCGCTAAATTAGCGACTCGGTAAAAATCGTCGCTAGTCGTCGCTAAATGGCGACATTTAGCGACGTTTAGCGACTTTTATTAAGATTTTAAACGAATAGTCGCTATAAGTTCAATTAAGGTCGCTAAACGTCGCTAATATATCTGATTTAGCGACGTTTAGCGTCGTAATTAGCGACGTATATATGAAAAACATTTAGCAACGTATTTAGCGACGTCGTATCTATCGTTGGCGTCGCTAATTTTTTTTTAGCGACGTTTTTATTGGACGTCGCTAAACGTCGCTAAATTTTGTTTAATTAGGGCTCAGGTTTCTTTTCTCGATCTATCGAAAATTTCGAAAACGTTTCGATTTCCCCCGCCCTCCCCTCTCCGGCGACCGGGTCTCCACGGCTGCGGCTACTCCGGCATCCCCCTCCTCCTCCTCGAGCTCTAGGTAATCTCTCTCTCTCTCTCTCTCTCTCTCTCTCTCATGTGACACTGACACAAGACACACTTGACAGACACGACACACGCACACAGACACACACGACACATACACACACACACGCAGACACACACACGACACACATACACGACACATACACAGACGCAGACACACACACGACACACACACGACACACAGACGCATACACACACACAGACGCAGATTAGGGTTAGGGTTAGGTTTAGGAGAATGTTGCTTGCTTTGAGATCAAAACTTACTATGTACCAACAACTTACTATGTACCACAGACGCAGATTAGGGTTAGGGTTGACTAAAAAAAACTACATATCTTATGATTATGAGTCAAAACTTACTATGTACCAACAACTGTTCTCGTTTTAAAATCTGTTTCATCTCCACCGAATATTCTAGCCATACCAAAATCTGAAATTTTGGGGTTCATGTCCTTGTCAAGGAGAATGTTGCTTGCTTTGAGATCTCTATGTATAACTCTTAATCGTGAATCTTGATGAATAATTTTTTTCATATTTTTAAAATATACTAACGGCCCATTCCCCTTACAATTCAATTCTAAAATTACTATTTTTTCATATTTTTTAAATATGCTAATGGTCAAAGCCCGTTAGTATTCAATTGTACATATATTTATATGCCTATTAGAAAAAATAATTACTAACGGATATAGCCGTTAGAATAATTAAAATATTAACGGACATGAGTTGTTAGGAGGGTAGTTAGTAATATTATCCACGCCTATATACGCATAAAATTTATCCGTTAGAATTATTTTTTGTAACATGTGTTAGACCGTTACAATAGAGGTGTTTTGGTGTAGTGACTCTTCGTCAAGGTTAGTAGATACTACTTTGTGTTCGTGTCGGGGTCGTGTCATTAATTGCTAACTTGTGATTGTTATTTGGGAAATTGATATGTTACATCTATCCATTAATCTGAAATGATCATATGAAGTTTTATTTTGCCTTTTAGTGTGTAATATCTAACAGATAGGTATTTTTGTTGCTTCCAAATACGAAGTACACATTTTAGTATATGTTTATGACTTTGACCCCTCTTAAGTTCATATAGCTATCAAAGTGATATTGTTGCTTCTTAGTAAGTTTATCTAGAAAAGCTTAATATGAATAAGCTAAAAAAAGTCCATGAACAAAAAGAAGCACTTTCGACACACATACACGACACACACACAGACGCAGACACACACACACGACACACACGACACACACACACATACGTGTGTGTAGGAATTAAATCTGTGTGATAAATTTTTTTGGCGCAGACCAAAATAAACCAAAATACACTGTGAAAACTGGTTTTGTGTGTGTGCACAGTGTGCCTCAACCACTGTGTCTCAGTGTATCAGTCGAGCCACTGGTTTTGTGTGTGTGTCTTAGATACTACTATTTACTTTAATCTTTATCATCCAAATCTCATAATTCAATTTTAATTTCAATTGCAAAGAATTATCATTATTATAAGATATTATGGTATCATTATTATACTGCTAATTCTTTGTTTTCATCTATCTTACCAGATGGCACCCTATGTCACGACCCAATTCCGTAGAATCACTTGAGGCGTCCCCCGAATCGTGACCGCCGTGCGGGCCTGGAGTTGCGCCCGCACAAGGCTTTAATGATTTGCATAGCAAGCACATATTCAGAGTACGCAGATAAATTGAAACACAGATTTGAAACATAGAAAAGTTCTCTTTATTGATAATGAACATCTATTACAAACTCTTGAACGAGTTAGCTAATATGCCGAACGGCTTACATAAGAGATGACTCAAAATGAGATAGCAGTCCTGTACATTACATCCCTTTATAAACTCAAAATGATAAAGACCTCCAGGCTGGAGGATCGCTTTGCCACGGAGCTGCATTTGTGTATGAAGAGTTGCAGGCTCCTGACTCCAAAATGCTTCGGGGGCGCGGTGAAGATGCGCCAACAGTTGGACTGGATTGGGTAGACGACTTCGGCTCCTCGCTCGGTTCGCCTTGGTGCGGAGAACCTGTTTCAACGAGGGTCAGCATATCGAAACATGCTGGTGAAGGCGAGCTAGCCTGACTATACCAATCAACACATTGTTTAGTGAAGCATGTATATTTTTTGTGGGTTTCTATCTTGCCTTAGTTCATTTACAAGTAAGCAGCATATAGAATTTACTGAAATGAACGTGCCACCGTTAGGTGGATTTTACCTGACCGTCTGAATTACCTGCACAATACTTACCATGCCTTCCCTGCCACGAAGACACAAGTTAGTATGCAACAGGTTTAAATATACAGGGGATCACTGGCGGGATGCCATAATGGACGGGGCATAGTACATGAATGAAATAACAAGTTACGCAATGAACAGGGGCGCCACAAGTTATTCCATCCGATACAGGCGACTATTCAGGAGTTCCGTCCGGATCGGATCGGTGCCAGTGCCCCAGCAACTGTCCGCAGGAACTAAAACCTTGTGCACAAGTTGTCCGTGATCAACATATACACTAAGTTAACAGTTGAGGCAAATCAGGGCAATAACAGGTACGGGACAGTAACAGGAGGAGAGCTACTTTGGCATAGTCTCCCTATCAGATTATTGCATTCAGGATGAGTTATGTTCATAGCATAATTTAAAGAAGAGCATACATTCTAACTTGTATTATGCATATGATAAATATTTTCGAGCGAACACGCATGCAAGTAAGTAACCGTTCACAGTTTGATTGACAAGCAGTATTAACCAAGTCTATTCTCTTTTATCTTGGTTTCTTTTATTTTACTTGGTATCGTTTGATCGGGGCAAGGAGTGAAGCTGGAAGCAGGGCTAGCTAATCGGGTTGGTAGCCACTCACTTAGATTTTGGAAAGAAGAAGGAAAGAGGCGCTTCACGACTCCGCTCGCAAGCCGCCTACAGCTCGTTCACCTGCACACGAACAGCTCGATTAATACTTCTTCCTCTCTTTCCATTATCGGAATAGAAGTGCAAGTCAATGAACGAAAATAATGAAAACCATCGAAACCGTTCAAGGAAAACAAGCAAATCCCAAAACCAACTCAAAGCACGAAAGCAACAAGCGACATCGGAAACCGAGGCAATAAAAGATAGCAGCGGAGAGGTCCCTCCTGACTCTGCCGCTAAGCCGATCCTTGGGGGCGCAGTCCACTGAATATGGAAATCGATTCCGAAGAAACAAATCCATAACGAGGACGAGTTCTTAATTCAATCTATCCCGATCGAACGATACCGTCTTGTGTTTCTTAGCCGCGCTCTCCGCACCGAGAGAACGGGGCGCTACATCCTACCCAACCAATTGGAAGTTTTGTCCCGAAACTTAGGAATAGGGCCTACCGTTAGGGAGCAGGGGTACGGCGATCCGGGTGGGGGCAAGCATCGACCCGATGGTTAGGATCACCGCAACGGAGGCAAGACCCTAGCTTGCGACGGCACTTATCGACCGTATGACCCGGCTTGTTACAGAAATGACAAATTGGCCTCCGATTTCCTTTTTGTGAACCGTCGTCGTTGTGCCGCTTTGCAGCGTTGTTTCCTCCATCGTTGCCTTGGCGTTTGTGATTGTAGGTATGCACAGCGCCGGTGGAAACGTGAGGATACAGTGGCTCGAACGATAGGGCGTGATTCATGACTTTACGCATGGTTCCATACTGATTATTGGCCACGTGCGAATGGATGGCAGGACGGAGTCCACCTTCAAACCTTCTAGCTCGACTCGCTGCATCAGGTAAATAGGCCCTAGCGAATTTGGAGAGTCGGTTGAATTCGGCGGAATACTCTTTAACTGTCATCCTGCCTTGCCTCAGTTGTACGAAGTCGTTTTCTATCTTACGTTGCACTGGAGGGGGTATAAACTCCTCTTCAAATGCGGCATGAAAGGTCGTCCACGAGATCGCCTCATCTCCGTGATCAAATTGGAGAGATCGTCGATGCACGTCCCACCAATCGTGTGCGTTGAGGCGGAGCTGCAGTTGCGCGCAGGTGACGCGCTTATCTTCGGGGACCTCTAGCAGAGTGAAGTGGTCTTCGAGCTCGGCTAGCCAATCTAGAGCTACCACTGGGTCCTCAGTCCCGTTGAATGGGGTGTTGCAGACTTTCTTGAAATGGCCCAAGTTGAAGGCAATCACGTCCCTCGGCCTTGGAATTTGAGGCGTCTCCACTTCAAGCACGGGCTGTTCCACCGGAGTCGTTGCTGTTGCGGCGGAATGGTTGGCAGCCAAAGTCTGAACGATCTGTTGCAGGACATCTACCTGCTTTTGTTGGACTGAGAATCGGGTCTCTAGATTACTCTCGAGCTTGGCTTGGCGAGCATCGTCTCGTTGTCGTTGCGATTCTAACATTTGTATTACCCGCTCAAGCGGGTCGACTTGAGACATGCCTCGTTGGCTCCGAGAGCTTCCCGAAGTACCCGAACTGCTTTCTTGTGTTTCGTTTAGTGGTTGCGCTGCAGATTGCGCTGGATCCATTCCTTCAAAAGAAGGTAAATTATATTAGGATCATAATGTATTATGGACTTATTGCATGAACGTATCTCATTTTGGCCTAGCGAGTTCAAGAGTTCGCACAGGAAATTTTGATCGTTAAAGGAACTTTTCCAGCACGAAGTCTAAGGAACTTTGAATCTGTGCTCTAATACTGTAATGCCCCGTTCTCCCTATTCGGGGAGCGCGGCCAAGAAATACTTACGACCGTCCGAACGGGACAGATTGAATTAAGATCCTTTCCTCGTTATGGATTGGTTTCTTCGGAATCAGGTCCCATATACAATAGATTGTGCCTCGAGGATGGACTCGGCGGCAGAGTCGAGAGGGGCCTTTCCGTTGCGTTGGTTTCTTGTCCGTTTTCGTGCCGCTTGGTTGCCTTCTTGTTGGTTTTATGACTTGCATTTTCTTGAACGGTTTCAATGGATTTCATTGCTTTCGTTCTTAGGATTTCGCATTTCGTATCGAACCTTGGAGACCGAAGCAGGAGGTATTGATCATCCGTTGGTGCGTGCAGGTGATCGTGTAGACGACGCGCGAGCGGAGTCTTAGGGGTCTCTCCTTCTTCTTCCTATTCAACCAAACTTGTGAGTGGCTCTATTTTGATAAGCACCTTCTTTCCAAGGGCTCCGTTCATAATAACATTGACTCAGTGGTGCATTCAATCAAACGATACCAATTAAGTAACAAGTTGGATAACAAGATAAGATAAGAAGTAGGCTTGGAACACCCATTGCTTGTCATACAAAACCTTGCATAAATTCATTGATGCATGCATGTTCGTTGGGTGTTTAATGGGTTAGTATTTATTGATAGTTCAAAGTGTTCTTCTATAAACTGCTGCATGTTATTTCATATAACTGTTGGTTGATTGTGATAGTACAGTAAAGCAGTTTCGTACATGATATTCTTTAAATCGCTAGTAAGTAAATCTATGAAGTAGAGTTCGTAGAAATGGTCATGGGAATTCTTGTGCACAAGGGATCCAGGTTCCTGCGAACGGTTACCGGGGTACCGGGCCGTTTCGACCCGGGCGGAATCTACTTTCTTAGTCGTGGGAGCGGGGAATTGTAGCGGGGCTAGCTACCCGCGCTGCAAGCGTCGCCGCCAGCCCAGACTAAACCCATGATGGCTCCTAAACAACACAGAAAGATATTGTGTATATTTAAACTGTGCAGACTAACTATGTCTTCGTGACAGGGAAGGCTATGGTAAGTTGTACAGGTGGTTCAGACGGTACAGGTAAAGTCACCGAACGGTGGCATGTGGAATTATGTTCTTTTGTTCTTGCATACTTGCTAAATGAAATCTGAACTAGGCAAGAATAGAAACCCACCTAAGAACATAATTGTAGCATACTCATTAGATCTCATCACATGAGCTTGGTAAAGTTGAGCAGCTAGCCTTCACCAGTACTTTTCGAAGTACTGACCCTCGTTGTAGCAGGTTCCCCGGCGCAAGGCAACGCGGCGAGGAGCTGAAGTTCTCTCCGGACTTTTGGGATCCTTGGCGGTTCGTGGCCAAGACTTTTGGAGGCTCAAGCTAGAAGCCTTTCACTCTCTCCGTTGCTGAATATCGCTAAGGCGATGGTGCTTACTCGCACCCAAGGTGGTTTTGCGTTTTGAATCTATGTAAAGGGACATAATGTATGGATCGGCTATCTCATTTTGCGTCCAAGTTTGTAAGCCCGTGGGGCATTTTATACTTTTGAGTCAAGCGATGTAAAAAGATGTTCATTATGAATAAAAGAGAAACTTTTCTATGCCTCAACCTTGGGTTATCTTATATGTCCACTCTGTTGCATTGTTCTAAAGAATATCCTTATGCCTAAGGCCTTGTGCACGCGCGCCCTACGCGTGCACGGCATCACGCCCGGGGGACGATTATCGATTAGGCGAAATCGGGGCGTGACATATTGGTATCAGAGCATGCTTCAGATCCTTTGATCTCACAAAGAAAGTTTCTAAAGAGGACCTTGTTCCTTCCGAGTAGACCCTTGAATTCGCTTGGCCAAAATGAGATACGTTCCATACAGTGAGTCCATAATATACCTTGAGACTAATACAAGTTACTTTCCTTTCAAGGAACGATTTCCGAGCCGGGTGCACAAGCGCAGATGGTGGCGCAAGTACAAGCGAGTAGTTCAGGCACCTCGGGCAGCTCTGGGAGTCCAGCTGCCGCACCCTCTGCCGATCCGTTCGAGCGAATGATGTGTTTGATGGAGACGCAGCAAAAACAAGCTGAACTACGACAGAGTCAGTTCGAGTCACGGATCGAGGCTCAATTCGTGGCGCAGCGATTTCAGGCGGATACACAACAGAAGCAGATGAATAGTCTGCAAACAATGGTGACGAATATGGTCGCCAACAATCAGTCTGCATCCGCCCCCGCAACCGTACCTATAGTTGCTGAAGCCACCGGACCGCAGAATTCCCAGGGTACCTTACCCTCAGGCGAGAATGGGTCAATCGTGTCGATATCAGAATTTAAGAAGATGTGTCGTGCTACGTTTAAAGGCACCGAGGACCCTTCCTTAGCGATGGACTGGCTGGTCGAGTTGGAGGACCACTTCGAAGCGCTGTGCCTAGACGAGACCAAGAAAGTGGCGTGTACCCAGCTTCAGCTCCGACAAAATGCACATGACTGGTGGGATGTGCACAAGCAAGCTATTTTGAGTGAAGGTGGCACAACGGCTATCTCCTGGTCCGTGTTTCGCAAGGCCTTCGTGGAGGAATACCTTCCACCCGCCGTCCGTCGCGAAAAGGAAGACGAGTTTGCGCTACTGAAGCAGGGAGACATGACAGCGCGTCAGTACGCTTCAGAGTTCAACCGACTTGTAAAATTTGCCAAGTCTCAGCTCGCCGATGCCGAAAGTCGTGCACGAAAGTTCGAGCTCGGACTACGACCTTCTATCCGTGCTCACGTCGTAGTGACTCAATATCGTACCATGCGGGAATCCTTGAATCATGCACTGTCCCTAGAGTCGCAGTATCCTCCAGTTCGCACCGACGCTGTGCAAAATTACAATCACAAGCGTCCTGCCAACACAGGAGGAAACAACGCGCATAAGCGCCGCAACAACAACGGCGGCTCCCAAGACTCGAATCAAGGAAAGAGGCAAGGACAGAATTGTGCCTACTGCCGCAAGCCAGGACACCACGTCAGCGAATGTCGCGCGAGCAAAGGAGGATGTTTCAGTTGTGGCAAGATGGGCCACATTGCTCGTAATTGTCCAACCCGCTCCAACGATCCATCTTCACACCGTCCGCAGCAAAATAATGACTCAGCTCAGGGTCAGGGGCAAACTCAACGAGCGAACCAGACACCGCAAAACGCTCAGGGCCGAGTCTATGCTTTGACTCGGGATGAGGCACTTGCATCGAACACGACGGTGTCAGGTATATTACTTTTTAATAATGTACCTGCTCGAGTATTATTTGATTCTGGTACAACACATAGCTTCATTTCGGCAAATTTTGCCGCCGAACACACATTCCCTATGACACCGCTAGGCTTAAACCTAAGTGTTAGCACTCCTTCGGGCGTAGATTTATCGGCTCGCTTAGTCTGTCGTGAAGGTAACATTTGCATCGGGGGACGGAGATTGTCATTAGATGCGATAGTTCTAGACATAAGGGACTATGATCTTATTCTGGGGATGGATTGGCTCGGCGCTTGTTCAGCTACAATCGACTGTGCGAAAAAGAAAGTCGTATTTCGTTTGCCCGGCGAGATCGAGTTTTGCTTCACGTGCAGTCCTGAGTCGAAAGCGTCGAATGCCTGCATGGTGATCTCAGCAATGTCTGCTCGACGGATGATTCACTCCGGCTGCGAAGGGTACTTAGCGTCCGTTCGAGACACTCGGCAAGATTGCGCAAACGTTGAGTCTATTCCCGTTGTGGCAGATTTTCCTGATGTGTTCCCCGACGAGTTGCCAGGCATGCCGCCCGATCGAGAGACAGAGTTTACTATAGACACATTCCCAGAAACTCGACCAATTTCCAAGATGCCGTATCGAATGGCCCCGGCAGAATTGAAGGAGCTTAAAGTGCAGTTGCAAGACTTGCTAGATTGAGGATACATTCAGCCTAGTGTATCTCCGTGGGGTGCGCCTGTACTATTCGTAAAGAAAAAGGATGGCTCGTTGCGGCTCTGCATCGACTATCGAGAATTGAATAAAGCAACCATTCGTAACCAGTATCCTCTTCCAAGAATAGACGATCTTTTCGATCAGTTGTAAGCTGCCACGGTATTCTCTAAAATCGACCTCCGTTCGGGCTATCACCAATTAAAGATCAAGCCAGACGATGTGCCAAAGTCAGCTTTTCGAACTCGCTATGGCCATTATGAGTTCCTGGTGATGCCGTTCGGACTAACCAATGCACCCACTGCCTTTATGAGTTTAATGAACCTCGTGTTCCGGCCCTATCTCGATAAGTTTGTAGTAGTATTCATCGATGATATCTTGGTGTATTCGAAGAGTGAGGAAGAACATGCAGAGCACTTGCGGACCGTGCTACAAACTCTTCGGGACAACCAGCTATATGCTAAACTGAGTAAGTGTGAATTCTGGCTAAGTAGTGTATCTTTCCTCGGGCACATCATTTCTGCGGGAGGCATCTCAGTCGATCCGAAGAAGGTGGAGGCCATTGTCGAGTGGAAGCGACCTGTATCCGTTAGCGAGATTCGAAGCTTCCTCGGGCTAGCGGGCTACTACAAACGGTTCGTGAAGGATTTTTCCAAACTTGCACTACCTCTGACTCGCCTCACACAAAAGGGAGTCGCATTTGAGTGGTCCGCCGACTGCGAAGCTTCGTTTAAAGAGTTAAAGCATCGCCTCACCTCTGCCCCGTTACTTGCACTACCAGACGAGATCTCGGGATTCCAAATATTTAGCGACGCGTCCGGGCAAGGCTTGGGGTGTGTACTTATGCAGCGAGATCGAGTGATAGCCTATGCCTCCAGGCAACTAAAGAAGCACGAAAAAAATTATCCTACACACGACCTGGAATTAGCGGCAATTGTCTTTGGCCTGAAATTGTGGCGACACTACCTTTATGGAGTGCCTTGCCGAATTTATACTGATCACAAGAGCTTAAAGTACCTATTCACCCAGACAGACCTCAACCTTCGTCAGCGCCGTTGGCTAGAATTGATAAAAGATTACGACTTGACGATAGACTACACGCCTGGAAAAGGGAACGTTGTAGCGGATGCTTTGAGTCGGATCTTCGTTGGATCTCTGTCAGTCGATCGCAGGTTACGAAGGGACTTAGAAGAAATGGGCATCGAACTCCGAATTCGATATCGTGGCGCACGGGTCGCTCAAATGCGATTCGTACCCAACCTAATAGAGCGGGTCACATCTACTCAGAAAGACGACCCTTTCCTAAGGAAGATGCACGAGCAGATTCTAGCGGGGAAGGCGAAGGACTTTGCAGTAGATGAAACTGGAGCGTTGCGGGTGAAAGGAAGGCTATGCGTCTCCGATGATTTAGAACTTAGAAAGGAGATCCTTGCGGAAGCTCATTACGCAGCCTATATGATCCATTCCGGGAGCACGAAGATGTATAAGAACCTCCGAACGACCTTCTGGTGGCACGGCATGAAGAAAGATGTTGCACTCTTTGTGTCCCAATGCATAACTTGTCAAAGGGTGAAAGCAGAGCATCAGAGGCCGGGCGGGGAGATGCAAAATCTTGCTATCCCGGAATGGAAGTGGGAGCACATCTGCATGGATTTTATTGTTGGCCTGCCAAGGACGCAACGGAGGAACGACGCAATCTGGGTTATCGTCGACCGGTTAACCAAGTCTGCACACTTCATTGCCATCAAAAGTACTTGGAGCGCCGATCGCCTCGCCCAGACCTACCTTGACTAGATAGTCCGGCTGCACGGAGTGCCAGTTTCTATAGTATCAGATCGGGACGGGCGATTCATCTCGCGGTTCTGGGAAAGCCTTCAGTTGGCGATGGGGACCAAGTTGAAGTTTAGCTCAGCCTATCATCCACAAACCGATGGTCAGACGGAACAAGTGAATCAGATACTAGAAGACATGTTGCGCCTCTGCGTGATCGATTCGAAGTCAAGTTGGGACGTCTACCTGCCGCTGGCCGAATTTGCATACAACAACAGTTATCAGTCCAGCATCGAGATGGCTCCGTACGAGGCTTTGTATGGGCGGAAGTGTAGGTCACCAATCTGCTGGGACGAAGTCGGAGAACGGCAAATCCTTGGGCCGGAGCTGGTTGAACAAACCGTCCGAAAGGTTCGGTTGATTCGTGAACGGTTGAAGACAGCACAAAGCCGACAAAAGAGCTATGTCGATGCTCGACGTCGCCCCCTTGAATTCTTTGAAGGGGACCATATGTTCTTGAAAGTCTCGCCTATGCGCGGAGTCATGCGATTCGGAGTAAAAGGAAAGCTAAGTCCGAGATTTGTTGGACCGTTTGAAGTTCTCAAATGGGTTACTCCGGTCGCCTATCAAGTTGCTTTGCCGCCTGCCCTATCAGAAGTATACGACATTTTTCACGTTTCTCAGCTGAGAAAGTTTGTACACGACCCGAACCACATAGTCGACTTGGGGCAGTTGAATCTGCAAGCGGACTTATCGTACGCGGTGGAGCCTGTCCAAGTTTTGGATCGTAAAGAGAAGCAGTTGCGGAACCGAACCGTCTCGCTAGTGCGCGTCCTGTGGCGGAACCACTCGGTCGAGGAGTCGACCTGGGAACTTGAAGCTGATATGAGGGAAAGGTTCCCCTCATTATTCCTTAGTGGTAGGTTCTATTTCTAAGTTTCGGGACGAAACTTTCTTTTGGATGGTTATGATGTAATGCCCCGTTCCCCCTATTCGGGGAGCGCGGCCAAGAAATACTTACGACCGTCCGAACGGGACAGATTGAATTAAGATCCTTTCCTCGTTATGGATTGGTTTCTTCGGAATCAGGTCCCATATACAATGGATTGTGCCTCGAGGATGGACTCGGCGGCAGAGTCGAGAGGGGCCTTTCCGTTGCGTTGGTTTCTTGTCCGTTTTCGTGCCGCTTGGTTGCCTTCTTGTTGGTTTTATGACTTGCGTTTTCTTGAACGGTTTCAATGGATTTCTTTGCTTTCGTTCTTAGGATTTCGCATTTTGTATCGAACCTTGGAGACCGAAGCAGGAGGTATTGATCATCCGTTGGTGCGTGCAGGTGATCGTGTAGACGACGCGCGAGCGGAGTCTTAGGGGTCTCTCCTTCTTCTTCCTATTCAACCAAACTTGTGAGTGGCTCTATTTCGATAAGCACCTTCTTTCCAAGGGCTTCGTTCATAATAACATTGACTCAGTGGTGCATTCAATCAAACGATACCAATTAAGTAACAAGTTGGATAACAAGATAAGATAAGAAGTAGGCTTGGAACACCCATTGCTTGTCATACAAAACCTTACATAAATTCATTGATGCATGCATGTTCGTTGGGTGTTTAATGGGTTGGTATTTATTGATAGTTCAAAGTGTTCTTCTATAAACTGCTGCATGTTATTTCATATAACTGTTGGTTGATTGTGATAGTACAGTAAAGCAGTTTCGTACATGATATTCTTTAAATCGCTAGTAAGTAAATCTATGAAGTAGAGTTCGTAGAAATGGTCATGGGAATTCTTGTGCACAAGGGATCCAGGTTCCTGCGAACGGTTACCGGGGCACCGGGCCATTTCGACCCGGGCGGAATCTACTTTCTTAGTCGTGGGAGCGGGGAATTGTAGCGGGGCTAGCTACCCGCGCTGCAAGCGTCGCCGCCAGCCCAGACTAAACCCATGATGGCTCCTAAACAACACAGAAAGATATTGTGTATATTTAAACTGTGCAGACTAACTATGTCTTCGTGACAGGGAAGGCTATGGTAAGTTGTACAGGTGGTTCAGACGGTACAGGTAAAGTCACCGAACGGTGGCATGTGGAATTATGTTCTTTTGTTCTTGCATACTTGCTAAATGAAATCTGAACTAGGCAAGAATAGAAACCCACCTAAGAACATAATTGTAGCATACTCATTAGATCTCATCACATGAGCTTGGTAAAGTTGAGCAGCTAGCCTTCACCAGTACTTTTCGAAGTACTGACCCTCGTTGTAGCAGGTTCCCCGGCGCAAGGCAACGCGGCGAGGAGCTGAAGTTCTCTCCGGACTTTTGGGATCCTTGGCGGTTCGTGGCCAAGACTTTTGGAGGCTCAAGCTAGAAGCCTTTCACTCTCTCCGTTGCTGAATATCGCTAAGGCGATGGTGCTTACTCGCACCCAAGGTGATTTTGCGTTTTGAATCTATGTAAAGGGACATAATGTATGGATCGGCTATCTCATTTTGCGTCCAAGTTTGTAAGCCCGTGGGGCATTTTATACTTTTGAGTCAAGCGATGTAAAAAGATGTTCATTATGAATAAAAGAGAAACTTTTCTATGCCTCAACCTTGGGTTATCTTATATGTCCACTCTGTTGCATTGTTCTAAAGAATATCCTTATGCCTAAGGCCTTGTGCACGCGCGCCCTACGCGTGCACGGCATCACGCCCGGGGGACGATTATCGATTAGGCGAAATCGGGGCGTGACAAATACCACTATGTCATGACCCAATTTCGTAGAATCACTTGAGGCGTCCCCCGAATCGTGACCGCCGTGCGGGCCTGGAGTTGCGCCCGCACAAGGCTTTAATGATTTGCATAGCAAGCACATATTCAGAGTACGCAGATAAATTGAAACACAGATTTAAAACATAGAAAAGTTCTCTTTATTGATAATGAACATCTATTACAAACTCTTGAACGAGTTAGCTAATATGCCGAACGGCTTACATAAGAGATGACTCAAAATGAGATAGCAGTCCTGTACATTACATCCCTTTATAAACTCAAAATGATAAAGACCTCCAGGCTGGAGGATCGCTTTGCCACGGAGCTGCATTTGTGTATGAAGAGTTGCAGGCTCCTGACTCCAAAATGCTTCGGGGGCGCGGTGAAGATGCGCCAACAGTTGGACTGGATCGGGTAGACGACTTCGGCTCCTCGCTCGGTTCGCCTTGGTGCGGAGAACCTGTTTCAACGAGGGTCAGCATATCGAAACATGCTGGTGAAGGCGAGCTAGCCTGACTATACCAATCAACACATTGTTTAGTGAAGCATGCATATTTTTTGTGGGTTTCTATCTTGCCTTAGTTCATTTACAAGTAAGCAGCATATAGAATTTACTGAAATGAACGTGCCACCGTTAGGTGGATTTTACCTGACCGTCTGAATTACCTGTACAATACTTACCATGTCTTCCCTGCCACGAAGACACAAGTTAGTATGCAACAGGTTTAAATATACAGGGGATCACTGGCGGGATGCCATAATGGACGGGGCATAGTACATGAATGAAATAACAAGTTACGCAATGAACAGGGGCGCCACAAGTTATTCCATCCGATACAGGCGACTATTCAGGAGTTCCGTCCGGATCGGATCGGTGCCAGTGCCCCAGCAACCGTCCGCAAGAACTAAGACCTTGTGCACAAGTTGTCCGTGATCAACATATACACTAAGTTAACAGTTGAGACAAATCAGGGCAATAACAGGTATGGGACAGTAACAGGAGGAGAGCTACTTTGGCATAGTCTCCCTATCAGATTATTGCATTCAGGATGAGTTATGTTCATAGCATAATTTAAAGAAGAGCATACATTCTAACTTGTATTATGCATATGATAAATATTTCCGAGCGAACACGCATGCAAGTAAGTAACCGTTTACAGTTTGATTGACAAGCAGTATTAACCAAGTCTATTCTCTTTTATCTTGGTTTCTTTTATTTTACTTGGTATCGTTTGATCGGGGCAAGGAGTGAAGCTGGAAGCAGGGCTAGCTAATCGGGTTGGTAGCCACTCACTTAGATTTTAGAAAGAAGAAGGAAAGAGGTGCTTCACGACTCCGCTCGCAAGCCGTCTACAGCTCGTTCACCTGCACACGAACAGCTCGATTAATACTTCTTTCTCTCTTTCCATTATCGGAATAGAAGTGCAAGTCAATGAACGAAAATAATGAAAACCATCGAAACCGTTCAAGGAAAACAAGCAAATCCCAAAACCAACTCAAAGCACGAAAGCAACAAGCGACATCGGAAACCGAGGCAATAAAAGATAGCAGCGGAGAGGTCCCTCCTGACTCTGCCGCTAAGCCGATCCTTGGGGGCACAGTCCACTGAATATAGAAATCGATTCCGAAGAAACAAATCCATAACGAGGACGAGTTCTTAATTCAATCTATCCCGATCGAACGATACCGTCTTGTGTTTCTTAGCCGCGCTCTCCGCACCGGAAGAACGGGGCGCTACACCCAAGAGAGCGACACCTCCTACTGTTAAGGAGGAAGTGATGCCTCCTACTGTTAAGGAGGAAGTGATGCCTCCTACTGTTAAGGAGGAAGAGATACCACCTGCGGGGAGTTCCAGTCACCCAGCACCTATCGCGACTGTATCTCAGACGGGGAGTTCCAGTCACCCAGCACCCATAGCGGAGCTTGATAATATAAATGCTGTTTATGCGCAGTATTTGAGGGACTGGTATCAGCCCCGTTTTGGAAATCCTCAAGATTGATACTATAATGTTTCATATACTTATATATTATGCATTTTGTGTTACTGTGATACTCTGATACTTATATATTATGTATTTTGTGATGCTGTTTATGCCCATTTTGTGTGACTGTGATACTTTTATAACTGTGATACTTTTATTGTCTGTCTATAATGTTTGTGTTCCATCGAAGGGGTCGGCGAACCCATAGAATTCAACGGAGGGTTGCTCCGGGTCTATTTTTAATTACAAATTTATAAATTAGAGGAATAATAGTTTGGAACAATTCAGTTTTTTTTTTTTAATTTTTTTTATAAATTTAGCGACGTATTTAGCGACGTTTAGCGACGTCTAGCGACGTTTTTATAAGTCGCTAAACAAGTCGCTAATTAGCGACGTGTAAATAGCCGTCGCTAACAATGTCGCTAAACGTCGCTAAATATGTCGCTGTACGTCGCAAATTCCTGACATGGCAGTACTGCCAGGTCATTAAAGACGTCGCTGTTACGTCGCTATAAAAGTCGCTAATAAGCGACGTTTAGCGACTTTAATAAACGTCGCTATTTCGTGACGCCGCGTCGCTAAACGTCGCTACATTTAGCGACTCAATAAAGTCGCTAAAAAATGTCGGCATAGCGACGTTTAGCGACGTTTTTCCGTTCAGCGACTTGGTTTTTTCCGACTGCGTTACAACGTCGCTAATTACGTCGCTAAACGAGTTTAGCGACGTTTTATTGTCATTTGGCGACGTTTTTTGGCGTCGCTAATTTGACTTTTTTTGGTAGTGAACAAACAATGATGGATAAAGAACTAAAATCGATAACTAATAGCGTAACACAACATAATGTAGGCATAAACTGGTTTTGTAAACATAAACTGGTTTTTTAAATATAACTTATCTGTAAATTATTTTGTAGCATGAAATAAAACTGAAACTGGAACATAACTGGAACCTATACTGGAATGCATATACTAAAATACATAATGTTATGAACTGCGGCTCAATAACAACAACTGGTAGTGCCACAACACATCATAGATCTTGTAACCACATTATGCAACAAATTATATGACTACCACGGTACATCATAAAGTCTTGTATGTATCGTGGCATGCGTAAACTTGGTAGGTCATGGGGCCCTTGTCTAGCAGGGTTGGTCCATACCTCATGGGGCCCTTGGAGATCGGGGTAGCCGGTAGCGCAATATTCTTTCCTCCCAATGATCTAGTCAAATTTTATCTCATTTAATCATTATTTCAAGTTTTTGAGTTGTGGACACTCGAGAACTTCCTAGAATGATGAGTTACGAGTACGAGCTATTCATGAGTTATCACTGGCAAATTTATCATATCCGCAACACGCGATACATTGGGCAATACTCACACTCGATTGCCTGATGCCAAATGCAATAGGTTTCTCATACACAACAATTTTCATGGTGTCTTGAGGGTCAAAACATGTGCTTGTACGAAGAGAGAAGCGAGGTAAGAAACAATGAGACATTGTCTTCTTCCTCCACCTTTGCACCAAAGGTGTAAAATTGGTTGATAAGACTGTTGAACACATTCAAGTGTTCCGATTTATTTTCATCCTCTTTTATTCTCAGATCATATAACTGCTGCTTTAGGTAGAGTCTTGTCGTGACAGACTTTGGCACCTATAGCCTATCAAGCTTTTTTCCAAAGCCTCATAGTTTCTTCATCTATGATATTGAAGAGAACATTGTCGGCCAACCACATCCTTATAGAACTCAATAGTCTTTATCTTAATGCCCTTCTACTCAACATTCTTCATTGTCTCTGGCTTCTTGGATTTTATCAATAAGACTTTATGAAAGTCTTGTTGTACTAAAAGATCTTTAACACTAATTTGTCACAACCTGAGGTTCCCTTTGCCTTTGTACTTTTCCACCTTAAATCTGGTACTTCTCTACCTTATATCGTCCGAGAAGTGTTGTAGACTTCACTACCATTGCCGATCTTCCAGATCTTCAACCAAAGCTTTGATACTACTTATTGGAAATAAAAATATAAATTTCCAAGATATGCACCCGCGATGAACCGACAACCGCAATATCAAACACGGTAACCAACTCTTGCAGAAAATAAAGACCGCATTCATGTTTAGAAACTCAATAGAATTACTAAACATGAGTCAAATCCTAACAACACCAATTGAGGATATGGAGGTGGCACGAATTGAGAATAAGACAAGAGAATCATCAAAGGTGGTTCGGACATGTACAAAGCAGACCATAGATGCACCGGTTAGAAGGAGCGGTGATATTTTAGTTGAAGGAGCTGCTATAACTAGGGCAAGACCTAGACGGACTTGGATTGAGTCGGTATTTAGGAAGCACATACACTCCAGAAGTTAGAATCGTACTGTATCTGATACGTATCATACACTACAAAATATACTAGGACACACCAAAATAAGTTTCATTTACGTGTCGCAGTTCTTACCGTGTTATGTCATATTTGTGACTGCAACATACAAAGTATCTATTTATTTTTTAGCTAAATTGAAGAAAATGAGTCAAATAACTGACCCCAAATTTTTTGGGATAAATGATTTATTGTTAGAGAAGAGACTGGTTTAATAAAAGGTTAAGTTAGTGTGTCAAAATTTGTGTGTGTGTGGTGGTGGTGGTGGCGGTGGCGGCGGTGGCGGCGGCGGCGGCGGCAAAGAAGCAAAGTAAAGAAGATATTACTGTTTCTCTGTTTTTGTTGTATATATGATGCGAATGTCTTTATTAACACCATCTGCCTCCAATATTAATAACTGCTTTAATGATATCTTTGTTTCATATCTTTGAAGCAAATTGAAGGGTACTCTTGAATAGTAGTTAGTTTGCTGAAAAACACTGCTAGAGATGGTGCATTTCATAGGTATGGTTCTCCCAGTATGAAAGATATTCAGGTTTTCTCATCTGCATATCGACTGCGATTGGATGAAGCAGTGGTGGCTGGAAAAATTCGAGAAAATATATCTCTGGAGCTAATTTCTTCTACCTTCTAAAATGTTTGAAGTGTTTTTTTGCTGCATCTTCTATAACAATTCTCTTTCTTCTTTGCAAGTTCGATGGGAATTATCCCAAGAAATTCTTCTTAATAATTGCTCCACTGTACTCTTCTTTGTTACTCTAGGGCTGATTACAAAAACCATATTGAAATGTTAATTAGGAATGATTCATGCATTGGATAGAGCTTCTCTTTGGCATTTATGTGGAATTTGATGGCTTAGAGATGGCATGATTCATTTCTCTTTGGAATTGAACCCTCTTACGCAAATTTAGTTTTGGGCCAAATTCAATCCCAGGTCTTGTAGGTGATCCCCAAGTAGGATAACCAACTGCTCTACAATTGCAAGTATCCACAGGATATCAAGTGATCATTGTTATTTATCATTCTGTTTAGGTCTAGTTCTATAATTTGATTATAAGGTTCACATATCTTTATGTCGAGTCTCAACACTCATGTTACTAGCATCTCTAGATAATGAAAATGGAGCAACCAAACGGATAAAACTTGACAGTCCCACTGCGTCCACCATTTTTCGTAAAGAAGCAACCTAGTTCTTATGGACATGGTGTTTCTCTCATTCTCTAATATTTCACTATGAAAGTTATTTCTAACGATGTCTTTTATGCTCTTGAGGTGTCATCTCCTGGTGTTGAAAGGGTTGTTCGGATTCCATATAAGCTTGAAAGGTTCAAAGAGAAGCCCATGTATGTGAGGTATGCCATTGATGGCGCTGCAGGAAGGGAAGGTCACTGAACAAGAAACAGATAGAATGGCGGTTGCATACTCCATTTGATTCCTTGCGCCTGGTTAGGGTGCATTCTGATTGTTAAGCTTTCTGGAAAGCCTTGCAGTTTGTGTCAAGGACAATGCAGTTACAACTGGAAGCTGAGTACACTACGGATAGGTGGAGTTCTTTGCAAGTGTTGTATGTAACATGTAAGTGATGACAGGATACAGCAGTGGGATCAACTAATCAACTGCACTCGTCTAACATTGTAGAGATGGTAAACGATTCATTGAGATGTCCCTATCTGTCAGTGTGTGCGTTAAATTTCCAGTAACTTTTAAGCTTATCATACAAGTATTAAGGAGATGAAAATTTTGGCAGATACTGATGAGAGACTTGAGAGTATGCACAAGTTTTGAGTTATGTGACTTGAGTAATTTACTATAGATGATCAAGTGACCGAGATACCATTTAGAGATATATATGGCAGTCTGTCTAGTCTTGGTCTTCACTTTGACATAGCAATGGGATTTGTGCTGCTTCTTTTTGCCTATTTTTCTCTGTTTTAGCACGTTCTGAAACTCGATGTGGGGGGGGGGGGGGGGGGGGGGGGGGGGGGGTGGGATTGGGGCATTATGAAGGTTTAGTCTGCCTCTGGTTGCATATTCTTGCATGTAAAATTAGGATTAGTTACCATATGCCAGCTATGCCTTGAAATGCCTCTCTATTTCTTTGAAAATGATGTTAACCAAGTTTCAAGGTCAATTTTAGATTGTTGATATTAAGATTTGAGCCTACATTTCAAGCACACCTTTAATTCGGGCCTGGTTTGGGCTTTGAGAATCTTGGACTGTCGGGCCTTTATCAGTTGGTAGTTGCTAGTAACATGCATAAATTTTTGTTGTTGAAAAATGGTTTAAATTAGAATTTGTTATCTGTCCCGTGTGATCGAACTACATGATTTGGCTATAGATAGATAATATTAGATAGTTAATCAATTAGTTAGAATTTATTTATTTCTTAATTTTTAATTACGTGAGAATATACATATGGTTTAGACGGTTTATTTTGCACATTTTTTAAGTTTTTTTTAATAAAGAGTAGAGATGTTATCAGTCATATGCAGGCTAACAAATGCTTCAATATATTACATTGTGGTTGCTATTCTTCAATTGAGGAACCCTGATTTCTGTGGATGCTTTAATTTAGATTGTGCATGTGTTCCTCAATTGAGAAATCTTGATTATAAATTGGCGAGAGTTGAAACAGATTGGTAGAAAAAAGTAACGAAAAATAGAATCTATTCTGAAGTTTAAATCTAAAGAATGATTCTCAACAAACAATCAATAGTTATGTAGTTTCTGACCAACCAAAAGAAGCTGAACCAAGTTATGGAGGCTTTGTACAAAGACGGAGGAACAATAGCAAGGCGATTGTCACGATAAGCCAACTTCGATGTGTGCTAAGGTAGGGACAGTAAAATGAGTTTGCAGACAAATGAGTAAGGGGGGTATGCACTCATTGTCGTAAATCAAAATTGTCACTTGTCGACTCCACAACGATGTAATCAACTTTTAGGGACTGTTTTGGTTAGCTGTAAAAGCAAATACAACAACATTCGTTGTAGCATTTACACAAATTCGGGTGTTTGGTTGCCTTTAAATAGTCATTAATGCAACAAAAGCTCTAATATATACATCTAATCTTGTAGCATTCAACTCCAATTACAGCAGCATTTGCTTGATATGGATTCTTTTGGTGCCAAATCTCTGGTCAAGATAAAACTAGGTTCAAGAAAATACTTGCTCTGATGCAGCAGACTCTAGATTCCAGATCTTGGGTCCACTATCAGTTCAGGAAATGTCAATCTTAACACTGTAAATGGAGGATTTGAACATCTGATAAATTTGATGATTTACCTTAAAAATGGACTGATGTCTCACTATTCTAGTCAGGAAGGGGCAAGTTATTGCCATCTGCAATAATGCATTTCAGAATGCTGTGACCCACACACTATAGTGAAAAGATGAAAGCAGCAATCAATAGTGTCAGAAGTAAGCACCTCTGTCTTATACTTGATGTCTGTCGCCATGGGGTTCACAACAAGGGATCTGAATAAAAAAAAATTGTCATATACATTGAGCATAATTTATGGATACCCATAATAAGATGGAGACGAGCAAATAATTCACTTTATCTGATGCAACATATTGAGCATCAACATGGAGCTAATATATGTAGTTGCCATGTTAACATCCAAACCTACATGGATATATGTTTTCTTAACTTCAGCATTTTTTTTTTATTTCTTTCTTTCCATGCAATATGACAAACTGAACATACTGCCAGACTTTATGACTCTATTTACATCTAAAATACATGAAACATGAACGAAACACATACATATTGCACACCTAACCTTGTTGTCTTCCTGATATAATGATATTATCCCAAAGTTGCAACTTGCAAGCTAGTGTATGTGCAGAAAGTATTTGTGAAAGGAAACGCTGGGAGAAAAATATGTTTCTAATTACAAGTTATTATTAGCAGATAATGTCGAATCTGTTGCTAACTTGATGTTCAATGATTGAAGTTTGTATGTGAGCTACCTTGGTCTACCATGGTCTCATCAGGGAAGTTCTTCATTCACCTCACATTTCTATTAGGTTTGACATTGTAGTATATCTAGTCGTGCTTTAACTTTCAATATCTTTGTTCTAAAAATAAAGCAACATGCCGAAGCTGTAGCAAACATAACAATTAATTGCTTGCAATAAATCTAATATGTCTGCATTATTAGGTGGAACACGGCTTATTCTATTGATTAAATGCTCTAATTATAATCTTTCAAAATTCCTAGAGGAACTCATAAGTTCTTAATTTTTTGAAATAATACAATTTACAACCGTTGTATTACATGCATCTTACCTTTTGACTTTTTCAAAGGGTTTTAATACAAAAATACAAATGACTAAACTGAAAAAAATTGTCCACTTGTGATATCTTTATTGCAAGTTCAACTCATGGTTCTTATTTGAGTTTCTGTAATTGAACTCTATATCTTTTCACTTGCACCAGGAACTGACTCTAGAATATGTAATATCTTTTTCTCATGGCATTTCTTAAAACAAAACTACTGAAAACTTAAACCACCAATAACGAGAATGTAATAGGAAGAAACCCCAACTATAATTGTTATGTGCACTCATGAGCAAACGAAGGAAGTTCAAAGAGTACTAAAGCTGTATAAGCTTATATGAAGGGGTCAAATCAACTTAAAGTTAATGATAGGAAGCTTCGATGTTCCTAACATGTCGGCTAGAAGAATTAATGTTCAGTGTATCAACTCCATGAGGACTTTAATGAAGCCTTCACAAACAAGCATGATCCTAATATTATGTGGGTTGGTGTTGACGGACGCAAGTAAATATCCTGTACTCTACCACAGAAATACTACATATCTATTTCGTTTCCCTCTTCCAAAATTAATGGCTTGGAAGTAAGCAAAATACATACGTACGTCAGAAGGCAAGCAAGAGAACTAAATATACCATGTTTTATAATCGATTGATTGACCAGTGCTGTACTTCCAGTTGAGTATGAATTCCTTGCTAGTTTCAAGTGTTGAAGCCGAGTTAATCCGAGTATCGAGCCATGACGTCAATTATAGCAGAAGTAACATGTTTTTTTTTCCTTGTTAGATGCATCAACATATCCATTAGACTCAAGATACCTTATATATTTGAGTGACAATAAAATTTTCCATTTACTTGTAAACCTAAGTTTCCTTCCATTTGAATTTCCTCTCTACCGGTCAGTGTTGTCGGACTTTAGACCCGAGACGAACCCTTGAAGTGGTGATTTCAAAGCTTAATTTTTTTTCTTTTCCCTTCCATTGACAATGATAGAATAGTATTATCAACAACAAATGTTCATAGAAAGAAATCAATCAATTAAAATATTAAATTTGAACTTGGTATGAGTAATCATCTATGTTGTTGTATGCAATATACATGTAGACATAAATCACATGATCATATATACATATATGGTAATCGGTGAGAATGTCCTCAATCCTCTAAAGTTCTAGATATCTAGATCAAAGAATAAAATTATAACTTGTTCTGTTGTTCAATTACTTCCAAGAAACAGAGAGATATAGAGACGGAAGAGTAGGGGAGATTGAGAGCGTCAGACTGTTAGAGCGATGGAGGGATAGAGGAGATTGAGAGCGTCATATTGTTAGAAGAATGAAAGAGGTAGAGAATTTTGACAGAGACTGCACCAAAATTTTCTTTAATCTGACTGACTTGTCTCTTGATATCCTATTATATGACGTTTAGATATCCTATAATAAAAAAATAAAAACTTTTTAAGCAGACTAAAAATATTATAACGAGTCAGGTCAACTTTTGGGCTTACACATAATAAATAGTATAAAAAAATTGTGTCCTTAAAATTTGATGGACCTCATATCAAGTCGGAACCTGCTAACAGCTCTGATATATTAAAGATACTGAGTAATGCTAGCTGTACAAATCTTATGTGAACGAATTTTCGTTTCAGGCAGTGTTCGATGTTTCCTTCTCTCCTTCGAACTTACCTCCTAGTCTTCCTCTTCACTAATCCTAACACTTTGTTTGGAACTTTGGTGGGAAGGGAAAGAAAATTTGAGGGAAAAGAAAGTGGAGGGAGGTAAAATGGAAGTAAAGTTAATCTTCACTCTTGTTTGGATGAACAAAAGTAGAAGAATGAAAAATTTTAAAATAAATTTTTGTTTGTTTGTGGATAGAGAGATAATTACTATTTAATCATTGGTATTCTCAAATCATAATTTATGCTTACATTTTGGAGGGATAGGTAGGTAAAATTTTCCAAAATTCTCTCCTCTCTCTCCATCTTTCTCCCACTTTTGTGATATTTTTTTAATGGGATCCACGTAAAAAAATTTCTCAAATTCTTCTTCCCCCTTTCCAAACTAGAACTCCCGAAATTATTGTGTCCTATTCTATCTCCTCTCTGTTTTTTTTAACTAACCGGTGGGAACAAGAAGTATATAGGTGGGGGAACAAAACGGGACACAGTGTTTCTGGGACAGTTGATTTGATCCGTTTTCAAACACCATCACCTTTAATTTTTTTCACTTTTCTCTTAACTTTTTTCTTTCTTCCATTCTACTCCCTTTCCAAACAGTATCCAAGGGCCATCAATTCCCTATATATATATATATATATATATATATATATATATATATACAGAACAAGAATGGCATTAGTTCCTAGCATAAAAAATAATTTACTTATAAATTAAAACGCCATCATGCAAAGTCCATTGCCATGTGCATGTGGAGCACTCCTTACCTGCACATGCGAGGGACAATTAAAGCCTAATAAATACCATCCATGAATGATGAATGCTCTCAGACATAGACTAATGAAATCAAACTTAGTTTACTACATAATTTTCAGCACTTCTTTGTGGTAAACCAAAAGGTGTATACACATTTACTATAGACTACGAATATACTCAATATAAAGCTCAAGCTACCTAGTGCTCCTCACCATGTAGACTTTTGCCCCTTCTCGAGATGTGCTCCTTCACCCTTGGGTAAGGTCAGGGCTCAAAAGTAGACAGGCTCTCAATTCTCAATTCTTAAAATAAGTTGAATCTGGATCCACATAAATTCTGACTCACCCAAAATCTGTCATGGTGCAAAAGTTTAGAGAGAAGCTAATACAAATTTAGGAGCTTGGCTATGTTTCATTAAAAAATATTTTCATGAAAAATATTTTTGTCATAAATTTTTTATCGGATGTACTGTTTGATAGCTTATATATTTTATAAAATTATTTTTCAAAAAACTATTATTTTCAATATTCTTTTTTAAAATAGTGAAAAATAAAACTTGTCCAATCCATAGAAAATATTATTTTCCATAAAAATAATTATTTTCTGTCAAAAATAATGATAATCAAACACCATAATTTAAGTTTTGCATAATTTTTTTTAAAATTCCTTAAAAAAAAATTCTATTAAAAAATTCTATAAAATTAATTTATTTTTCACATATTTTTCACCATTCAATCAAAACTCACCGTTAGTGAAATATGTGGGCCCATTCGAACATCTTTGTCTGGATAGAATCCGGATTCAAAATGTGTTGTTACATGACTAATGAATCGGATACGAAAATGAGCACTATGGCCTCGTTTGATGCACGAAAAGGGAGGGAAAGGAAATCAATTTCTTAGTATTTTCTTTCCTTTAAAAAATTGTAATTTATATCGATTTTTTTTCGATGTTTGGAAATGCCAAGAAATTTGGGACGAAAAGTGATAACTTAAATGTGGAAAAGTGAATCATTGAGTGGGTGAACCATTGGGTGGGTGGAGGGAACAAATTTTCCTCTATTTTTTTTTCATTGGGAATCACTTTTCTTTCCTCTTCCATTATTTTGGTATCCAAACATAGAAAATAAATGACTTTTCTTTTCCAACTCTATGATTCCGTGAACCAATCGAGGCCTATATGAACCGAACCGAATCGAAACGATAAGATACTACGATAAACCCTAACCTCAAGTTAGAATAGAAAACCTATCAATTTCCATAGGCCGAAGGTGTGGGTCTCAAAAAAGGCCTAAAGGGCAAAGGGTTGAAGGAATAATCAAAGCAAAAGGTGAAAGCTCCTAATTGGGCTATGCTAGGACTACAACCAAATGCCTACAACCCTCTTATAACGTGGCCGTCCATTGGAGAAGGAGAAAAAATAGAATCTGGTGACTTTTCGGAAGGTCGTCACGTGACAAAAACGCTATGTGGCTGTCGTTCATTGGAAGAAATGTGGGACCAGAATGACCCACATAGCGGAAGAGGGGAGGGGGGGGGGGGGGGGGGAGGCGGGTTTAGAGTTGTAAAAGGTTGTAAGCATTTGGTAGTAAACTTAGCATTATTGATCATCATTACCTCAGCACACCAAGGAGCACACTACACGCAAGAGAAGAGCCAGCCATGCTCAACATTTACCAACTGCCTACCATGGCATGGGGACGCCACATTGGCACAAGGTGGGTGGGTGGGCCTGAACCCTTCCTCATTATTCCTGCTAACCCTAGCGGCTCCTCCACGCATTAAATCCTTTTTCTAAGGAAAGTTGTGTTGTAGTCCCTACGACTTGCTTAATTATGTTCTAGTCCTTGAACGTAAATAATTTAATATATATTAATGACTTCTTAGCCTAAAGCTAGCCCTCCCATTGGATCGAGCCACTGGAGTGACACTTTATATTTCATGTGGGAAATTAAAGTGTGGGTGGATGCGGTGCCACTCGAAAGCGGGTGTGGCCCGAAGTCGGGAGCGGTATGGTACGGTTGCGATGCTGCTGTGGACCTTCATGCACAAATTTTTTTATTTATTATATATATATATATATATATATATATATATATATATATATATATATATATATATATATACACACACACACGATTTAGACGATTTAAATAAATCGTTTTCTAGCATCTTTATAATAGTAAAAATATATAGTTATTAAGTTTTTTTTCAATATTTACTAATAGTAGTTAATATACTAATGTATATCGATATTATGTCGTCATTTAACGACGACATGTCGCTAATCGTCGTATATTCTGCGACGTCATATCGTCGCAAATATACGTCACTACAGCGACGACTAGCGACATTTTTGTTGTCAACGACCATGAAATACGCAACACCGTACGTAAAAACGTCGTTAATTACATCGCTAAATTATTTTAGCGACGTTAGTTTACCTATTAGCGATATTTTTAGGCGTCACTAATATGTGTTATTCTTGTAGTGATCAGATAGTATAAATTAGATCATAGATACTCAAGTGTAAATTTTAAATTTAAATCTTGGCAATAAATTTGGATAAAGTTAGCCTATGTAAAACATCTTACTAAGATATGAAACAAATTTTATATATAAACTAGTTACTTTCATGTGCATTGCACTTAACAAAAAAATATATAATATTATTAAAAAATTAAATAAAAATAAAAATTATGTTATAATATTTTAAATATAATTTGAATGTATTTTAATTATGATTTATTATAAATATATATTTAAAAATTTGGATATGTGTTTTGGTAGATAATACTATTTAGTTAGTTTAAACATAATTTAAATATTGAATATATTTTAAGATTTGTTATATGTTCAGGTAATTAGAAATATTTTAGGTCTTAAAATTTCTTTTTTTCAGTGAGGAGAAAAGAGAACTACGGTAGTTAATTTTCTTTTAATTTTTTTAAAATTATCAAGTGATGGTATACATACAGTTTAGATAGCTCATTTTTTTTAAGCAAGGTCTAAGTCGCATTCTAATAGTAGAGATGAAGTTTTGAATTGATTTTAGATTTTTATGAATTCAATAGTAAACTATAATTTAACTTGATGAATGGCCGGGCGGATGGCTCAACATTGTGCAAGGATGTTCCTCCGTCACTATTTCCCCTTATGTTATATAATAATATATGTATTTGGCATTATCTAATAAGACATTCATAAGTAGCAAACTCAAATGGGATTTACTTTTAAAAAAAAAAAAAAAAATTTGAATTGAAGATATACACGCATATCTAGCTCCTCTCCTATCCCATTCTCTCTCCTGTTCAATATTGAAGGATACTGAACAGAGAGTTGAGAGAGCATATTTGCATTGCTTGCAAGAGATGGGTAGGTGGGAGAAGTGGACATTGATGGTGGTTGGTGTGCTCCTGGTACTGGTAGCAAGAGGAAGCGACGCATACCCAGAAGAGGACCTGGTGAGGGACTTGCCTGGCCAGCCTAAGGTTGGGTTCAGGCAGTACGCTGGCTACGTGAATGTCGATGACAAGGCCGGGAGGAGCCTCTTCTACTACTTCGTCGAGGCCGAGGGGGATGCTCTTTACAAGAAGCCTCTCACTCTCTGGCTCAATGGAGGTACGTACCTACCGCTTTCCTTCCCTTTACCTTCACTTATCTATGTATGTGTCATAGTAATTACTGCGGTCGCGGTTCGATTCGATACACGGTACAGGTACGACTACAACAGAAAATTGCATACAAAGTATAGAAGTTAGATGAAATTTCTCTCACAGCACAAAGTTTTCAGAAACTGAGATAAGAGCATGAAAAGACAGCTGCTAATTCATATTAACTATCTATTGACCGTAACCTATAATAACATATATAAGACATAACACTACTCGTTCTATACTACTATTCTCATATGATATAAAAATGACCTTCAGAAGGACATGGTATTTTTTTTTTTGCGTAGAAAACGTCCTTCCAAAGTCCAAAGGACGTTTTTCTTGATAATATATATATACTTTTTTAATTTATGTTGTGATATAGATGTTTTTGTTCTCAGAATGTATTTTGTTTAAAATTTGTACTCTTACTGTAATTTTAGCAAATATTCATGCTCTGTGAGCAATTTTCTGTTTACTATTTCTGGTACGCAGTACGAGAGAGCAGGCTTACTCAATACGTAGTAGTACTAGGAAAGAATTTGTATTGGTAGTAGTATCTACCAGGGTAGGCTTACTCTGTAGGTAGTAGTACTAAGAAAGAATTTGTATTGGTAGTAGTGTACTATCTACCAATCGATCCATATCTTGTTCTCTTGTTTCATGTGCTAGATTCTGTTGGTCCTGTTCATGTGTACTTGTTTTTATTTCATATTGATATTGGCAATTGTTTAGGGATTGGAATAATAGGTTTCTGGTTTGCAAATTGGAAGTGCTCAAGGAACAGAAAATGGACATGCCCTGTGTTTTCCCAGTTGCAGGCATGTGTGTCTGTTTGGGATCGTAATCATCTGTTAGGTGTCTAATATATTAAAAGAATTTCTGATGTTTGTGCTCTGTGCTATTTTGTTTGCTACTTGTTGGGAGAGGGAAAAAGGAAAATATTCTACTTTTTATCTTTAAATTTAGTGGGGTGCTTGTTTAATTATCGATGATAAAACTATAAAAGGAGGTTGTAGATGAAGACACAGACTCGATCCCCGATTATGGTAGACTCTAGCTATGGCATGCATATTGAGAAAATGTCCCTGCCACTCTACTAAAATTCTAGATTTATAGTCAAGTGTCATATTCTCGCAAGTTTGCAAAGTGTTGGCATATCTGTCATAAGAAATTTACTAGACAGTACATTGGGTGTTAAAAGGAATTTGATAAGTGTCCTACAAATTGCAGTGAATAGCTTAGAATTACCATTTCCCTTATGTTGCTACTGTTAGTCCCGAGGCGGATCAAAGATGGTAGAACGAGAGCCATAACAGAGCTACTAGCGAGACCCGAAGGTCCGTTCTCTACTGGAATCCTAGTTGTCATCGAGATCAGAGATTCACACAGAGTTCCTCATCAGATATATCTCGATTCCAACGAAGCATAAACCAAGAACATGTTACAAACAAACTCCGAAGATAATGAAGATTACAACAAGCAACAAGAAATCGTTCTTCTCTTTACGTTCGCATACGCTGTAATGAGAAAGAGCGAAGCACAGGAAAGGCTGAAGAAAAGCTCCTTGCTGGGGTGGTCAAAACCACCGTTGCTCAAAACAAGATTCTCTGTACAGACAATCTGTCCCCAGGAACCAGCAAGTTCATAAATGAACTTCTAGAATGCTCAATGTCACATTCGAAAAACACTCGAAAAATACCATGTGAGAGGGAGACACTCTGGGTCGTATATGATATGGTGTTCTCGGTTTTTTCATCTATTTTTCTCTCTCCTCAAATGAAAGAGGAGGTCCTCTATATAAAGAGGAAAACAACACCTATGCGGCCTCAGGAAACTCCAGGCCGCATATGCGCTGACCCACCAGATCCCCAAAAATCTGGGTGTCAAAGTCGCATACGTCGCCCGTGCCGCATATGCCGTCTCCGCCGCCTGACACGCTATACTGCACGAGGCAGACAACGCCGCCAAACGCTAAAAGCAGCAGCTCGTGCCGCATGTGCCGCATATTCCGGAAGGCACAGAAAATCATGCGCCGCCTAAAGCAGACCCTGTCCCCTCCACATGCGACTCGCTCATCCAAATTTGGCCGTATAGGGTCAGGCCGCATAGCCCCAGGCGGCATAGCGCCTGGCCACAAAGACCCAGGACGGATAGCGCCTAGCCGCATAACCCCTGGCCACATAACGCTTGGAGGCATAGTGCCTTGGCCACATAGCGCCGGGACGCATAGCGCTTTGGCCGCATAGCCCCAGGCCGCATGCGCCACGAAGCATGTGTCCGAGCTAGCAACCGTGCATGCAACTCGCGCAAAGTGCAAAGTGCGCCAATAAAGCGCCACTTTGCGCCTTTGAGCCCGTGTCCGAGTCGCTAAGCCCCTTCAGGACTTAGCTTCTAAGGAAAACTTTCCAAAGGTGGTGACAAAATAAAGATTGTCATAATGAAGTTCACACTTAATCCCTCTAAGAAAGTCAACCCACATGGACCTTCATCCCATGTGCATATACCAATATTAAGCATAGCTATTTATTGAGATGAACCCCTTATTCGATGTGGGCCTAAAACTCCCAAAAGCTAAATGGAAAACACCAACAGCTACTACTGTAGAGATGAACCCCTTATTCGATGATTTTACAATTTTTAATAGAGATAGTTCACTTTTAATGCATATGAACTCTTTGTGTGGACGTTTTAGCTTAATTCACAGTTCAGAAGATGGTCTATCTATGTTGCACACGAAAACGAATACGGGTACGGGATATAGACATTTTCAAATAGGTACAACGTAAGTGCCTATGTTGCAGGAATACAGGTACGGATACGAGCACCACCTTTCTGTGTCCGTGCAATATAGGTCTCAATATTGACAAGCCCAAACCCCTTTGCTTTGACAAGCCAATTCATGTTGGCAATCCTAAAGTTAATATTTTTTGTTGAGATTATTTTGGCCTAGCATTCTATAAAATTCATTCAGATCATAAATCTAAAGTATTCCTTGGATTTGAGAGATTTCTATAGTACTTCATTAGATAAAAATCACAATAAAAGATCTTTATAAAGTGGACTACACGTTGGATGATGTCGGAAATTTCAAAGTTAATGTGACACTGTTGGGGTGAATCATTTGTAATGAAATTCTGCCGGTAGTTATACATAGAAATAATTCAAAATCAGTGGAAGTAGGCCAATAATGTCCATAAGGTAACTGCTACTGAATATCAAGAAATCACAGAAGTAATGGCAATTTCTAATCTTTACAACTTAGATTTGATGGAATGTTATCTTCAAGGAAGAAACATGGTGCTTTTATATATTTTCTGAATGTATGCAACTCTACATGTGGTTGAAACCAATCTTACCTCGGTCGCTGGTAGCTTTGGTATGATAAATGGGTTAGTTTTCCTTGTACATGGTAAGAGGGAATAGGTTTAAGGAGCACTCTATGGTGTCATTGTTTGCTTAAGAGCTGGTTGTTTGTACTTGGTGTAAATATATGTGAAGGGAAGAGTTTACTCAAAATCCTACATGAACTTGGCTCCAAATTTATTGTAGGGAAGAATTTACTGTAAATATATTAAACTTGATTGTACTTAAGAGCTGGTTGTTTGTACTTTAGTTGATATCTTTTTTGAATAAATTTCTTCTTCAAATTTTAAGATCCAGATTGCATGGAGGATATTTAATTTCATTTATTTTTGCACTTACACTTGATGTCATTCAGTTTACCCACCATTATCAATTGACCACTAGTCTAGCTAATGCAGTTGAAACTTACGTAGCTGATGTTAAGATATCACAAGTTTTACATAGACTTCCACTTTTGTTATTCCCTATGTTTTCTATGGCAACAAAACTCTAATATATATATATATATATATATATAACACAGACTCTTGTGATTTGTTCTAACATCTAAACTCGTGTGCAGGTCCTGGTTGTTCCTCTATGGGAGGGGGAGCATTCACAGAATTGGGTCCATTTTTTCCTAGAGGCGATGGTCGAGGCCTTGTAATTAACAAGCATTCATGGAATAAAGGTTATTTTATTACGTAAACTAGGCCAATCATAAACAATTCCCATCTGGCTGAATTTTAAGAAGTTCTACCTTTTTATTATGTATACATATTAGATCTTACCTCTTTGCATTAGGAGCCTCATGGCACAGTGATGCCTCTTATTACCTTATATTTATGTACACACACAAAGTTGTCGTTTGCATACTTCTTTATAGATCTAAATCCTCATTGCGTCCAATTTTTGAAAATTACAGTATCAAATCTCCTTTTTATCGAGTCTCCGGCTGGAGTTGGATGGTCTTACTCAAACACTTCCTCTGATTACACAACTGGGGACGAGAAAACTGGTGAGTTTCAATAAAGCACATGTCATATTTTATATTTATACTTTTGACAAGTGAAATCGTGGAGTTTAGAACTTCGGCCTAACTGGTACTTTAATCTTTCAATCATTGAAGCTGATGACATGCATATGTTCTTGATGGGATGGTACGACAAATTCCCTGAATTTAAGTCTCGGGGGTTATTTCTTACAGGAGAAAGCTATGCAGGTATTCAAGTCGTAGTATTATATTTTCTCCATCTTTTCTTTCACCCAGTTTCCAAAAATTAACCAATTGGTTTCAGGGCACTACATACCACAACTGGCCATTGCTCTTCTCAATCATAACAAGCATTCAACTGGTTTCAGGTTTCACATCAAAGGAGTCGCTGTAAGAAGAATTTTATGCATCTGTAATTTTGTTTACATGTAATATACATTTATCTTTCTTCAAACATGTATATATCCATCATCTTGTATGTTTAATATCCTCTTTTATGTGAGTTGCTCTGTTACTGTGTCACCGATTAGTCTTGCTGTTTTGTTACTTAGATTGGAAATCCACTTCTAAAGCTCGATAGAGATATTCCAGCAACTTATGAGTTCTTCTGGTCACATGGTATGATTTCCGATGAGATAGGTCTGACCATCATGAACCAGTGTGATTTTGAAGATTACGCCTTCAGTAGCCCTCACAATGTGACCCAATCATGCAATGATGCAATTGCTGCTGCAAATCGTGTGGTTGGAGATTACATAAACAATTATGATGTGATCCTAGACGTATGCTATCCAGCAGTGGTGGAACAGGAACTAAGATTGCGGAAGTTTGTATGTGCTCCATCTTACCCAAAACCATTTCTTCAATCAATTTATCTTGGATATTTTTGTCCTCCGAAATCTTAATTGATCTTCATTGCTTAGTAAGTATTTTTTATCTTTTATAATGCCAGCCCACTAAGATTAGTGTGGGAGTTGATGTTTGCATGACTTCCGAAAGGCGCTTCTATTTCAACCTCCCAGAGGTGCAGAGTGCACTTCATGCCAACAGGACAAATTTGCCTTACAGTTGGTCAATGTGCAGTGAGTTAGTATTCTAGCCCTTACTCTTATTGTTGTATATAAACCACGAGTTAAAATTTTGAACCTATATGTAACAACAACAAATTCTTCATCCAAATTCTTCTTGAAGTAGCTAAATATGCGTATAGCTTATCAACTAAAATATTCTGAATGTACTTGACTATATGCTTGCATTCGGATGATTGATAACTCTCTTTACTACCTAATGAGCATTAGCTTAAACTTCATATTTATATAAGAATAGTCTATTAAAGAATAACTTAGATAATTCTTGTACTTTTTATCATCATCATCATCATCATTATCATCCAAACATTCTCTCATCAGAATGTGTCGTCTATGGAGCATAAGAAAACTCCATCTAAGATTTGACCATTTTTTTATGGCCGGATGTCAACCTACACCAACCATCTGTAATGATGTCAAATTTCTAGCCAAAGTAACTATGAGCATGAGAGGATTATATCATACAACCTAGGAAGCTAGTTGGCTGACAACTAAACTTTACCTTTTGGATATACAGTTTAAGCTCATGCAACCAAGAAGTACCTCCAAGTTCTTCTAGACTATAAATAATCTAGAGGAAGAGGTAAGATTATAATATTTGTTGTTGGAAATTGCATTCATCTCTACGACACATTAAACCAAAGAGTGAATGATAACAATCCAACAATTCTTGCATTATAATGATAAACTTTGTTTTTTTTTTTTTTTTTTTTATATCTCACGACATTGATAACTAATTCATAACTATTTTTATTACCACTACTTTTATACACTTGTAGTACTTAATTTAAACTGTATTAGCAATTATCAATAATAAACCTAGAAGAAGTCGTATCTTATTTTTCGCAAAATGTTATTTCTATATTCCACAAGGCATTTGCCTAATACTTCTCCATAAGACAAATATCATAGCTTATGTACCATGTTTCATATATACAAATATTTAGCGTTTTTGGAAATACAGTTTAAACTCATGCAATCAAGAAATATCCTCTAAGTTCTTCTAGACTATAAATAATCTAGACGAAGAGGTAAGATTATAATATTTGTTGTTGGAAATTGCATTCATCTCTACGACACATTAAACCAAAGAGTGAATGAATAACAATCCAACAATTCTTGCATTATAATGATCAACTTTGGTTTTTTTTTTTCTATATCTCAACACATTGATAACATAATTCATAACTATTTTTCATTACCACTACTTTTATACACTTGTAGTACTTAATTTAAACTGTATTAGCAATTATCAATAATAAACCTAGAAGAAGTCGGATCTTATTTTTCGCAAGATGTTATTTCTATATTCCACAGGGTATTTGCGTAATACTTCTTTATAAGGCAAATATCATAGCTTATGCACCATGTTTCATATATACAAATATTTAATTGGTGTTATGCATTTTATGAAGTAATTGATTTCATTGCATTTTTTTCGGTTATGGGCAGCTTTCTGAATTACAGTAGCACTGATGGTAACATCGACATCCTCCCTCTACTTAAGAGAATAATTAATCATCGGATACCAGTTTGGGTTTTCAGGTAAGAACTTTGAAACACTGAATCAATTTATATGTATTTTTATGTTATTTCCTATAGAGATTCACAAGTTTCTGAACTAACAGTGGTGACCAAGACTCAGTGGTGCCTCTCCTGGGCTCTCGAACACTGGTGCGGGAACTAGCCCATGATATGAAATTTGGAACTACTGTTCCTTATAGTGCTTGGTTCCACCAAGGCCAGGTAAAGCTCCTTCCTTTTCCCGTATTTTCACTTCTCATGGGTACTCTGATATTTTACTTCTTTGTTGCATAGTCTCCTTAAATCTGATCTTAGAGAAAGAACATGGAAGAAACACCAAATTAAATATATAAATGATGATGTTCAGAATTAGTGCACTGTGCTTAAAACCAAAGCACCCAAACGTGTTGGTAACAATATAAGAGTGATAATTGTATCCTAACCGATAATCTGCAAGCACGATGTGAATATTTGCGGAAGCTGGGTAGTTATATATTATATATAGTCATACAGTTCATGAGTAATTGGTCAAGTTTAAAAATTAAACGACAATGTGATCAATAACAAAGTTTAGATAATTCTAGCTAGAACTATCAATGATGAAAAGAAATATAGTTTGCAGTATCAGCCGATACCGATCCGATACCGCCGATACTGATACGGTTTGGCTTGTCTCGATCCGATACCCAATACTGACCTATACCAACATTGGAATATCTTTTCTAGGTCAATTCGGTAAAAAAAATTGAATGAAAAAGACCAATTTGCAACGGTGTAAAAGTATAGTAAGATTGTCAAAGCGTGTAAAAAAAAAAAACTTATTTATCGCATATAAACCACGGCAAGGATGACTACCATTTCATTTAATTTAAAATTTTAATTTAAAAACTACTATGAAACAACACTTGAAATACTTAAAATTATGTCTATAAAATATATTTTCAAAAATATTAACAATTTATTAATAATTATTTAATTTTTGATAACAAAAAATCTGATACTCCGATCCAAAACCGTCAATACTGACGAATACCACTGATCTCGATACTAATAGGATTGGTCCGATACCGATTCTGATACTAATACTGCGAACCTTGCTATTAAGAAAATATTGCAATTATGCTGATACTATCTTCGAATGAAGGGACAAATAGCTACACATGCTCTAAAACGATACTCTATACTTGTCACGTCCCAACTCCGTAAAGTCGATAATCGTCCCCCGGACCTGATGCCGTGCGTACCTAGGTTGCGTAACGCACAAGGCAAGAAGATAAAACAATATGGTTTTCATAGAAAATATTGAGTCGCAGTGGAAGATTTATAGAGTCATATAAAATATTCAGAATATTCGAAGCGAAGCTCTTTTATTTATAATAGCAGCGATTACAAAGGATTGAATAGCCCTATTGAATATGCCAAGTTGGCTACAACACTCGTTGATCTCTCTTGCTTACAAAGGATTTCCACTGTTCCATACATAATGTCTTCGTATATCCAAGCTAAGGCCTCAGCACCTGAGAACCTGAAACAGGGTGCCCACAAACGTGGGTCAGTACGCAACTTGTACTGGTGAGCAGGATAAACCACTCGCCTAAACCGACAATAAGTTATCATGGCAATCATACAGATTTTAGTGATATTTCTATTAGAACTTAGATGAATTTCAGTTCATGTTGAGGCACGACTCGAAAGCAATAATTCATGCTCGCATGTAAACTTGAAGTTATGAAAGTACATTCGCATATATAGCATTCAATTCACATAAACGGACAAGCATGTTAAATCTCGTTTAGGTAACTAAACTTTCTATATCCGGTCGCCTCGATCTCTAAGCATGTTATATTCAAATCACATCGTTAATTAGTAAGCAACACTTGTATCCCTTATGAAACGCATGAAATACGTTGAATCGCCTCGCTCAATAGCGACTCTGAATCTATAGTCGATGTGCACACTCTTACTCGACTCAATCATCCTCCTGGCTCAAATATTCGATAGCCCACCATCTCTTGTCTATATGCAGGTCACTGACGACACAAGCGTCATACTTGGGCTATTCTTAAGCATTAAATGGTGCGCCCTATCAGCTTGGAGTGCGAGTCCAGCTGAAGGTCCCGTAATGCCATGACATTGGGGCGCATCCTCTCAGTCCGAGTCGACCCGAGGTCCCCATATGTCCCGCGCCGAAACACGTTACTTTACTATGCGAGATCGTTCCATACCTGGGTAGCAAGCCCGTTTGAAGTCCCTCCATACCCCATGCCAAAGCATGTTTCTTGATATGCGACACAATCATTTTAGCGCCCGGGAGCAACCCGCCCGAAAGCTCCGCTATATCGTGCTAGGGAGAGCACTATCAAATTTTCTCCTAGGCCGATATGCTTCCGGCCGCACCATCCGGTGTAATTCCGGATGGCTCTAGTACATCTCGTTCGAGGAAAACCAAACCCATGCACGAGCAGCCCATGACCATTACCATGCAACATTTTTACTTGACGTAGTAAATCGTTCTCGCGCTGTCTCAAGGCACCATGCTCCGTTTCGATAGTTTCGATAATGTAAGTACGGCGAGGTACGTGTCTACTCGTCCTACTATTGAAATATAAGTAAAGCGAGGTACGAATCGACTCGTCCCACTATACTCTAGCGTTTCTTCGTCCTCCAATTCATTGTTCCGTGGCGACCCGTAGTCACTCATTATTCCGTGGCTCATGTCCTTTCTGATATCGTATTACACTTCACGACCCATAGGTCCCGAGGTACCGAGTCACCGTGCCGTTTCTCGACAAAGTGTTTCATGGTGCCCTATCCCTGATCGATAGTCCCGTGGCACCATTTTTCCTTTCAATTACTTAAGATATCTCCTATCCCGTCTTGACAGTTCTATGGTCTGAACCACAACTGCCTGCTTCACTGATGAAGCGTTCTTATGATTCTCGTTCGATACTCGTTCTCTTTATGCACGCATCTATATACTTTGTTTCAATGTTCTATCTTAGTGTTCAACTATGTTTTGACTTATGTTTCTCCGAACCATGTTCGATGAGTCTTATGATATCGCTAGCACGTAACTGATATATTTTATTAAGCATGAAAGAGTAAAGGAGAAGGGGTAGAGCTTGCTCACCTTATACTCATCTGCTTATCGTTTCTTGCCAAACCGCCGTCGCCTATCGCTTCACCCAATTTGATACGGTCTATTCCCAAATTTTGTGGTCTGATGCGAAGCACGATTTACTTAACTGGTATAACCATGCGAGCAGGCCGTGCTTCTCAATCATCCTACCAGAGCGGATTCAAGGAAGACTGCACCATCGCTTAAGTCCGACTATCTCTGTACCGTTCTGAACTAGCCCACTGATTTCATTGTACGATACTTGACTCCGTGCTTCTGCCCGCATCGAGGCGATAAATCGAATCTCAGAAAGTTCTACGTAAAGCCTGTAAATGAAACCAAAACCCGAATCAATACTTGTTCCCGAATCCGTCTTATCGTAATTCAAGCAACTCATTGCCTCGTTCCAATTTCGACTTATGTTATGTAACCAATCCAAATGTTTCGTTTCAAACCGACTTTAGCATAATGTACCGTGCGAAGCGGAACATTACAATACTATCCCATTGCGTTAAATTATTACTATTTTCATTGCATGCATGCATCTGAGTTTCAGTTCATACTTTTTTTTTTTCCTCTCTCTCTCCAAGTGTTCTACTTCTTATTTAAGTTGGTAATTTTGCTCACAATGTCTTCTTCGTCTTCTCTGATGGAAGGTTGGTGGGTGGGCAACTGAGTACGGAAACCTACTGACATTTGCGACCGTAAGGGGTGCAGCTCACATGGTGCCCTACGCACAGCCAGCGAGATCTCTCACTCTCTTCAAATCTTTCATAGCTGGCCAAAGACTTCCCAACACAACTTCTCCCTCCATTGATTAAGTGGTCCTCAATAAATCCATGGTAAAGAATTAGGTGGCAGCTGTAGTTAAGATTTCATGATTTGCTTCCCTTGAGTTGAGATGTAAAGGGAGGAAGAGAATAACCGTTTATAGACAGTCATTTAGTTGAATTGTAAGGAAAATCCTCACAGTTTGTAGTCTTTTAGTTCTATTCTCTTTTATTCCTGAATATTGTTTTTCCCCCAGATTCAGATTTCAAGTTTCAATTTACAGTCTTTTGTGATTTTTTTATTTTAATTTTTTTGCATTGTTACCAATACAGGAGGTTGAAAGTACTTCTGGTTCTAATCCTTTTTCTTTTTTGAGATAATGTCTAATCTTCCTATTGATAAAATTAATACACCAATTAATGGTTCTCAACCCACTACTGTTTAGTATCTTTTGTAAAAGGTCTGGTTAATTGTACAGGCTGATCAATGAATTTGTGTTGATTAACTGGGTCAATATCTTAGAAACCTCTTTTCTAGAAGCTAGGCTCTTGATATTCCTTTGAAATCTATAGATTGCAAGATAAAACGAAACGGAAGCATAGCTTAAAGCAGGTTAACTTGCATGACATAAATGTTGGACGCATTGCGGAGGCGTTTGTCAACCCACTTGAGATAACCAACCAATCTACGAATACCAAACACAGATGAAGACAAGTATATGGCGGTGACTACGTCATCTGGATAAATCCTAACCTTTATAACTCAGATGAAATTACAAGATTGCAAAAAACTAATGTTGAATCACTTTGCCCTAATAGGTTCAACCTCCTAACCACACTAAGGAAAGACCGACAAAATTTATAATTGAAATCACTCACCAACCCGTAGCAATTTTCTGACGACTCATCGATTATATCTCTTCTTCCTTCTGTCTTGTGTGAAAAAGAACCCTAAGAGCAAAGCACAAACTTTCTTTTATATTTCTTGTGGACGAACATCTCGAATCTCCACCTTTGTGCCTCCACCCGCCTCATATATTTTAGGTCATAAAAGGATTTCCTAAATAGGAAACCATAAATTAAGAATCCTATTACACCTAAAATAGCCCAAACCAATTATGGACGTCAAAATATGGTCAGATTAAATATTAGATACAAATTTGAAATCTAATCAAATCTTACATTTAATGTAGATTTCTAAATTATATCAAATCAAATCTTTGACCATATTTGGGCTCTAAAATTTATCAAATCCAGACTGGATGTCACACCCCAATCTCCCGCAAGCTCGATCGTCCCTGCTGAACGTGAATCACCACGTTGCAGTGCTCCCGCAGGATAATCGTTCTCATCAGGACGTGATGTCGTACGAGCCTGGAGTTGCGCTCGCACATGTCACGCCCCAGTCCCAAAATACCGAGGAACTAGCCACGTGGCAATGGCCAGCAGCACACTCCAATGGAAAAACCCAATTTAATGGACCCATTAGAGTGTACTTAAGCTGTAAAACAATTATAATGGTCTACGATACATGTCACATTCTAATTCTAATCTCATCCACAGAAGGTAAACACAATTCAAATGTCAACTAGTCAATGAGAAATATAATCCAACAAGTCTCAATAAGATGTCTCGGGGAACAACCCGAATATAAGTTTAGTACAGTAATCCATGAGACAGGAAATAGAGAAACTAAAAACAGAAATAACTGAGTATATAAAGCAAATACTCAGGAGAAATCCTCTGGCACCATCTTGTCCTCTGGTGCTGGTACTGCTCCAGTGTCTGCTCCTGTCCCGTATACCTCGGGGTAGATCTCCTCTGCTATACTTGGGGACATAAGATCCAGGTCCTCAGGGGACATAGCAAGGTACAAGAATAACACAAGCCAAATAAATGCAGTATATAAAATAAATCAACAGGACAAACTATGTAACCAGCTATGTGATATGCAAGTGAGAGCATCACTAGTACTCAGGCTGAGACCACTACAAGCTCTGTGTCGGGGAGCCGGTAGCAGGAATATTACGTAGTGGGCCAAGCTCTGGAACAGTGACTAAAGCACCGCAATAATAAATATATATGTATGTAATCATCCTGTAGCCTGTGTCTCTCCCCACCCAATGTAATCACACGTCTCATGTCCACGATGTCTTATGTCCATAACACGCAAGATCATGACCTCTAGCTAGTACAGCGAGTCATAATGATATCTATGTATATGCAAGATCTATGTCACGAATCCTGTAAGCCTATACATAATCACCATGAATAACTCAGGAAAGATTTTGTCTCATGAATAGTGTCAAGTATCCTATGGTATGACGTACTTGATAAAGCAAGCACGCAAATATAGGATCGTAATATCAACTCTCTAAGTGACGTTACACGACTCCGCGTACGGCGTCGACACCCGAATATTATTCGGACGTTAAGCAATGTCTCACGGTCCTAGATTGAATATGTACATCTCAAGAGTATATATATATAGAAAGAACTCAAGCAAATAATATAACATGAACTGCTGCAAGTTGGCAAGGTACACTTGCTTGGGGTTTGAACTCCTTCAGTTGCTCCGGTAACAGCAAAATCTCCAGGAACGCCTCCGGATGCTGAAACAAACATTACCATCACTCTTATAAAATAGCTAGGATTGACTACCCATAAGTCAAATTTGGACACAGGGACAGAATTGACAGTTTCTAGTCAAAGCGAGGTCCATAGGTGGCCCACTTCGCACCAAAAAATGTGCCGAAGACAAAGTTCTCCAAATTCTTCAAACTTAGTGTCTAAGATTCCAGAAGGATGATACAAATCCAACAGAACGTCCAGAAATGGATTCCGATGAGCCGATCAAAAAATTGCCCGCCAAGTGGAGCCGTGTGGCCTACAAAACGGGATTTTGTCAACGTTCTCAGAATTGAACCAAACTTGGGTCACAGAACCAACGTAATACTACAAATCCAATGGCGCAAGTTTCGTTGCGAAACAACAAGCACACACGAAGTTACAACGAGTGTCAGAACGGTCCGATACGGAATATTTTTGACGGATACGCATTGATTCCGGTGTGCATGCACATCCAAATCAACTTTCGTGAAATCTCACACGTTCGCATTGACGATACGCACCTTTTGATGTAATTCGCACGCGACAAAGTTGCCTCGTTTAGAGGGACGTACCCCTTTTCAGAAAATTTGGGTTTTGAAAATAAGTTTTTGGTCGATTTCATCCGCGAATAAAACACAACATACAACAAATTAAAATAAACTAATTATAGGATTTTAATCTCGGTTATGTTGTCTAATTTACTGTTCAAACAGAATTTGAAAATATTAAACTGGTTAGGAGAAAAATAGCCGCGAACTTGGGGCTCCAGAACAGTTTCCAGAACCAAAAAATGTGTTATTTTTTCTGTTTTGCATTGCGATTTGCGACCGACACAAGACGCGTGTCACGCCCCAATTTCGCCCAATCGATAATCGTCCCCCGGGCGTGATGCCGTGCAAGCATAGGGCGCGCGTGCACAAGGCCTAGGCATAGTAATGATCTTTAGAACATATGCAACAGAGTACGCGAAAAGGATAACACACATTGAGGCATAGAAAAGTTTCCTTTTTATTGATAATGAACATCTGTTTACAGACTCTTGACCCAAAACGAGAAGGATGCCACTGGAGCTTACAACTTGGATACAAAATGAGATAGCCGTTCCCATACATCACATCCTTTACTAAACTTTAAAACAATACAACATAGCCACCTGCTGGCGAAGCTATCGCCTTGCCACGGAGCCGCATAAAAGGGTTGCGCCTGCTCCGAATGCTTTGTACAAGCTTCAAAAGTCACGAACAAAATGCGTCAGATCCTGGACTGGTTGGAGAAGGAAGAAGCTTCAGCTCCTCGCCGCGTCGCTTGGGCTTGGGGAACCTGCTGCAACGAGGGTCAGTACTATGAAAGTACTGGTGAGGGCGAGCTCACCCAACTAACCAAATCCAAGTTTGTTCATATGAAGCATGCAATATTATTGTGATCTTTCTATCTTGCCTTAGTTCAATTTACATGCAAGCATTGAATATATGAATTGCAAGACAAACGTGCTACCGTTAGGCAACTTTTACCTTCCCGTCTGAACTGTCTGCATAATACTTACCATGTTCTTCCCTGTCACGAAGACACCATTAGTTTGAGCAAGCAAAGCAAAAATATAGGTGCATTGGGTCATGGCATATCATTGCCACCGTGGACAATAGCTACAGTAAGCGGTGACCCTTGCAGCTCGGGTAGCAAGCCCCGCTACAAGGCCTCCCCCGCCTTACCCGCGCTAGTCTTGCTAGCGTAGCCATCCGAGTTCCTTCCGGAACGAATCGGCCCCAGTGCCCCAGACGCCGTTCGCAGAAACTAAACCTTGTGCACAAGTTGTCCGACCGAATTAAGCATTACACTAAATCAATAGATAAAGCATTCAAATCACAAGAATGTATACATCTACTTTAGCATAGTGCATTTGGCATAGTCTTCCTGTCCAAGTGATTTCATTTCCATATAGTTTGCACAATCCATACGTACAGTTATATAGAATAAGTTCTAGCTACAACTGAAGCATGAATATATAAATGCATAGCGGACAAGCACGCATCAATGAAGATCGTTTGAGCATTCTATGTAATAAGCATTTCAAGTATTTTCAAGTTCTAACTCATCCTACTCATGACTCAGCTTTATTCTTATTATGATATCGTTGGAGCATAATGCATAATGAGTCAATTATTATTAGAGTGAAGACTTGGCAGAAGGGTGCTAATCGAAATAAGGCCACTCACAAGTTGGAGAACTAGGAGAGAAATGGAGAACTTTAAGACTCCGCTTGCGCGTCGTCTACCCGATCACCTGCACGCACCAACAGATGATCAATATCTCCTACTTCAGTCTCCGAGGTTCGATATGAAATTGCGAGATCCTAAGAACGAAAACCATAAAATCCATCGAAACCGTTCAAGAAAACGCAAGTCATAAAACCAACAAGAAGGCAACCAAGCGGCACGAAAACGGGCAAGGAAACCAGCGCAACGGAAAGGCCCCTCCCGACTCTGCCGCCGAGTCCATCCTTGAGGCACGATCCGTTGAATATGGGACCTGATTCCGAAGAAACCAATCCATAACGAGGAAAGGATCTTGATTCAATCTGTCCCGTTCGGACGGTCGTAAGTATTTCTTGGCCGCGCTTCCCGAATAGGGGGAACGGGGCATTACATCATAACCATCCAAAAGAAAGTTTTGTCCCGAAACTTAGGAATAGAACCTACCGCTAAGGAATAATGAGGGAAACCTTTCCCTCATCTCAGATTCGGTTTCCCACGTCGATTCTTCGACCGCGTGGTTCCGCCACAGAACGCGCACTAACGATACTACCCGATTCCGTAACTGCTTTACTTTACGTTCCAGGATCTGCACGGGTTCTTCGGCATATGACAAGTCTGCCTGCAGATCTAACTGACCCAAGTCTACCACATGGTTCGAGTCATGCACATATTTTCTTAGCTGAGATACATGGAAAATATTGTGCACATCTGATAGGGCTGGCGGCAATGCAATTTGATAAGCAACTGAAGTGACTCGTCTGAGAATTTTAAACGGGCCAACAAATCTTGGACTTAATTTCCCTTTTATCCCGAATCTCGTCACACCACGCATGTGCGAGACTTTTAGGAACACGTGGTCCCCTTCTTGGAATTCAAGAGGGCGACGACGAACGTCGGCATAGCTCTTCTGCCGACTTTGTGCTACTTTTAACCGTTTTCGAATCAGCCGAACTTTCTTTACGATTTGTTCAACCAGTTCCTGCCCAAGAATTTGCCGTTCCCCAACTTCATCCCAGCAGATCGGTGACCTACACTTCCGCCCATACAGCCCCTCATACGGAGCCATCTGGATGCTACACTTCCGCCCATCCCAGCAGATCGGTGACCTACAAATTCGACGAGCGGCCGGTTGACATCCCAACTTGACTTGGAATCGATCACGCAGAGGCGCAGCATATCTTCCAGTACCTGATTCACCCGTTCTGTCTGCCCATCGTTTGAGGATGGTAGGCTGAGCTGAATTTCAACTTGGTCCCTATCGACGACTGAAGGCTTGTCCAGAAACGTGAGATGAACCGTCCGTCCCGATCTGATACTATGGAAACTGGCACTCCGTGCAGCCGGACTATCTCGTCAAGGTAGGTCTGAGCAAGGCGATCGACGCCCCAAGTACTTTTAATGGCTATAAAGTGTGCAGACTTGGTTAACCGGTCGACGATGACCCAGATTGCGTCGTTCCCCCGTTGCGTCCTTGGCAGACCAACAATAAAGTCCATGCTGATGTGCTCCCACTTCCATTCCGGGATAGCAAGATTCTGTATTTCTCCGCCCGGCCTCTGATGCTCTGCTTTCACCCTTTGACAGGTTATGCATTGTGACACAAAGAGTGCTACTTCTTTCTTCATGCCGTGCCACCAGAAGACAGTACGAAGGTTCTTATACATTTTTGTGCTCCCGGGATGGATCGCATAGGCTCCATAATGTGCTTCCATGAGGATTTTCTTTCTGAGTTCTGAATCGTTGGGGACGCATAGCCTTCCCTTCACTCGCAACGCCTCATTCTCATCTATCACAAAGTCTTTCGCCTTCCCCGCTTGGACCTGCTCTCGCATTTTCCGGAGGAATGGATCATCTCTTTGAGTAGATGTGACTCTCTCTATCAGATTGGGTACAAATCGCATCTGAGCAACCCGCGCGCCACGATAACGAATCCTGAGTTCGATGCCCATTTCTTCTAACTCTCTTCGTAACCTGCGATCGACGGACAGAGATCCCGCAAAGACCCGACTCAACGCATCCGCTACCACATTTCCCTTACCAGGTGTGTAGTCTATCGTCAAGTCGTAATCCTTTATCAATTCTAGCCAGCGCCGCTGTCGAAGGTTCAGATCTGCTTGGGTGAACAAGTACTTTAAACTTTTGTGATCGGTATAGATTCGGCAAGGCACCCCGTAAAGGTAGTGCCGCCACAATTTCAACCCGAACACGATTGCTGCCAGTTCCAGATCATGTGTGGGATAATTCTTTTCATGCTTTTTCAACTGTCTGGATGCATAGGCTATCACTCTGTCTTGCTGCATAAGTACACACCCTAAGCCCTGCCCTGAAGCGTCACTGAAGATTTGGAATCCCGAAGTCTCGTCCGGTAATGCAAGTAACGGGGCAGAGGTTAGGCGATGCTTTAACTCTTGAAACGCAGTTTCGCAGTCGGCGGACCACTCAAACACGACTCCCTTCCGAATGAGGCGAGTCAGAGGTGAGGCGATTTTGGAAAAATCCTTTAAGAACCGTCTGTAGTAGCCCGCTAACCCGAGGAAGCTTCGAATTTCACTAACAGAGGCAGGTCGTTTCCACTCGACAATGGCTTCCACCTTCTTCGGATCGACTGAAATGCCTCCCGCAGAAATGATGTGCCCTAGGAAAGATACACTTCTCAGCCAAAACTCGCACTTACTCAGCTTCGCGTACAACTTGTTGTTTCGAAGGGTTTGTAGCACGGTCCGCAAGTGCTCTTCATGCTCCACCCCATTCTTCGAATACACCAAGATATCATCAATGAACACTACTACAAATTTGTCAAGGTATGGCCGAAACACTTGGTTCATCAAACCCATAAAGGCAGCGGGGGCATTGGTCAAACCGAACGGCATTACTAAGAACTCATAATGGCCGTAGCGAGTGCGAAATGCTGACTTCGGCACATCGTCCGGCTTAATTTTGAGTTGATGGTAACCCGAACGGAGATCGATTTTCGAGAACACGGTTGCATTTTGTAACTGATCAAAAAGATCGTCTATCCTGGGGAGGGGATATTTGTTTCGAACAGTTGCCTTATTTAATTCACGATAGTCGATGCAGAGTCGCATCGAGCCATCCTTTTTCTTAACGAACAGTACCGGAGTACCCCACGGAGACACACTAGGCCGGATATACCTACGATCAAGTAATTCCTGTAACTGAATTTTCAACTCTCTTAGTTCTGCCGGAGCCATTCGATACGGAGGTTTGGAAATGGGTTGGGTTCCTAGAAATGTATCGATAGTGAATTCTGTCTCTCGATCGGGCGGCATACCGGGTAATTCGTCGGGGAACACATCGGGAAAATCTGCCACAACGGGAATGGACTCAACGTTTGCGCAATCTAGCCGAGTGTCTCGAACTGAAGCCAGGTACCCTATGCATCCGGAGTGAATCATCCGTCGAGCAGACATTGCAGATATCACCATGCAGGTATACGACAATTCTGACTGCGGACTGCACGAATAGCAAAACTCGGTCTCGCCAGGCAGACGGAACACGACTTTCTTCTCCGCACAATCGATAGTAGCAGAACAAGCGCCGAGCCAATCCATTCCCAGAATGATATCGTAGTCCCCTATGTCTAGGACTATCGCATCAAGTGACAATTTCCTCCCTCCGATGCAAATGAAGCTATCACGACAAACTGAATCTGCAGGCAAGCTCGTGCCTGACGGAGTACTGACGCTAAGCCTTAGGCCTAACGGGGTTTGAATGAATCTATGTTCCCTAACAAAGTTTGTTGACACAAAACTGTGGGTAGCACCTGAATCAAACAACACTCGTGCAGGCACATTATTGAATAGCAACATACCTGTCACTACGGTGTTCGAGGCAAGCGCCTCGTCCCTCGTCAATGCATAGACCCGGCCCCCAGTGTTCGGACGACGCTCTTGTTGCTGCGCAGCCCGATTCGCTTGGGTTCCCTGAACTGAATTTTGCTGTTCTGCTCGGCGCTGAGGGACTCGGTTGGGGCGATCAAGACAGTCACGAGCATAATGGCCCAGCCGACCATAGTTGAAGCATCCCTGATTTCGACATTCGCTAGCCTGGTGCCCTGTACGATTGCATTTTGCACAGCGCTGCCCTTGGTTCCCCCCTGATTGTTGCCCTGGCCGCCGCCATGATTTGGTCGCTTGTTAGCGTTGTTTTCTCCTGTATTACCTTGGCGTTTGTGATTAGAATGTTGCACAGTGCCCGCGGTAGTAGAAGGACATTGCGGCTCTAGGACAAGGGCATGGTTAAGGACTTCCCTCATCGTCTCGTACTGCGGAGGGACTATGTGCGCGTGGATGGAAGGTCGTAGTCCGCCTTCAAATCGTATGGCTCGGCTTGCTGCATTGGGCAGGTAAGAACTAGCAAACTTTGCCAACCGGTTGAATTCTGCGGCATACTGCTTCACCGTCATCGTTCCTTGTTGCGGACGCACGAAATCATTCTCCTTCAGACGACGAATGGGTGGGGGGATAAATTCTTCTTCAAATGCGCCACGAAAGGTAGACCAAGGGATCGTCTCGTCGTCATCACCCGCCGAGAGCGATCTGCGGTGAACATCCCACCAATCGTGTGCATTCATCCGAAGTTGGAGTTGGGCGCAGGCGACACATTTGTCATCAGGTACTTCTAAAAGCTTAAAGTGGTCTTCCAACTCGGCCAACTAATCTAATGCCACGACCGGATCCTCCGTCCCTCGGAAGGACGTGTTGCAGACCTTTTTGAAGTCAGCAAAGTTGAAGGCAGTCACATCCTTCTTCTTTGCGTCTTTGGGCACTATGACTTCATCCGTCGTTGGCTCCACCGGCTCCGCTACTGTTGTTGCGGAATGGTTAGAAGACAAGGTCTGAACAATTTGTTGCAGAGCCTCCACCTACTTCTGCTGGATCTCAAGTCGCGCCTCTAGATTTTTCTCGAACTTCTCCTGTCGGGCCTCATCCCTTTTATGCTGCGCTTCTAGCATTAGCATCATTCGTTCAACCGGATTGACAGAGGGCGCAGGTCGCTGGCTCTCAGAACTAGCTGAAGTGCCTGAGGTACTTGCATCAACTTGGCCTGTTGCTTGAGTTCGAGCCATTCCTACTAAAACAAGTAACTTATATCAGTCTCATAGAGTATTAGGGACTCACTGTATGGAACGGATCTCATTTTGCACCAATTGATTTCAAGAGTTAACTCGGACGGGACAGGGTCATCTTAGGAAAATTTTCCGACTCGAGATCAAAGGATCTGAAGCTTTGCCCTGATACCACTATGTCACGCCCCAATTTCGCCCAATCGATAATCGTCCCCCGGGCGTGATGCCGTGTCACGCCCCAGTCCCAAAATACCGAGGGACTGGACGCGTGGCATTGGCCAGCAGCACGCACCGATGGACAAATCCAATTTAATGGATCCATTGGGGCATACTTAAGCTGTATTACATCAGTCAAGGTTTTACTATTCTCATCCACAGAATAAAGATAGCAATATCAGCAAAAGAAATATTAAACAACAACCAGACAAAGTAAATACAATCGGAGAACAATCCGATATTAAGTCTGTTTACACAAGTTCTCAAAGACAGGAAATAAAGAGTTCAATTAACAGAAAATAAGTCTATTTGCCATATGACTGAGCATGGCGAAGCAATTATTCAGGAGAAGTCCTCAGCGATCACCTCGTCTTCAGGTACTGTTTCGAGAAGTGCACTTGTTCCGTATACCTCTGGATAAACCTCGTCTGCAAATCCTGGGGACATAATCCGGATCCAGGTCCTCAGAGGACATAGCAAGGTACAAGAAAGCTCAAGCCAAAATAAATGCAGTAAAGTAAATAATGAAACAATAGGGTCAACTATATAACCATCTATGTGAAATGCAAGTTGAGAGCATCACTAGAACTTAGGCTGATACCACTACAAGCTCTGTGTCGGGGAGCCGGTAGCAGCTATACTATGAATTTACTATGTATTTACTATGAATTATATATATATATATAATCAGCCTGTATCCTGTGTGTCCCTCCCCACCCAATGTAACCACACGTCTCATGTCCATAACGTCTCATGTCCATGTCACGTGAGATCATAGCTAATGCAACAAGTCATAATCCAAGAATATAATGTCTATGTCCATCCTGTATCCTATACAGAATCACCTTGAATATCTCAGGACAATTCTGTATCATGAATAGTGTCAGGTGTCCTGGATAAAACGTACTTGATAATGCAAGCACGAGAAGTATAGGGTCTCGGTATCCATGTCTATGTGACGTTACACAACTCCGCGTACAAAGTTGGCACCCGACTATGATCGGACACTAAGCAAGTCACACGGTCCTAGGTTGAAGCATGTACAACAAGTAAATAAGGCAAGGAAATAAGTAACAAAACTGCAATGTTTGGCAAGGTACACTTGCCTGGGTTTTCAGCTCCAATTGTAACTCTGTCAGTAGCAGGATTTGCAGGGACTGCTCCAGTTGCTGAAACAAACATCACCATCAGATCCAGAAAATATTAATCAGCTAGGAACGCCTATCCTTGAGTCCAATTTGGAGACAAGGGCAAAAACTTCATTTTCGGGTCAAGGCGGGGTCCAGGTGTGGGCCGCTTTGCACCGAAAAATGCGTCAGGGTCAAAGGTCTCAAAAATAGTCCAACTTAGTGTCAACAGGTCAGGAACGATGATACGAACCCAACAGAACTTCCATAATTGGATTTCGATGAGCCGTTCTCAAAATTGCCCGTCGGGTGGAGCCTGTGGGGCCCACGACACGCAATTTTGTCAAAGTTCTCAGAATCGAACCAAACTTGGCTCACAGGACCAGCGTATTGCTACGAGTCCGATGGCGCAAGTTTCGTCTCGATCCGACGTGTGTACACTAAGTTACAGCAAGATTCAGAAAAGTTAGAGACGGGGCGATGTCCGCGAATACGCACTGATTCCGGTGTGCACGCACATCCGAATCAGCTTCTGCAAAATCTCGCACGTCCGTATCAACGACGCGTACGTATCGGTGAAGACCGCACGCGACCAATTCGTCCCGTTTGGCGGGGCGTACTCGATTCCGGGGTGAAACAGGGCTTAGTTTTTCCTGTTTTTGGATCGCTGTGTGCGATCACCACAGGACGCGATGCCCCGAGCGGTTTGTCCGGGCTCCGAGAGGGTCATACAGGCTTCGCGATTCAATTTACGGAATCGAAAACAGAGCTACGATTCAAAAGTTACGGATACCTGAAGTGGGTTTGAAAAACCCGAGTCCTTCGTGTCCAAATCGTGTCCTGTGTCCTGTTCACTAGGGTTTACTGTTCCTGTGTCCTGAGTCCACTGTTTGTGTCCGGCCTAGGATTGCTGTGTCCGGCTGTGTCCTCGATTAGGGTTCTGTGTACGCCGGAGAGGGCTCGCCGGAGTTGGCCTGGGTCATCGACGCAGGAGGGTGGCGCTGGGCGGAGCAGGCTCGGGTGGCGTCGGCGGACTCGGGCGGCCACTGCTGAAGGGTCTGAGACTGGACGGCGGGCTCTGCGGAGGACGGCTCAGGAGGAGGGAGGCGAAGCCAGGGGAGGAAGGAGTTAGGGTTCGACCGGCGGCTGCTGGGGACGACAAGGACGGGCTCCGGCGGAGGGCAGCGACGAGGCGGGAAGAATTGGGCTCCGGCGACTAGGGTTATATAGAGGTGGAGGAGGGAGGTGAGTGGTTGTCCGGTGAGGGGAGCTGGAGCGGAGCAGTCGTCCGATGGAGGGAGAGGAAGAGGGAGCGGCGCGGCAGCGAACGGGCGGCAGCGGCGGGCGTTTCCGGCGCGGGGAGCTCAGGGGTCGGGGAGCGGTTTGGGGAAGAAGAGATGCGGGTCGGATTTCAACGGGTCGGGTCGATCTGCGGATCCGGCCCGACCCAATAATGAATGCGGGTCGGGTCAGCGGGTTAACGGGTCGGGTCTGGGTTGGACCCGGATCTGACCCGATAAGGAATTGGGTTTAAAAATAAACCCGGTCCGGTTCAGTTTGATTTGGTTTGGTTTGGTTCAGTTAAATAAACCCGGTTTATTTGGGTTTAATAATTAAATTAGTATTTAGGGCTTTTAAAAATCCATCCGGGGTCCAATAAATTTCCGAAAAATTACCCTATGTCTGATTTTTCATTTTACACCATAAAATATTATTTTCATAATATTTTAATATTATTTATTAACATTTAAAAATCCTGTAATAATTAAAACACCTGATTTAAATAACAAAAAATTCCAAAAAAATTCCAGAAAATTCAGAAAAATCCAAATTATAAATTTTTGAAAATTCAGGGGGATTACAATCTACCCCCCTTAAGAGGATTGCGTCCTCGCAATCAAAGATTAACCGGTCAGCAGAGATGACATGGTTGCAACCATTGTTCGAAGCACATCAAAAATCAAGGAGCACCTAGGAAAAATTATTTTCCTAAGCATTAAAAGTTATGCAATTTCCCAAATGTGGGAAATCTAGAAAATTACAGTTTTTAAAAAAAACAAGTTATTCTTTTAAAGCATATTAATTTATATCAAAATTACTAGGTGATCACTAGGTTATCCATTATTAACAAGTTAAGATTATCAGGGTAAGGCTAGGGTCACGAACCAATAGGCACGATCTAGAAACAGAAAACTACAAGAACTTACGCGCATTAGATACTTCTTAGTTCTGCGCATTCTCCAAAGGCATCGTGAGGGCTTGTCTGCGTCCTTGCAGTCGATTCCTCTGTTGCTGCTGAGCTTGCTGGAAGAGTGTTGATCTGCTTGATTACTTTGTTGAGATGATTTTCCTCCATCAACTGGCGTTACTTCATCGTCGTAGGAGACAATTGTAACTTGTGGTGTTCCTGCGAGAGTCTCGTTGCTTGCTTGTGAATCCACTACTCTGCATCCAAAATAAACTGTAAAAGAAACACAGAAAAATCAAGGCAGGATGCAAGTCAGGGAATTAGTTCGAATCCGATATAGGTGTCAAGAACGATTCAAGCAAGTGGATGAGATCCTAAAACTTATCCTATTCTTATTTGCAGGCCTGTTCGGTTCCTAAGTTAAAATCGAACAATTTAGTCGTTGACCTGCATGGGCCACCACAAAAACCATGTCACGCCCCAGTCCCAAAATACCGAGGGACTGGACGCGTGGCATTGGCCAGCAGCACGCACCGATGGACAAACCCAATTTAATGGATCTATCGGGGCATACTTAAGCTGTATTACATCAGTCAGGGTTTTACTATTCTCATCCACAGAATAAAGATAGCAATATCAGCAAAAGAAATATTAATAAACAACCAGACAAAGTAAATACAATCGGAGAACAATCCGATATTAAGTCTGTTTACACAAGTTCTCAAAGACAGGAAATAAAGAGTTCAATTAACAAGAAATAAGTCTATTTGCCATATGACTGAGCATGGCGAAGCAATTGTTCAGGAGAAGTCCTCAGCGATCACCTCGTCTTCAGGTACTGTTTCGAGAAGTGCACCTGTTCCGTATACCTCTGGATAAACCTCGTCTGCAAATCCTGGGGACATAATCCGGATCCAGGTCCTCAGGGGACATAGCAAGGTACAAGAAAGCTCAAGCCAAAATAAATGCAGTAAAGTAAATAATGAAACAATAGGGTCAACTATATAACCATCTATGTGAAATGCAAGTTGAGAGCATCACTAGAACTTAGGCTGATACCACTACAAGCTCTGTGTCGGGGAGCCGGTAGCAGCTATACTATGAATTTACTATGTGTTTACTATGAATTATATATATATATAATCAGCCTGTATCCTGTGTGTCTCTCCCCACCCAATGTAACCACACGTCTCATGTCCATAACGTCTCATGTCCATGTCACGTGAGATCATAGCTAATACAACAAGTCATAATCCAAGAATATAATGTCTATGTCCATCCTGTATCCTATACAGAATCACCTTGAATATCTCAGGACGATTCTGTATCATGAATAGTGTCAGGTGTCCTGGATAAAACGTACTTGATAATGCAAGCACGAGAAGTATAGGGTCTCGGTATCCATGTCTATGTGACGTTACACAACTCCGCGTACAAAGTTGGCACCCGACTATGATCGGATACTAAGCAAGTCACACGGTCCTAGGTTGAAGCATGTACAACAAGTAAATAAGGCAAGGAAATAAGTAACAAAACTGCAATGTTTGGCAAGGTACACTTGCCTGGGTTTTCAGCTCCAATTGTAACTCTGTCAGTAGCAGGATTTGCAGGGACTGCTCCGGTTGCTGAAACAAACATCACCATCAGATCCAGAAAATATTAATCAGCTAGGAACGCCTGTCCTTGAGTCCAATTTGGAGACAAGGGCAAAAACGTCATTTTTGGGTCAAGGCGGGGTCCAGGTGTGGGCCGCTTTGCACCGAAAAATGCGTCAGGGTCAAAGGTCTCAAAAATAGTCCAACTTAGTGTCAACAGGTCAGGAACGATGATACGAACCCAATGGAACTTCCATAATTGGATTTCGATGAGCCGTTCTCAAAATCGCCCGTCGGATGGAGCCTGTTGGGCCCACGACACGCGATTTTGTCAAAGTTCTCAGAATCGAACCAAACTTGGCTCACAGGACCAGCGTATTGCTATGAGTCCGATGGCGCAAGTTTCGTCTCGATCCGACGTGTGTACACTAAGTTACAGCAAGATTCAGAAAAATCGGATACGGGCGATGTCCGCGGATACGCACTGATTCCGGTGTGCACGCACATCCGAATCAGCTTCTGCAAAATTTCGCACGTCCGTATCAACGACGCGCACGTATCGGTGAAGACCGCACGCGACCAAGTCGTCCCGTTTGGCGGAGCGTACTCGATTCCGGGGTGAAATAGGGCTTAGTTTTTCCTGTTTTTGGATCGCGGTGTGCGATCACCACAGGACGCGATGCCCCGAGCGGTTTGTCCGGGCACCGAGAGGGTCATACAGGCTTCGCGATACAATTTACGGAATCGAAAACAGAGCTACGAGTCAAAAGTTACGGATACCTGAAGTGGGTCTGAAAAATCCGAGTCCTTCGTGTCCAAATCGTGTCCTGTGTCCTGTTTACTAGGGTTTACTGTTCCTGTGTCCTGAGTCCACTGTTTGTGTCCGGCCTAGGGTTGCTGTGTCCGGCTGTGTCCTCGATTAGGGTTCTGTGTACGCCGGAGAGGGCTCGCCGGAGTTGGCCTGGGTCATCGACGCAGGAGGGTGGCGCTGGGCGGAGCAGGCTCGGGTGGCATTGGCGGACTCGGGCGGCCACTGCTGGAGGGTCTGAGACTGGACGGCGGGCTCTGCGGAGGACGGCTCAGGCGGAGGGAGGCGGAGCCAGGGAAGGAAGGAGTTAGGGTTCGGCCGACGGCTGCTGGGGACGACAAGGACCGGCTCCGGGGCAGCGGCGAGGCGGGAAGAATTGGGCTCCGGCGACTAGGGTTATATAGAGGTGGAGGAGGGAGGTGAGTGGTTGTCCGGTGAGGGGAGCTGGAGCGGAGCAGTCATCCGGTGGAGGGAGAGGAAGAGGGAGCGGCGCGGCAGCGAACGGGCGGCGGCGGCGGGCGTTTCCGGCGCGAGTAGCTCAGGGGTCGGGGAGCGGTTTGGGGAAGAAGAGATGCGGGTCGGATTTCAACGGGTCGGGTCGATCTGCGGATCCGGCCCGACCCAATAATGAATGCGGGTCGGGTCAGCGGGTTAACGGGTCGGGTCTGGGTTGGACCCGGATCCGACCCGATAAGGAATTGGGTTTAAAAATAAACCCGGTCCGGTTCAGTTTGATTTGGTTTGGTTTGGTTCAGTTAAATAAACCCGGTTTATTTGGGTTTAATAATTAAATTAGTATTTAGGGCTTTTAAAAATCCATCCGGGGTCCAATAAATTCCCGAAAAATTATCCTATGTCTGATTTTTCATTTTACACCATAAAATATTATTTTCATAATATTTTAATATTATTTATTAATATTTAAAAATCCTGTAATAATTAAAACACCTGATTTAAATAACAGAAAATTCCAAGAAAATTCCAGAAAATTCAGAAAAATCCAAATTATAAATTTTTGAAAATTCAGGGGGATTACATGCCGTGCACGCGTAGGGCGCGCGTGCACAAGGCCTAGGCATAGTAATGATCTTTAGAACATATGCAACAGAGTACGCGAAAGGATAACACACATTGAGGCATAGAAAAGTTTCCTTTTTATTGATAATGAACATCTGTTTACAGACTCTTGACCCAAAACGAGAAGGATGCCACTGGGGCTTACAACTTGGATACAAAATGAGATAGCCGTTCCCATACATCACATCCTTTACTAAACTTTAAAACAATACAACATAGCCACCTGCTGGCGAAGCTATCGCCTTGCCACGGAGCCGCATAAAAGGGTTGCGCCTGCTCCGAATGCTTTGTACAAGCTTCAAAAGTCACGAACAAAATATGTCAGATCCTGGACTGGTTGGAGAAGGAAGAAGCTTCAGCTCCTCGCCGCGTCGCTTGGGCTCGGGGAACCTGCTGCAACGAGGGTCAGTACTATGAAAGTACTGGTGAGGGCGAGCTAACCCAACTAACCAAATCCAAGTTTGTTCATATGAAGCATGCAATATTATTGTGATCTTTCTATCTTGCCTTAGTTCAATTTACATGCAAGCATTGAATATATGAATTGCAAGACAAACGTGCTACCGTTAGGCAACTTTTACCTTTCCGTCTGAACTGTCTGCATAATACTTACCATGTTCTTCCCTGCCACGAAGACACCATTAGTTTGAGCAAGCAAAGCAAAAATATAGGTGCATTTGGTCATGGCATATCATTGCCACCGTGGACAATAGCTACAGTAAGTGGTGACCCTTGCAGCTCGGGTAGCAAGCCCCGCTAGAAGGCCTCCCCCGCCTTACCCGCGCTAGTCTTGCTAGCGTAGCCATCCGAGTTCCTTCCGGAACGAATCGGCCCCAGTGCCCCAGGCGCCGTTCGCAGGAACTAAACCTTGTGCACAAGTTGTCCGACCGAATTAAGCATTACACTAAATCAATAGATAAAGCATTCAAATCACAAGAATGTATACATCTACTTTAGCATAGTGCATTTGGCATAGTCTTCCTGTCCAAGTGATTTCATTTCCATATAGTTTGCACAATCCATACATACAGTTATATAGAATAAGTTCTAGCTACAACTGAAGCATGAATATATAAATGTATAGCGGACAAGCACGCATCAATGAAGATCGTTTGAGCATTCTATGTAACAAGCATTTCAAGTATTTTCAAGTTCTAACTCATCCTACTCATGACTCAGCTTTATTCTTATTATGATATCGTTGGAGCATGATGCATAATGAGTCAATTATTATTAGAGTGAAGACTTGGCAGAAGGGTGCTAATCGAAATAAGGCCACTCACAAGTTGGAGAACTAGGAGAGAAAGGGAGAACTTTAAGACTCCGCTCGCGCGTCGTCTACCCGATCACTTGCACGCACCAACAGATGATCAATATCTCCTGCTTCAGTCTTCGAGGTTCGATATGAAATTGTGAGATCCTAAGAACGAAAACCATGAAATCCATCGCAACCGTTCAAGAAAACGCAAGTCATAAAACCAACAAGAAGGCAACCAAGCGGCACGAAAACGGGCAAGGAAATCAGCGCAACGGAAAGGCCCCTACCGACTCTGCCGCCGAGTCCATCCTTGAGGCACGATCCCTTGAATATGGGACCTAATTCCGAAGAAACCAATCCATAACGAGAAAAAGATCTTGATTCAATCTGTCCCGTTCGGACGGTCGTAAGTATTTCTTGGCCGCGCTCCCCGAATAGGGGGAACGAGGCATTACAACGCGATACCCCAAACTAATTACACAAGGTTCGAGAGGGTCATGTGGCCTTCGCATAGGATTTGACAGAACAAAATTTGGATTAATATACAGGGAGATACGAGACTGGTAAGGTGCATACCTCACTGCTGCACGTGAAAGGGGCGGTTTCGCGGCGGTTTTGCGGGCGGCGTGCGGTGGCATGCGGCGGTCGTCGGCGGCCGGTGGTGTCGTTTGAAGGTTGGGGAATAAGAGAGGGTGGTCATGAGGTCTTTACATGTAAGGATGGGGGTGATTTATGAAGAAGAAGAGGGGGTCGCAGGGGTAGTGTCCGCGGGAACCGGGGGGGGTCGTGGGTGTGCTGGGGAATGGGAGTCAGCGGGTCGAGTCGGGTTCAGATCCGACCCATTAGGGTTGGATTGGGTTCAGTTGGGTTTGGTTTGGTTCGGTTCAGGTTGGTTAGGTCTGGTTTTTCCAAAAATAATATTTTTAGCTATTTAAAAATAGTTTTTGAGCCCAATAAATTCCAGAAAAATTATACAACATCATATTATTAATTATACACTCAAAAATATAATTTTGGTAATATTTTAATATTTAATATAATACATAAAAATATTAATCTTTTGAAAAATTAAAAATCACAAAAAAAATCCCAAAAATTCATTTTTAAATTGTTTAAATAAATTCAGGTGTTTACAATCTACTCACGTTAAAAGAATTGCGTCATCGCAATTAAAAAGACGAATCATAACCGGTCAGAAGAGATGACGTGGTTGTAAGACATGTTTGTTGAAGCACGACACAAAGAATAAGGAATCATGAACAAGAAAAAACTGAGAGGAAGGGTGAGGGATTTGTTCAAGCAGAACACGTAGGGAAGGAATAAAACATTTTCCTAGGCAATGAGAGATAAGTAACTCAAGAGGAAAGGAGCATGGTTAGAGCAAGGATCAACTACAGTTTGCAAAAACTTAGGTACCAGTGACATCTAGACTAACAAGTTCATGCTAGCATAATACTAGGCTTACGCTAGGAAATGGAACTAACAGGCACGTGCTAAAGCATTACTAGGAATAGATAGCTATGATAAAACTAAATCTTACTCATATTCACTACTCCACGAGTCTGTGCCTCATTCACTTTCATCGCAAAAGCCTGTCCACGTCTTATGGTGGTGTCCTCTGCTGTCGCTGGGCTTGCTGGAAGAGTGCTGCCTGGGGTGCCAATGGTGGCCTCGGATGATATCCTTCCGGTACTGGTAAAGTTTGTCAGTTAACTATTGGTGCTCCTTCTCGACGCTCAGGATAATCCTTGGCTGAATGTTGGCTGGATCCGCAAATCAAACATAATCCCAACTTGCGTCTGCACTCGCTCTCGTAATGACCTCAATTGCCACAATATTAACATGTAGGTAGTGTCTACGGAGATGCTCTGGGTGGCTGGTGCATGTGAGGTCTCTTTGCAGCTTCTTCCTGTGGTGCTCTGGCTGGTGCTGATATGAATGGCCGCTTCAGGCTGGACTCTCCCCTGGTGACGTGCTCCATACGTCGTGCTGTAGCAAGGACGTCCGTGTATGAAGTAGGTACAACGGATCCGATCAATCTCTGGAGCTCAAAGCTAAGTCCGTCGAAGAACTTCTCTGCCTTTTCCTCTTTTGTCGAAATTAGAGTAGGGGCAAAATGACCCAAATGGATGAACTTTGCATTGTACTCTTCTACCGTCATGTTGCCTTGAATGAGGCGGTTGAACTTGTCCCGAAGTTTCGATCGAGCAATAGATGGAATGTACATCTCCTAAAAGAGTCTAGAGAACTCCTCCCAAGTGACTCGGTCTGGTCCGAGCCGTCTCTCCTCAGATAGCCACCAATAATGTGTATTTCCCGTCAACTGCATTCTGACGGCAGTCATCCAACGCTCCCTCAAAAGCTCAGCTGCTTCCAACTGGTGTTGAGTGTTTGTAAGCCACTCATGAACTTCAGTGGGCTCCTCCTTGCCAGAAAATATATGGGACTTCAGCTGGCGGAAATCAGTGATAGATCCCGTTGATGGTCGTCTAGCTGGTGGGCTCGCCTACTCCAGTGCGGTTACTAGGCTGTTCCTCAAGTTCTCCGTCTCGTGACGCTGAGCCTCTTGTTGAACCTGCTGTTGGGCTTGCATTATTGCGTAGAACATTTAAAACATATGATGTCCGTCCATAGCCATTCCTGGTAGAAAATGGGCATTGGTGGAGTAAACTACAGCGGTGGTAGAATATCGTCTCGCCGAAATCTTGAGGTATGTTGACCTGCTTGATTGCTTTGTTGAGCTGATTGATCTCCACCCAATGGTGTTACTCCATCGTCATAGGTGAACACAACACCTTGTAGTGTACCTACGGGAGTCTCGTCACCGGTTCTTGGATCCATTACTCTGTATCCAAAGTAAACTATGAGAGGCGTACAGAAGAATCAAGGCAGAATGTAAGTCAAAAAATTATTTTGAAGTCGATATGGAGATCAAGAACGAATCAATCAAGTGGATGAGATCCTATAGCTTATCCTATCCTAATCGCAGGCTTGCCCGGATCCTTAGTTGAAACTAGAGCAAAATAGTTAGGACCTGCATGGGCCACCACAAAAACTATGTCACGCCCCAGTCCCAAAATACCGAGGGACTAGCCACATCGCAATGGCCAGCAGCACACTCCAATGGGCAAACCCAATTTAATGGACCCTTTAGAGTGTACTTAAGCTGTAAAACAATTATAATGGTCTACGATACATGTCACATTCTAATTCTAATATCATCCACAGAAGGTAAATACAATTCAAATGTCAACTAGTCAATGAGAAATATAATTCAACAAGTCTCAATAAGATATCTCGGGGAACAACACGAATATAAGTTTAGTAAAATAATCCATGAGACATGAAATAGAGAAACTAGAAACAGAAATAACTGAGTATATAAAGCAAATACTCAGGAGAAATCCTTTGGCACCACCTCGTCCTCTAGTGTTGGTACTGCTCCAGTGTCTGCTCCTGTCCCGTATACCTCGGGGTAGATCTCCTCTGCTATACTTGGGGACATAATCTGGATCCAGGTCCTCAGGGGACATAGCAAGGTACAAGAATAACACAAGCTAAATAAATGCAGTATATAAAAATAAATCAACAGGACAAACTATGTAACCAGCTATGTGATATGCAAGTGAGAGCATCACTAGTACTCAGGCTGAGACCACTACAAGCTCTGTGTCGGGGAGCTGGTAGCAGGAATATTACGTAGTGGGCCAAGCTCTGGAACAGAGACTAAAGCACCTCAATAATAAATATATATGTATGTAATCATCCTGTAGCTTGTGTGTCTCTCCCCACCCAATTTAATCACACGTCTCATGTCCACAATGTCTTATGTCCATAACACGCAAGATCATGACCTCTAGCTAGTATAGCGAGTCATAATGATATCTATGTATATGCAAGATCTATGTCACGAATCCTTTAAGCCTATACAGAATCACTATGAATAACTCAGGAAAGATTATGTCTCATGAATAGTGTCAAGTATTCTATGGTATGATGTACTTGATAAAGCAAGCACGCAAATATAGGATCGTAATATCAACTCTCACGGTCCTAGGTTGAATATGTACATCTCAAGAGTATATATATATAGAAAGAACTCAAGCAAATAATATAACGGGAACTGCTGCAAGTTGGCAAGGTACACTTGCATGGGGTTTGAACTCCTTAAGTTGCTCCGGTAACCGCAAAATCTCTAGGAACGCCTCCGGATGCTGAAATAAACATTACCATCACTCTCAAAGTACATAAAATAGCTAGGATTAACTACCCATAAGTCCAATTTGGACACAGGGACAAAATTGACAATTTCTGGTCAAAGCGGGGTCCACAGGTGGCCCACTTCGCACCAAAAAATGTGTCAAAGATAAAGTTTTCCAAAATTTTCAAATTTAGTGTCTACGAGTTTAAAACAATGATACAAACCCAATGGAACATCCAAAACTGGATTTCGATGAGCCGATCACAAAATCGCCCGCCAAGTGGAGCCGTGGGGCCCACGAAATAGGATTTTATCAACGTTCTCAGAATCGAACCAAACTTGGGTCACTGGACCAACTTAACACTACGAATCCAATGGCGTAAGTTTCGTTGCAAAACGATAAGCACACACAAAGTTACAACGAGTGTCAGAACGGTCCGATATGGGACGTTTTTGACGGATACGCGTTGATTCCGGTGTGCACGCACATCCAAATCAACTTTCGTAAAATCTCACATGTCCTCATTGATGATACACACCTTTCGATGTAATTCGCATACGACGAATTTGCCTCGTTTAGCGGAATGCATCCCATTTCAGAAAATTTAGATTTTAAAAACCAAGTTTTTGGTCGATTTTATCCGTGAATAAAATACAACATACAACAAATTAAAATAAATTAATTATAGGATTTTAATCTTGGTTATGTTGTTTAATTTATTGTTCAAACAGAATTTGAAAATATTAAATAGGTTAGGAGAAAAATGGCCGTGAACATGGGGCTCCAAACGATTTCCAGAACCAAAAAATATGTTATTTTTTCCTGTTTTACGTCGCTATTTGCGACCGACACAAGATGCGATAACCCAAACTAATTACTCAGGATTCGTGAAGGTCACATGGTCTTCGCATAGGATTTGACAGAACAAAATTTGGATCAATACACAGGGAGATACGAGACTGGGAAGGGGCATACCTCACTGCTGTGCGTGAAAGGGGTGGTTTCACGGCGGTTTTGCGGGCGACGTGCGACGGCGTGCGATGGTCGTCAGTGTCCAGAGGCATCGTCTGGAGGTTGGGGAATACGAGGGGGTGGTCGTGAGGTCTTTACATGTAAGGATGGGGGTGGTTTATGAAGGAGAAGAGGGGGTCACAGGGGTGGTGTCCGCAGGAACCGGGGAGGTCGTAGGTGTGCGGGGGAATGGGAGAGTGGGTTAGCGGGTAGGGTCGGGTCGGCGAATCGGGTCGGGTTCATATCCGACCCATTAGGGTTGGATTGTGTTCAGTTGGGTTTGGTTTGGTTCAGTTCAGGTTGGTTCGGTCTGGTTTATCCAAAAATAATATTTTTAGCTATTTAAAAATAGTTTTTGAGCCCAATAAATTTTAGAAAAATTACACAACATCATATTATATATTATACACTCAAAAATATAATTTTGACAATATTTTAATATTTAATATAATACATAAAAATATTAATCCTTTGAAGAACATTTAATTTAAATAATTAAAAATTATAGAAAAATCCCAAAAATTTATTTTAATTTTTTTTTAAAAATTTGGATGTTTACAGCATAAGGCGATGTTGTCAAACATCAAAGTTATCATCGAAACAACCAAGTTGCAACGAAAGTCAAGTATTGTGTGCCATGCACACATCAGAGTATACGCAGCGAAGCTCTCGATAGGGTCCAAATAAAATGTCACAAGGTAGAATGCCACACTCTTGTTCTTTCTCTTGCCCCCAAAGGTACTTACCGTTCATACATTATGTCCCGTATATCCAAGCAGCGCTACTACACCTGTGTACCTGAAATAATGCCCACAAATGTGGGTCAGTACACAGCCGTATTGGGAGTGGGGTAACCCATTCGTCTAAGTCGACACTAACTAGAATAGTGAATGCAAACAGTTATATGGTGATCTTTCTACTTGAATCTTAGATTCATTTCATGGCAAAGGTATGACATATTAAGAAAAACTGTAAAGCAGGTTAAGCATGCAAGCATTCAACTCAAGCCAATATACAAGCAGGTATATATCCAACTCAAAGAAAAACTAGCATGCAATCGTCCTACTCAAACCCAAGCAACGCGAAAACCTATCAAATCATAATTCAAGCCTTATAATCCAAATCTTCGATATGCACACTCTTGCCGAGGCAAGGTGGCCGCCGCCTACACGAAAAGCATAAATCAAACCAAAGCAAAGCAAACCAACTCTTATCTATATGAAGTCACTGGCCAAGCCATAAAGGACTGTTCAACTACAGTTCTACTCGATCCAGCGCTGAGTAGCTAGCCCGCCTGGTTGCATCGAACTGCCGGCATCGCGCCCAAGGTACTTACCAATTTGCTTCCTCCATGGCCGAACGGTCCTGGTGCCCCGGAGCCTTCCCGTTCGAGAAAACCAAACCCTGTGCGCAACAGGTTATCCGTGACCGATGCAAATACCAAGTAGGTATGGCTAAAGAATCGAGCATTCTCGTCCTACCAAACTATCTAGCCTCAATCCAGCCAACTATCCATAACCATTCTCCAACTATAGCCCAAGGCACCATCTCAAGTTATCCCCGTAGGCACTATGCCGCTTCTCGATACAGTGTTCCAATTGGTGCAACACCCCTTGCTCAGAATAATCCTGTGGCACAAAGCCTTCACCGATGTAGTTGTTCGATTTTGAACCATAACTGCACGCTTTGTATGATAAGGCGTCCAACTGATACTAATGCACGAATGCACGCTAGCTCGCCCGCCCGAATTGCCTCGATGTTTCAACCAAGATGATCCAATCAAGCTCCAACTGCCTACTCAAGCTCCAACTACCCAACGCAAAAACCAACTCAAGCCACAAATCGATTCCAACCAAACGACGTACACTCTATGCACGCCACAGTATAGTGATTTCTAAGTTCCAGTCCAAGTGTTCAAGCCATTACGTGTGTTCCATATTATTAGGCATAAAGGAGTAGAGGAAAAGGGACAGAGCCCACTCATTAAGTCTGATTTCGTTAAGCATCATGTCCTGCCGATACGGTCGATCTCTTGAACCCGTGGTCCGATGCAAAGCACGATCTATTCAATTGGTATGACCATACAAGCAGGCCATACTCTCCAAATCATCTGACTGATCGGACTGAGGAAGACGACATTATCGCTCCAATCCAGCTATCCCAGTACTTCTCTGAACGAACACCTGATTTCATCGAACTCCGCTTGCGATCTGCACATGAAACCAACTTAATCAATACTTGTTACCAAATCCAACAAATCAAAATATAACCAGCTATTGTCTCGTTCAATTTGACTCAGCATAATACACCGTGCGATTGCGGGGTGTTACACTGGACTCCAATAATCTTCCCCTCTAGTCTGATGAGAGGGTGTTGACCCCATGGCTCCTCAACTGGACTCCATGCCTGTCACCCCGAGACAGAGTTCCTGCTCCCCCATGCCACTGATCTTTGATCCCTCGAGATGCCTTGTATCTTCTGTCATCTCCAGCTCCTCGACCGTCACGTCGACGATAGCTGCCATGCATAACACCTCCTGCATAATTGGGATCCTGCAGATATCAATGACACAGCCAAGTCCAAATTCCCTGACGATCAGCCTCACCGTGAGTCTTGGCTGTCTGTCCCCAACTTTCGGCTTCCACCGAATTGTGTTAACGTTCCGACGAGCTTATTCACCCTTGGCTGGCCCAACCAAGCGGACGGTACGATTCTTCCAAGATTCGAACTCCTGAATCTGTCTGCCTTTGTGTCCAAACATGAAGCTCCCCCATATACATGCGTCCTCGAGCAGAACATCACACACTGTGCATGCCGGTGATGACCCATAGCTCTCCCTTGAACTATGTGAATGATGATGCTCCCGTCTCAGATTGAGTTTGCTACTAGCCTTGATCTCCTTCCTGGCCTCGAACGGCTGAAACTAATGTCACTTCGTGAAGCTTTTGCAAACCACCTGTCGCCAAAATCGGATACGTAAAGCAACCTTCACCTGGAGACCGACCAGATGTCATGGGACCAACAGACTAGCCCTCAATCTTTGACTCATCAATATTTGTAGCTTTGTCTCAATGAACCGAATCCTCCATAATCCTCAAAGTATCTCTAAGCCTCTCCAAGACAAGTTCCCGATGATCCACCTCCTGTCTAATACCCCTCGAGCCTCCATCTGGTATCTATGTTCTGCATGTATACCTCAACGGAGTGAGCATGTACATGCTATAACACAAATCTCCTCGAGCCAACTATTTGGAACCCTTCGTAAGCATCCAATCTTTATCCCCAAACAGACTGCGACAACCATCATCCGCCAGCCTTCCTACCGAAACCAAGTTGTAGCGCAAACTCGGTACATGTCGCACACCCTTGAGGACGAACTTCTCACCAAGCTCTGTTGTCAAGTGCACATCACCGATTCCTATAACTGCAGCTGTCCCCTTGTTGCCCATCTTCACACGTCAAAACCTGTCGCCGCGGTATTACCCGAAGATCCTCCTATGTGGAGTGGCATGATACGACACCCCCGTGTCCATGATGTCACACTCCAATTTCGTAGAAGCACTATTCTTCCCTCGGGGCATGATGTCGTGCGAGCGTAAGGCGTGCGCGCATAAGTCCTAGCATAAGTAAAAGAAACACAACAGCAGAGTGCACAAGTTAAAGAACACACGTTGAGGTAAAGAAAAGTTATCTTTATTGATAATATACATCTTTGTTACAAACTCTTGACTCAAAATTAAAGGGGGGGTATCGTGCGAGCTTACAAGCCTGAACGCAAAATTAGATAGTCGTTCCATACATTCCATCCCATACTAGAACTTTAAAAGATAATAGACCTGCGGGCGAAGCTATTGACTTGCTGCATAAAGAGTATGCACGAGCTCCGGGATATTTTGTACAAGCTTCAAGAGACACGAATGGAGAGCGCCGAGTAATGGACTAGTTGGGGGAAGAAGAAGAAGATTCATCTCCTCGCTGTCGCGACCCATACCCGGTGTAGGGACACGAGTACGTGGGTAAGTCCAGCCTACACCTCAGCATCGACAGTAGAATGTTGTCTCGATCTTCTATACTATCTAACATCTCACACAATATATATAAAACCTGTCATGCCATCTCAACTCCAAATGAAGGAGCAATATGATATAACAAAGGGTAGTCAATACTCAATCACATATAAAACTAAAGGAAGATGTAAGCACGATATGGAATAGAAAGAAAAGAAATACAAGTCTCAATATATCACAGGTCCAACTCAACATCTAAACACAACTCAAGATCTCAATATAATAATACAATCCAATGTCTAGCTAGAAACAACTACTACAAGATATAAAAATCTAAATGGCCTCAGTATTTGGCACTACATCCTCAGGTGGCACTCCATCTGTTGGTCCATAGTAAGTGGGACACATCCTCACTAACCATTCATCTAAAAAATATATTCAGTCAGGATTGAAGTGAAGTACAACCTAATAGCAGTTCCAATTAATTGATAATAACTATAAACAGAAATAGAGAATATAATACAAGACGAGAAACAATGAACAATATCATACTATGGTAGAAAAAATAGGTAAACAAGAGCAATATGGTATACACTGATCACGATGAAATAAAATAAGACAGTGAAATAGAATATGTGAAGAACTGTAACTATGCTAAGTGATTGAAATACTAGTTAGATATATGATCGGCTTGGGTTGAACATTGTCTAATTAACGTTGGATAAATATTGTCTAAGTTAAACATTGAACATTGTCTAGGATTTGATCACATATCTAGCTAACACTTTTTCTTTCCCCCGACTAGTAAAATGGATCCAACCATGACATGTTACGATACAAGATACTCAAGGCATTACAAACATTAAACATTGAACATTGAACATTGAATATTGAACATTGTCTAATATTAAATATTATCTTTTAACCAAATAAGAACACGAGGAACAATAAAACAATAAATAATATCCCATGACTGATCAATGTGTATACTAGCCCGTGTACCAATGTGTCAGAAATCAAGTAATACATTTCTAAATACTTGCATTATAGTAATTATTAAATAATGAAAACTATCAGAGTGTGTACTCGCCTGCGGTCCAGAGCAATGAATGTCAAACTGTGTCTGAACTGGTGTCACACAGACCTATATATAGAATATTATATTAATACAAGATTTTGAAATAAAATAAGTTGAACTAGTTCAATTCTAGGTCATAAAACCATTTCTAAGTCATAACAGTGAAACTAGGTCAACTCTAGGCCAAACTAGTCAAATTTGGTCAAACTGGCTATTTCTATGTTTTAAGAGTCTAACTCTAGGATATTAGGTTCATACACTATGCAACTAGGCCACACTAGCTAAGCTAAGATACTAGAATACAAACAAAGCACCGTATCGCAGGATACACAAGTTTTTGATATGAAAATACTAATTCATATATATATATATACAAGGCAATACATATAGTAATCTTAGCTAACTAATGCAAATTGGATACCTTGGCTTTGAACCAATGCATATCTCACTACCTACATATCCATCTTGATACTCAAATCCAATACCTCGAGTATCAACCAATACCTTGACATTACCTTGGTATCACAAGGTAATTCAAATCCTAATATATAGCTAACTACCAATACACTAATTATAACTAACATTAACTAAACTATTATAATACTACTAACTACCTAATATACTAATACATATATACAATACTACAACACTAACTTACCACTAATATATCAATACTTATATACATATATACATATAGTTATTAGTCTAACAAGTATATATCTAACTATTAGACTAACAATATATATGTATACAACTACTTAACAATGCACTTAACTACTACACTATTATGAACTACTAACTAACTTACAAGAACTAACTAAACCATTAATAACTACTAGCTAACCTTAACAAACTAACTAAACCACTTACCTAACCAGCTGAACCCCCTGACCTCTGTACCTTGCTGCCTAGTTGAACCCCTGCTGTTGAAGCTGCTGCTGCTCATTGTTGAAACAATATTGTGCAGTTGCTAAAATTGCTACTTGTTGTATGCTTCCTGCAGCATGCTGCTCAGTGCTTATTGCTGTGCAGTTGCTTCATGCCTCATGTTGATTGCTGCAGTGCTCATTGCCTTGGCTGCTGCTCAGTTTGAATTGATGCACTTGCTGCAGCATGCTATCTCCCCCTGCTGTGAGTAGTTGCTGTTGAAGCACACTGAATTGCTACTGGTGATGCAGCTGCAGTGCTTGCTAGCTATAGCTCCACACTGCCTTGCTAGCTGAATGCATATGTTGCAGTGCAGTTGGCTCGAGGCTGCTGCCACTGCATTTGATTCTGCTCTACTGAACTGCTGTATGCATCTTCTTGCTGCAACTGCTACTGTTCTTCAGTTGTTCACTGCTCTTTGCATAGTTTCTGCTGAATGCTTATAGTGCATTGCTGCATAGACTCTTCAGTTGTTGCCCGACCCTTCACTCACTGCTCTCTCATTCACTACACATCCACACACACACATATATACATATAGATATCAATATATATATATATATATATATATATATATATATATATATATATATATATATATATATATATATATATATACTCTCATAATCATACAACTACGTGTCCGTGTCAACAACACCTTAGAAAGCAGACCCCCGTGTATATTATAGATACACGGGGGTTTGCGCATATATATATAATTATACAACTACGTATCCGTGTCAAAATATGACATGTGCAAACCCCCGTGTCAGAAGAAAACTCCCAAATCAACTCGTATCTCCAAATTGTTGGGATACGGCCTACACGTATCCAGTTGTGGATACGACACTAACCACACAGAATCAAACATATGTCAATTTGGTATAATTGACCAATTGACAAACATAAAATATGTCAATCTCGAAATTTCTCAAAAATTGACACAAAATACCACATAACTTTCTCCATAGGCCTCCTATGAACTTAATTTTAATTCCTATGGATAGCCTTAGTATATAGGCTGGTTTCTAATGATTAAATTATAGATTTAGATTCAAATTAAATAGGAAAAACTGAATTGTATCTATTGGGAGATGGTTTCTGGAATGTTCCAATTTCGTGGAATCGATAGTCGTCCCCCGGACGTGACGCCGTGCGTTCCTAGGTTACGCAACGCACAAGGCTAAGGTATTTTTTTTGCATAGCGAGCACATATTCAGAGTACGTAGATAAATTGAAACACAAATTTGAAACATGAAAAAGTTTTCTTTATTGATTATGAACATATAGTTATAAACTCTTGAATGAGTCATAAGGTTGCCACACGGGCTTACAAAAGTTGACACAAAATGAGATAGTTGTCATATACTTTACATCCCTTTACTAAACTTCAAAATATGAGACCTCCAGGCGGGATGATGACTTTTCCTCTTAGCTGCATTGAGTTTAGTTTGCTAGCTCCTGGCTTCAAAATTCTCCAAAAGATGGCACGATCAGGACGCGCCGACAGCTGGACTGGATTGGGAAGACGACTTCAACTCCTCGCTCGGATCTCCTTAGTACTGGAAACCTGTTTCAACGAGAGTCAGTACATCAAAATGTACTGGTGAAGGCGAGCTAACCCAACTATACCAATCAACACGTTGTTTAGATGAAGCATGCATATTATTTTTAGTCTTTCTATCTTGCCTTAGTTTATTTTACAAGCAAGCAGTATATAGAGATTACTAAAATGAACTTGCCACCGTTCGGTGACTTTTACCTGCCCGTCTGAACCACCTGCACAATACTTACCATGTCCTTCCCTACCACGAAGACACAAGTTAGCTTGCACAGGTTTACATATACGTGGGGATCACTGGCTTGATGCCATAATGGACTAGTCAATGACGAGGATAACATGCAATGAGAGCACACGATGCGCTGCAAGCCATCCCGCCCAGCACACGATGACTACACACGAAGTTTTGCCCAGATCGGATCGGTGCCAGTGCCCAGGCAACCGTCCGCAGAACTTATACCCTTGTGCACAAGTTATCCGTGATCAATCGACGTCTATATTAAGTTAACAATTCATGCAGTTGAGGCAATACGAGCACAAGACAACTAGCAAATGTATGATTTATTTTACATAGTCTTCCTAATCAGTTTATTACATAGCAAGGTGTGTTCTATATGCATAACACAATTTATAGAAGAAGTATACATTCTAACTAAAATTGAAGCATATGATGAACATTCTAAATGAGCTAGCATGCAATAAAGTAACCGTTCACAAGTTGATTGACAAGCATAGTAATCCAAGTCTATTCCTTTTATCTTGACATCTTTTATTTATTATTTGGTATCGTTTGATCGGGGCAAGCAAGAATACAAGATCTTAGATGTGAAGAATTGGAAGAAGGGACAACTGAATCGAATATAAGCCACTCAGAAGTTGGTTGGGAAAAGGAAGGAAAGAGGTGCTTCAGGAATCCGCTCGCGCATCGCCTACTGCTCGTTCACCTATATTTGCCACGAACAGCTGATCAATACCTCTTCCACTCTTTCTAATCTCGGAATTGAAGTACAGTTCAATGAACCAAAATAATGAAATCCATCAAAATCGTTCAAGAAAGCTCAAGCAAATCCGAAAATCAACTCAAAGCACGAAAGCAACAAAGCGACAGCAAAAACTAGGCAAGAAAACTTGCAGCGGAGAGGTCCCTCCTGACTCTGCCGCTAAGTCGATCCTGGCGGCACGGTCCACTAAATATGGGAATTGATTTCGAAGAAACAAATCCATAACAAGGATGGATTCTTGTTTCAATCTATCCCGATCGAACGATACCGTCTTTGTATTTCTTAGCCGTGCTCCCCGAATAGGGAGAACGGGGCACCACATCCTAACCAACTAATTAGAAGTTTCGTCCACAAAATTGAGGAATAGAACCTACCACTAGGAAATAATGAAGGAAACCTTTCCCTTATCTCAGATTCAAGCTCCCAAGTGGATTCTTCGACCGAATGGTTTTGCCAAAGCACGCACACAAGAGGAACCGAACGACTTCGAAACAACTTTTACTTACGATCCAAAATTTGCACAGGTTGTTCGACATATGTCAAGTCTGCCTTAAGATCCAGTTGATCAAGATCTACCATATGACTCTGGTCGTACACATACTTTCTAAGTTAAGAAATATGGAAGATATCGTGCACTTCGGATAGTGACGGTGGTAGGACAATTTGATATGCAACTGAGGTGACTCACTTTAGTATCTCGAATGGACCGACAAATCTTGGACTTAGCCTCCCCTTTGCTCCAAATTTGGTGACTCCTCGCATGGGCGAGACTTTAAGAAACACCATATCGCCTTCAAGGAATTGAAGTGGACATCGATGTGTGTCTGCGTAGCTATTTTGGCGACTCTGAGCTACCTTTAGCCGTTCCCGAATCAAACAAATTTTCTGGACGGTCTGCTCCACAAGTTCAGGGCCAAGAATTTATCGTTCTCCAACTTCGTCCCAACAGATCGGGAATATGCACTTTTTCCCATACAATATCTCATACGACGCCATCTGAATGCTGGATTGAAAGCTATTATTGTATGCAAATTCGGCTAACGGTAGATGCATGTTCCAACTTGTCTTCAAGTCCAAGGCGCAGAGTCGTAGCATGTCTTCAAGGATTTGGTTGACACATTCTGTTTGACCGTCTGTCTGTGGATGGTAGGCGGAGTTGAACTTCAACTTTGTCCCCATTGCTGACTGCAGGCTTTTCCAGAAATACTATATGAATAGACCATCTCTTTCGGAGAAAATGGATACGGGCACGCCGTGGAGCCGAACGATTTTGTTGAGGTAGATCTGAGCCAAGCGATCGACACTCCAAGTACTTTTGATAGGTAGAAAGTGAGCTGACTTGGTGAGTCGATCGACGATAACCCATACGACATCATTCCCCTATTGCGTCTTTGGCAAGCCAACAATAAAATCCATTGTTATATAATCCCATTTCCACTCTGGAATAGCAAGGTTCTGCATCTCTCCTCCCAATTTTTGGTGCTCGGCCTTTACCCTCTGACAATCCATGCAATGCAACACGAATAGCACCATATCTCTTTTCACGCTATGCCACCAAAATGTCGTACGGAGATCTCGATACATCTTTGTGCTACCCGGATGAGAAGTATAACTAGCATAATGGGCTTCCGTGAGTATCTCCTTTCTGAGGGATGCATCGTTTGGAACACATAGTATTTCCTTCACTCGGATCATCCCGTTCGTGCTTACCGCAAAGTCGATTTCCTTTTCTGCTGAGATAAGACCTTGTATCTTTTGCAGGAACAAGTCATCCTTCTGAGTGGACATGACTTTTTGTAACAAGTCAGGTTTGATACGCAGTTGTGCCACTTGTGCCCCCTTTTTGTATCTGATTACTAGTATAATGTCCAAAGCTTCTATATCCCGATGCAGCTTGTTATCAATAGCCAGGATTTCAATGAATACTCGACTCAGTGCATCAGCTACAATATTTTCCTTGCCGGGGGTGTATCTGATAATCAAGTCAAAATTGCTAAGAAGTTCAAGCCAACGCCGTTGACGAAGATTCAAATCCTTTTAGGTGTAAAGATATTTTAGGCTCTTATGATCCGTATAGATCTCGCAAGATACACCATAAAGGTAGTGGCGCCACAACTTCAGCGCGAACACTACCGCAGCGAGTTCCAAATTATGGGTTGGATAATTCTTCTCCTGAGGCTTTAACTGCCTCGACGTGAAGGCTATCACCTTGTCCCGTTGTATAAGGACACATCCCAATCCCTTGCCTGAGGCGTCATTATATATTTTGAAATCATTGGGTCCGTTTGGAAGGGTAAAAATTAGTGCTGAGACGAGGCGCTGCTTTAACTCCATAAACGAAGCTTCACAGTCGTCCGTCCACGCGAACGTTACTCCTTTCCGAGTGAGCTGAGTCAGAGGTGAGGCGATTCTAGCAAAATCTTTAATAAATCTACGGTAGTAGCCCGCCAGACCAAGAAAACTCCGAATATCGCTAGCTAACTCAGGCCGTTTTCAGTTCACGATGGCTTCAATATTCTTAGGGTCAACTGAGGTCCCCATTGCAGAAATAATATGTCCGAGGAAGGCTATGATGTCCAACCAGAACTCGTATTTAATAAGCTTGGCATACAACTTGTTGTCTCGAAGGGTTTGAAGCACCATCCGCAGGTGTCCTGCGTGTTCATCCCTATTCTTCGAGTACACCAAGATGTCTATAAAAATGACCACGAATTTATCGAGAAACGGTCGGAACACTCGATTCATCAAATCCATAAAATAGCAGGGGCGTTCATCAAACCAAACGGCATAACGAAAAACTCGTAGTGCCCATAACGGGTTCGAAATGCAGTCTTGGGCATGTCCTCTGGCTTAATCTTTAGCTGGTGGTAGCTCGAGCGAAGATCAATTTTTGAGAACACCGTTGCCCCTTGAAGCTGATCAAAGAGGTCATCTATCCTTGGCAGAGGATACTTGTTTCTGATGGTGACCTTATTCAGCTCCCGATAATCGATGCATAGGCGTAGCGTTCCGTCTTTCTTCTTTACGAAGAGCACAGGCGCGCCCCAAGGAGACACGCTCGGACGGATGAACCCATAATCTAGCAAGTCTTGCAGTTGGCACTTTAAATCCTTCAATTCAGCAGGAGACATTATGTACGGAGGCTTAAAAATCGGCTGAGTATTCGAGAATGTGTCGATGGTGAACTCGATCTTTCGGTCAGGTGGCATGTCGGGTAGTTCGCTCAGAAACACATCAGGGAACTCCGCGAAGAAGACTCAGCATTTGCGTAATCCAGTTGTGTGTCCCAAACCGACGCTAGGTATCCCTCGCATCCTGAGTGTACCATTCGTCGAGCAGATATCGCCAAAATTACCATGCAAGCCCTGGACGTATCAGTTGTTGGACTACTCGTGTAGCAGAATTTGGCTTCTCCAGGAAGGCGGAAGACGACTCACTTTTCTGCATAGTCAATAGTTGCCGAGTAGGCGCCGAGCTAATCCAGTCCCAAAATGATATCATAGTTCCGAACATCTAGAACTAAAATATCTAGCGATAGCTTCCTTCCTCCAATACAGACTTAACCACCTTGGCATGCTGAACAGACAGGTATTTTCGTGCCCGAGGGGGTGCTAACACTTAAATCTAGATGCAATGGTGCCATTTCTATATTATTTTCCACGGTAAAGTTTGTGGATATAAAACTATGCGTTGCACCAGAATCAAATAGCATACGTGCATGTATGTTATTAAAAAGCAATATACCTGACACAACGGTGTCTGAGGCCAGAGCTTCCTCCCGTGTCATAGTGTAGACCCAACCTTGAGCTTGGTGACGCTCTGGCTGAGGCGCAACTCGATTGACCTGGGGTATAGGGGAAGTATTCGGATATTGAGGGCGGCGATTTGTGAAGCGCGGTGTCACGCCCCAGTCCCAAAAATACGTAGGACTAGGACACGTAAGCATGCCAGCCGCATGGATATGGCAACTCCAATATATGGAACCCAAATCCACACGTACGCTGTATTATGAATATCAAATCCACAAGTGGTATAACATATGTCACAAGTCACAGGATATAATCTAAATCCCATCCACCAAAATCATATAGAAATAAATAACCAGTATCTATGAAACTAGATCTCAATAAAAATTATCTAAGGATGATAGTTGGATGGAAACAAATCCACTACCAACTCGAATATAAGAGCAATTACAATATGAGTACAACACAATAACACAATATAAGAATACCAGCTATCAACCACGGCTCGAAGAGAGGACATCCACGAAGCATAGGTATCCATCCGAATCTATGCTCCTGCGAATACTCAAAAACAAATACACCTGGCAGGGGACCAGGTCCTCAGAGGGACATAACAAGATACTTAAACACATGCCAATAAAGTACTGAAATAAATATCCAATGGGTCGTCTAACCGTCTAAAGTGAATGCAGTTAAGAATAACTTTCCCCACAAGTGAGCTATCTGGCTGAAAACCTGGGATTTGGCATGGTTCTCTATTGGAGATCCAGGGGCCTACAAAGGCACGTCGACTTTCGAACGCCGGAGGCCCGCCTGATAATAATATAATATATAGTGGTCATCACCGCCCGTATCTCCAGCGGAGAATCAGGCCGCTGAATAGAAAAAGTGTAAAGGAGCTCAAATGCGGTACTTGTTGTTCTCCCCACCCCATGCTCTAAGCATGTCACATCCATGACACGATTTGGTCCATAGCCTATTCTTAGTACCCTAGCCCAATCCTGCAACCAAACAAGGACAAGGATTGGACCACCGTACTACAATAGGCTATAGACCTCTAATAACTGCCAAGTCTACTAGCATGCAAAGTTTCTAACAGCAGTTATTCTTCACCCACGGCCCATACGTACAGGAGGCCAGACCTGTCACGCAGTCCGTGATCTATATGAGACTCACACTCGTGTAATAGCTGTGTCACGGCCAATGAAACCTAATGATGCTACATGATAATGGGGTAGTCTCATGAACAAGGTCAATATAATACATAAATAAAAATATATCGCGACGACGCTGTCACGCGCATTTTATGTACAGTTAGAATATATGAACTAAAGACAGAAAATAAAGATACATGCAACATATGGAAAAAGAATAACAGTACAATGGCAAGGTATACTTGCCTGGCAAGGAAGCTGCAATGTACCAATAACCTGCTCCAAAGTCGTGCAGAACAAATCCAATATCCCAAATTCATTAAGTGCCAAAGCAACTGCACAGAAATTAGGAACTCCACTTCTCATAACATCATATGTGTCTACTGGGCTAGAAAGTTATTTGGCAAAGCCAGTGCATATGACGTAAATGCTGCCAGCTCACTTTGGTTTGTCTCACCAAAAGCACCATGCAGCTTAATTCTGTTGAGCCAAGTCTGCACCAAGCTAAAAAATCCTCACAAGTGCTTGACCCGTCGTGACTTTGAAGTATTTTGTCCACAATCTCGTCAAGGCCCATGAATGAGCTAACAAAGGCATGTGAATGGGTCCCACGAAGTGGTATGCCAAACAGACTTCCAGCCGCTACATTGCTTGTTGCATCAAATCCCCCCATGTAGCAATATCTTGAAGCACTGATTCCTCCATCAGGGCCTTGAGCTCTTCTAAGTCCAAACTCGACCAAACTTTTTTTTTTCCTTTCCTGCAACAAATCTGTGTCTTGCAGCATTTGTAGTAACCAATGATGCATAGTTAACAAGGTTTACAAATGGAGTTTCAAGTAATTGAACCACATCAACTGGTCCTTCAATTCTCATTAGGGGGACCTTAGGAAACACAACAGAACCCTCAGAAATGGCATAAACCTCAACATCAGAGCAGTTGATGGCCCTTAGATAGTCAAAAAAAACCCATCCTGGAAAGGTTGCATCCAACGATAGATCATCATCAACCATTAGCTCACATGTAGGCATCACAAGGCGCAAGTAAGAAATCTTCTCTTCCTCAAATCTGAAATTAGCAATAAAGCGTATGCACTCTTCCAAACCACCAAAAATAGTGTATTCCCCTCCAAAAGGGTTCTTCCTAAAGAATAAATCAAACACGGCTCGCTCGAGGTGCTTCCCAGCCTTCCAGTAGGCGTAGGCCATGGTGAACTGGTAGAGGTCGGTGAGGAGAGGGGTCACCATCGGATTCGTCGGACCCGTAATCTCCATCTCCCCGTCAGCATTCGTCATGGTTCCTAAATTTCTAGGGTTTCTAGTCATGGAGGGAGAGAGCAAAGATTCGCAGGGAGGAAAGGAGACGGTAAGGAGATGATGAATAGTACCCTGGAATTCGGCTAGGAAATAGGGTTGAATTTGGGTAAAATTTAGGGAAAAGGTGTTATATATATATATATATATGTGAAGGGTTGAATGTTTGACCTAAAATTTTGGTCCACATCTAGGAAAAGGCCTTGGGTTCTATATCTTGGGATTGGGCTTGGGCTCGCATGGGGGTGTTGGGCTACAATTTGCATTGTTTAAATGCAAGGATTAGATTAAAATAAAAAGGGGCGATGTTGTGCGTTTGCACATCCAGAAAATTATAGGAAAAAATCCATGTGAAGGGGAAAACAGGGTTTCTTCATGAATTATCCAATGGTGGGGGCACCTTAATACGTTTTTGCATAAAAGTCCCCCAACAATTAGAAAATTGCACAAAGGCGAAAAATTGGATTTAATTAATTAAATCGACGCGCACGATGTTCTAGAATTAATTAGGAGTACATAGGATTAAATCAGGCGGGACACAACTGTCAGGGGCGTAGAGGGGACAGTGTAGAATATTAATAAAATTCGGGTTGTACAAAACGGTCAAGGTTGTGTCTTAAATTTCGATTGGGACGCACAAGGGTACAAAATTAGGATTTTAATCGAATTAAGAAATAACGTCCGCGACGTTTATTGTGCGACTAAAATGTAGCACCAGAGAGCAATATTATAAGTTGCACAAGGGTCAGAATAGTAGGCGGGCATGCCTAGGATGAGGTTGTGAAGTTTGTAGATAGGCAACGGCTAGTGAGGTGCTTCAATTATCGAAGCAACGGTAAGGTGCGCTATACGATATAATTATTGCATAATTAAATAAATGACGTGTTCTAAATTCTAATTGGTTCAAACTAGCCCTAATTTCACTATCTAAGCAAAGTATGCCTAATTTTGGGTGAGGGGGTTTACAATCTACCCAACTTAAAATAATTTCGTCCTCGAAATTAAAATAAGGCATAATTTGTTAAATCCTTCACATTCGTACATAAGGTACGTCAATCGCAATCTCTTCCAAAAATTTAAATAACAAAATCTATTCAAATCTATCGCGATCACTTTAAAATTAAGATAATCATTGTTCAAATCAAAATTCAACCTATTGTAACCTCTTCTCACTTTTCCAAATCATCAATATCCAAATTTAAATTGAATCCACATAATATCTTCAAGATTTAAATAACCCATATCAAATTTTACCTCACGATCTCCAACTATCATAATCTCCTCTAGAAGTAATTCGAGTCCAATATTATTCCTATTTTCACTTATAATTTTTTTTTGTATTCTTCAACTTTTTAAATTCCATTCACATCCTCAATATTTTAAATAGGTAGTCCAACCATCAAATTTTAATTCTTAATTTAAATCATCAAATTGAAAAATAATTTAAATGCAGTCCACCAATGTTCAAGTCTGAAATTCTATATTTATCCTTCAAATTCAAATTGATGATTCTACCTTCATTGTTCAAAAAAAAAAAAAATTTAAATCATGTACTTAAGGTATAAATATTGGGTCCTCAATATCAATTTATTAATCCTCATCATCTTAGTCATTCTTTTAAATTTTTCAAAATTAAAATGGCTTGAACCTCTCCCAATCTAATCTTACTCGATCACAATCTAAAAGAAATTTCTCTCGAGTTGACAATGCACTGCTACCCAACTTATAATTTACCCATCTATCACATAAGGCTATATACCTTAAGAAAATATTCCTTAATTTGTTTTACTCATGTCATTCAATCCTCAAAACTTCCATGCCAATTATATCTTATATGACATATCCTTAATTACAAAAGAATAATCCGTATGTGATCGGCCTACGGGGTATATCTAGTACTCTCTGTGTATTAAACTTATACCAAGCACGAGGTTTCGTCTTTCCGAAATAAGGGAAGACGGAGACCAATAATAAAGAGTTCAAGGGTGAGGTAATAGAATAGAAGTATCGGGATCAAGGAATTTAAGGAATTCAAATAGGAATTGTCAAAGCAGTTGTGGATTGAAATCCTATTTTGGTAATTCTTTGTTCGCATGCTCATATTAGTACAGTTATGTAACCGATACGATCCGCTCAGGCATATCTAGGGGCAAGTACAGGTGTTTACTAGTCAACTATATATCTCAATCCACGTAAGGTAGTATTGCGAAGGGCGAATCAAGCGCACTATGGTTGATCAGACCGTAGTACTCTGATTCTGAAATGTATTATTGTAGCGCTCCAATAATACATATCATGAACAAGCTCGATAAAGAATAAGCTTGCAAAAGCTAGGCTATAATAGCAGCATAAGTCAAGGTAGTACAGCAAGTATAAATACGCTGGATTATGATGAAAGAAGGTACATAATAATTCAAGTTCACAAAACCAAAACAACTAAGCAATAATAATAAAAGACTCTACAATCTCTACAGTTATCATACAACCTCCTTGTCTAAGTCGCTAGTCGACCAAATAGGGGCAAGGACCTCTAAATTCTATCGTCTGAATAAACACTGTCGTCTTATGCTAGCACACAATTAATGTTATTCAGTTACACTAACTCGATGGGTCAAGTGGACTATGTGATACTAGGTTGTGAGGCATACTACCCAACTTTAAAGAATTAGACTAATACGGTGACAGTCTTAAGAGAGTCCTACAAAATAATCTTGCACATGTAAATAAAACAGAAACTCTTTATTAGGGTATATGAGGAAAGATCTTGGTACTTATTAGGGTCTCCTATTGCATTATATAGGTAAGGGTCACCTTAAGTCTTAATCATAGTGCTCATAGAACATATGTCAATAGCGAGAATAGAAGAGTTACTAGCCGTTAGGGGAAAGGGATCTAACCTGTATCGAGGTGGGGGTACGAATTACGTGGTCTACAACTAGGGGTAATCATCACAATCTGATTGAACCACTCAACTATCAGGTTCTAATTACAAGGTACACAATTCAAGATTCAAGATTACAACTATGACTATAGCAAACTATATATATCCTATCGTAGAGTATAATCACTTGGTCTATGATCAGAGGTGGCAGGTGGCACGAGTTAAAAGATGAAGAAGAGAAAACATGATTAGTCGTCGCACAAGTAGCGAGCGCTAGGGTTTCAGGGGAACAATATATGAAATTAAAATAGGGCTCTAGATAGCATCATGGTTTTCTAAAGGGGAGTGGGGTGCTAGTTGCTATGATCGAGGCATGATCAAGAAAATGTTGATTACATTCCTCTCGGCTTCCTAAGGTGTTGTCTACTAATAATAAGACAATGATCTAAGTTTATAGTTCTCCAATACTATCTAACTATGAAGGTTAGGTGCAGTCCTAATTTTAAATTTTTGGTTTTTTATTGGTTCCTCAATACTAGGGTCAAACATCATGGTAAGACTTCTAACTATCTCTAGTAGTGCCTATACTACTCTCAAATCTTCTTAATACATCAAGGGGTAATGGTAAACCAATTCTAGAGATAAGGAATTCTAGGGTTCACTAGACATCCTAAACTTAGTGGTGTGTCAGCACTCTAGTTGTATTCTTAATAGGAAGGTAACCCTATTTATTATCTAACAACAGGAACTTCTATATTCTAGGAGAGACTATACTAAAGGAACTATTATGGAAGTACAGGAATCAAGCAGGATACAATTGTTCGAATAGAACAGAGAGGAGGAAGATGAATCATAGTCAATTGTGGATGAGATCCTATACTCTAGTCCTATGTGCAGGCTTGTTCGGTACAGTAACATAACCGAGACAATATGCTCTCGACCTGCATGGGCCACCACAAAAATATGTCATGCCCCAGTCCCAAAAATACGTAGGACTAGGACACGTAAGCATGCCAGCCGCATGGATATGGCAACTCCAATATATGGAACCCAAATCCACACGTACGCTGTATTATGAATATCAAATCCACAAGTGGTATAACATATGTCACAAGTCACAGGATATAATCTAAATCCCATCCACCAAAATCATATAGAAATAAATAACCAGTATCTATAAAACTAGATCTCAATAAAAATTATCTAAGGATGATAGTTGGATGGAAACAAATCCACTACCAACTCGAATATAAGAGCAATTACAATATGAGTACAACACAATAACACAATATAAGAATACCAGCTATCAACCACGGCTCGAAGAGAGGACATCCACGAAGCATAGGTATCCATCCGAATCTATGCTCCTGCGAATACTCAAAAACAAATACACCTGGCAGGGGACCAGGTCCTCAGAGGGACATAACAAGATACTTAAACACATGCCAATAAAGTACTAAAATAAATATCCAATGGGTCGTCTAACCGTCTAAAGTGAATGCAGTTAAGAACAACTTTCCCCACAAGTGAGCTATCTGGCTGAAAACCTAGGATTTGGCATGGTTCTCTATTGGAGATCCAGGGGCCTACAAAGGCACGTCGACTTTCGAACGCCGGAGGTCCGCCTGATAATAATATAATATATAGTGGTCATCACCGCCCGTATCTCCAGCGGAGAATCCGGCCGCACAATAGAAAAAGTATAAAGGAGCTCAAATGCGGTACTTGTTGTTCTCCCCACCCCATGCTCTAAGCATGTCACATCCATGACACGATTTGGTCCATAGCCTATGTCCATAAACCTCTAATAAACCTCTAATAACTGCCAACCAAACAAGGACAAGGATTGGACCACCGTACTACAATAGGCTATGTCCATAAACCTCTAATAACTGCCAAGTCTACTAGCATGCAAAGTTTCTAACAGCAGTTATTCCTCACGCATGGCCCATACGTACAGGAGGCCAGACCTGTCACGCAGTCCGTGATCTATATGAGACTCACACTCGTGTAATAGCTGTGTCACGGCCAATGAAACCTAATGATGCTACATGATAATGGGGTAGTCTCATGAACAAGGTCAATGCAATACATAAATAAAAATATATCACGACAACGCTGTCGCACGCATTTTATGTACAGTTAGAATATATGAACTAAAGACAGAAAATAAAGATGCATACAACATATGGAATAAGAATAACAGTACAATGACAAGGTATACTTGCCTGGCAAGGAAGCTGCAATGTACCAATAACCTGCTCCAAAGTCGTGCAGAACAAATCCAATATCCCAAATTCATTAAGTGCCAAAGCAACTGCACAGAAATTAGGAACTCCACTTCTCATAACATCATATGTGTCTACTGGGCTAGAAAGTTATTTGGCAAAGCCAGTGCATATGACGTAAATGATGCCAGCTCACTTTGGTTTGTCTCACCAAAAGCACCACGTAGTGAATTTGTCAGCTTAATTCTGTTGAGCCAAGTCTGCACCAAGCTAACAAAATCCTCACAAGTGCTTGACCCGTCGTGACTTTGAAGTGTTTTGTCCATAATCTCGTCAAGGCCCATGAATGAGCTAACAAAGGCATGTGAATGGGTCCCACGAAGTGGTATGCCGAACAGACTTCCAGCCGCTATATTGCTTGTTGCATCAAATCCCCCCATGTAGCAATATCTTGAAGCACTGATTCCTCCATCAGGGCCTTGAGCTCTTCTAAGTCCAAACTCGACCAAACTTTTTTTTTTCCTTTCTTGCAACAAATCTGTGTCTTGCAACATTTGTAGTAACCAATGATGCATAGTTAACAAGGTTTAAAAATGGAGTTTCAAGTAATTGAACCACATCAACTGGTTCTTCAATTCTCATTAGGGGGACCTTAGGAAACACAACAGAACCCTCAGAAATGGCATAAACCTCAACATCAGAGCAGTTGATGGCCCTTAGATAGTAAAAAAAAACCCATCCTAGAAAGGTTGCATCCAACGATAGATCATCATCAACCATTAGCTCACATGTAGGCATCACAAGGCGCAAGTAAGAAATCTCCTCTTCCTCAAATCTGAAATTAGCAATAAAGCGTATGCACTCTTCCAAACCACCAAAAATAGTGTATTCCCCTCCAAAAGGGTTCTTCCTAAAGAATAAATCAAACACGGCTCGCTCGAGGTGCTTCCCAGCCTTCCAGTAGGCGTAGGCCATGGTGAACTAGTAGAGGTCGGTGAGGAGAGGGGTCACCATCGGATTCGTCGGACCCGTAATCTCCATCTCCCCGTCAGCATTCGTCATGGTTCCTAAATTTCTAGGGTTTCTAGTCATGGAGGGAGAGAGCAGAGATTCGCAGGGAGGGAAGGAGACGGTAAGGAGATGATGAATAGTACCCTGGAATTCGGCTAGGAAATAGGGTTGAATTTAGGTAAAATTTAGGGAAAAGGTGTTATATATATATATATATGTGAAGGGTTGAATGTTTGACCTAAAATTTTGGTCCACATCTAGGAAAAGGCCTTGGGTTCTATATCTTGGGATTGGGCTTGGGCTCGCATGGGGGTGTTGGGCTACAATTTGCATTGTTTAAATGCAAGAATTAGATTAAAATAAAAAGGGGCGATGTTGTGCGTTTGCACATCCAGAAAATTATGGGAAAAAATCCATGTGAAGGGAAAAACTGGGTTTCTCTATGAATTATCCAATGGTGGGGGCACCTTAATACATTTTTGCATAAAAGCCCCCCAACAATTAGAAAATTGCACAAAGACAAAAAATTGGATTTAATTAATTAAATCGACGCGCACGATGTTCTAGAATTAATTAGGAGTACATAGGATTAAATCAGGCGGGACACAACTGTCAGGGGCGTAGAGGGGACAGTGTAGAATATTAATAAAATCTGGATTGTACAAAACGGTCAAGGTTGTGTCTTAAATTTTCATTGGGACGCACAAGGGTACAAAATTAGGATTTTAATCGAATTAAGAAATAACGTCCGCGACGTTTATTGTGCGACTAAAATGTAGCACCAGAGAGCAATATTATAAGTTGCACAAGGGTCAGAATAGTAGGCGGGCATGCCTAGGATGAGGTTGTGAAGTTTGTAGATAGGCAACGGCTAGTGAGGTGCTTCAATTATCGAAGCAACGGTAAGGTGCGCTGTACGATATAATTATTGCATAATTAAATAAATGACGTGTTCTAAATTCTAATTGGTTCAAACTAGCCCTAATTTCACTATCTAAGCAAAGTATGCCTAATTTTGGGTGAGGGGGTTTACACGCGGACAGTCCCGAATCTCATGATCTACTTTATCGTAAGCAAGGCATAACCCAACCCTCATTCGACAGCTGTTGATAGTGTGCCTTGGCTTGTGACATAAGTTACATATTTGGTCTGAATTCCCTTTCTGTTGACCACCGTTATTTTGATGCTTTGCGGCAGTGTTTTCTTTCTTATTGCTATGGCGTTTGTGATTGGAAGTATGCACAGCGCCGGCAGGAACGGAAGGATACTGTGGTTCAAGAGAGAGGGCGTGATTCAGGACTTCCCTCATCGTCTGGTACTGAGGAACGACTACGTGCGCATGGATAGCAGGACGTAGACCGCCTTCAAATCTTCGGGCACGACTCACCGCATCAGGTAAATATGAGCTCGCAAATTTGGTGAGCCGGTCGAATTCGGCAGAATACTGCTTAACTGTCATGCTGCCTTGTCGTAGTTGTACGAACTCGTTCTCTTTTTGACGACGTACGAGAGGGGGTATGAACTCCTCTTCAAATGTGCCACGGAAGGTGGCCCATACGATCGTCTCTTCGTCATCATCAACTGGAAGAGATCTTCGATACACGTCCCACCAGTCGTGCGCGTTCAAACGGAGATGGAGTTGGGCACACACAACACGCTTCTTCTCGGGTACCTCCAGGAGTTTGAAGTGGTCTTCCAGATCGGCCAACCAATCTAGAGCCATGATTGGATCCTCAGTCCCTTTAAATAGCGTGTTGTAGACTTTCTTGAAGTAGCCAAAGTCGAAGGCAGTCACATCCTTCTTCCTTGGTGTCTGAGGCATCTCAACTTCAAGTGCGGGTTGCTCTACCGGTGTCGCTGCTATTACCGCAGACTGGTTGGAGGCCAAAGTCTGTACAATCTGCTGTAGGGTATCTACCTGCTTTTGTTGGACTGAGAATCTGGCTTCTATATGGTCTTGAAACTGGATTTGCCTTTCTTCTGCTCGTTTCTCGGCCTGTTCATAATGAGCCTCCTCCCTCTGTTGGTTAGCCTCCAACATCTATATCATTTGCTGAATGGGATCTACACGGGACATAGCTCGCTGGCTCCAAGAACTTTTCGATGTGCCAGAACTGCTTTCTTGGACTTGTGTCTCGCCCGGTGCTGGCGCTGATGATTGCGCTTATGCTATTCCTTCAAAAGAAGGTAAATTACATCAGGATCATAATGTATTATGCACTCATTGTATGAGCATATCTCATTTTGTCCTAACGAGTTCAAGAGTTCGTACAGGGATTTTGATCGTTAAAGGAACTTTTCTAATACGAGGGTCAAAGGAACTTGAAGCTGTGCTCTAATACCAATATGTCATGCCCCAATTCCGTGGAATCGATAGTCGTCCCCCGGGCGTGACGCTGTGCGGTCCTAGGTTGCGCACCGCACACGGCTAAGGTATTTTTTTGCATAGCGAGCACATATTCAGAGTACGCAGATAAATTGAAACACAAATTTGAAACATGGAAAAGTTCTCTTTATTGATTATGAACATATAGTTATAAACTCTTGAATGAGTCATAAGGTTGCCATACGGGCTTACAAAAGTTGACATAAAATGAGATAGTTGTCCTTTACTTTACATCCCTTTACTAAATTTCAAAATATGAGACCTCCAGGCGGGATGATGACTTTTTCTCTTAGCTGCATTGAGTTTAGTTTGCTAGCTCCTGGCTTCAAAATTCTCCAAAAGATGGCACGATCAGGACGCGCCGATAGCTGGACTGGATTGGGAAGACGACTTCAGCTCCTCGCTCGGATCTCCTTAGTACTGGGAACCTGTTTCAACGAGGGTCAGTACATCAAAATGTACTAGTGAAGGCGAGCTAACCCAACTATACCAATCAACACGTTGTTTAGATGAAGCATGCATATTATTTGTAGTTTTTCTATCTTGCCTTAGTTTATTTTATAAGCCAGCAGTATATAGAGATTACTGAAATTAACTTGCCACCGTTTGGTGACTTTTACCTGTCCGTCTGAATCACCTGCACAATACTTACCATGTCCTTCCCTACCACGAAGACACAAGTTAGCTTGCACAGGTTTACATATACGTGGGGATCACTGGCTTGATGCCATAATGGACTAGTCAATGACGAGGATAACATGCAACGAGAGCACACGATGCGCTGCAAGCCATCCCGTACAGCACACGATGACTACACACGAAGTTCCACCCGGATCGGATAGGTGTCAGTGCCCCGACAACCGTCCATAGAACTTATACCCTTGTGCACAAGTTGTCCGTGATCAATCGACGTCTATATTAAGTTAATAATTCATGCAGTTGAGGCAACACGAGCACAAGACAAGTAGTAATGCATGATTTATTTTGCATAGTCTTCCTGATCAGTTTATTGCATAGCAAGGTGTGTTCTATATACATAACATAATTTATAGAAGAAGTATACATTCTAATTAAAATTGAAGCATATGATGAACATTCTAAACGATCTAGCATGCAACAAAGTAACCGTTCATAAGTTGATTGACAAGCGTAGTAATCCAAGTCTATTCCTTTTATCGTGACATATTTTAGTTATTACTTGGTATCGTTTGATCGGGACAAGCAAGAATACATGATCTTAGATATGAAGACTTGGAAGAAGGGCCAACTGAATCGAATATAAGCCACTCACAAGTTGGTTGGGGAAAGGAAGGAAAGAGGTGCTTCAGGACTCCGCTCGCGCATCGCCTACTGCTCGTTCACCTATATTTGCCATGAACAGCTGATCAATACCTCTTTTACTCTTTCCAATCTCGGAATTAAAGTGTAGTTCAATGAATGAAAATAATGAAATCTATCAAAACCGTTCAAGAAAACTCAAGCAAATCTGAAAACCAACTCAAAGCACGAAAGCAACAAAGCGACAGCGAAAACTAGGCAAGAAAAATTGCAGTGAAGAGGTTCCTTCTGACTCTACCGCTAAGTCGACCCTGGGGGCATGGTCCACTGAATATGAGAATCAATTTCGAAGAAGCAAATCTATAACGAGGATGTGTTCTTGTTTCAATCTATCCCGATCGAATGATACCGTCTTTGTATTTCTTAGCCGCGCTCCCCGAATAAGGGGAACAGGGCACCACAGTTTCCCAATAAAATCTCTAAATTGGGTGAAAAGAGCCTCCAACTTGTAGATCCTTACTCCTCCTTGTAGATTCTTGCTTTCTCCTTGTAGATCCTTGTTCTAATTGCCTCCAGTGATGAATAGGAAAGGAATTGGAAAGGAATTTGAGTAGAGATTGGTGTAGAAATAAAGAAATTGGAAGAGGAAAAATTCTAGATCTAAAATTTGGAATGACAAATGAGAGGAGAGAGAGTCTCCACCCCCCTTAAATAGTGGCCGACCTTGCCCCCTCTCCAAGGCACTATGAAAAGTCCAAAATACCCCTTGGGGCTTGTCATAAAAAAATTAATTAAGGAGGGAAGGTTCTAGTCTAATTGGTTTCACTAATTAATCCTCTTCCTAATAATTTAGCTTATTATTGGGCTCAATTCTAACTATAATTAAATGTTTGTCCATGGATCTAATCTAACAAGTTGGGTTCACTACACAAGTCAAATTAAATAGGCTAGTCCACTAATTAAATTAAATGCTATAAGCCTCTAATTAAATATAGCACTCTAATAATAAAATAACTAATACAAGCAATAAATAAATATACCTGGACCAATAATATTAATATTATATTCTTAAAATTAAATAACTAGACCAAATTACTAAATTATCCCTAGCTGGAAAAGTGAGGGTGACACTCGCCGCATCGCCTTGGCTCGGGGAACCTGCTGCAACGAGAGTCAGTACTTTAAAAAGTACCGGTAAGGGCAAGCTAACCCAACTAACCAAATCGACACAGCATTCATGTGAACCATACAATTTATTATTATGGTCATTCTATCTTGCTTAGTTCAAGTTACAACATGCAATAAATATGAAATGACTGAAATAAATATGCCACCGTTCGGTGACTTTTACCTGTCCGTCTGAACTACATGTACAAACTTACAATGTCCTTCCCTGCCACGAAGACATAGTTAGCTTGCACAGTTTAAATATACATGAGGTCACTGGCAACACAAGCTATGTTGGACTGAAGACTGAGTAGACCACGATGGTGGTAGCGTCGATAGCGAGCCCCGCTACGAGCCACCCCGTCTTACCTGCGCGTGATGCTAGAGCAGCTAACTTAATGTTCTGCCTAGGACAAAGCGATTTTGGTGCCCCGGTGACCGTTCGCAGGAACCCTATATCATGTGTACAATTTGTTCATGACCATAAGATATCTCTTTACTAAGTTATCATACCAATCATTTTAAGACATCATGATTGAACATAGATACTTAGGCACAGTGCGACAGTTACATTCCTGGTGGTAGCGCCGAGCCAATCCATTCCCAGAATGATGTCGTAGTCCCTGATGTCCAGGACTATCGCATCGAACGATAGTTACCTTCCTCCGATGCAAATACAGCCGTCGCGATAAACAGAGTTAGCAGACAAGTCCATGTCCGACGGGGTACTGATGCTAAGATTTAGGCCTAACAAAATCTGAGAGAATTCATGTTCCTTGGCGAAGTTCGCCGATACAAAATTATACGTGGCACCAGAATCAAATATTACTCATGCAGGAACATTATTAAAAAGCAATATACCAGTCACTACAGTATCCGAGACGAATGCCTCGTCCCACGTTAATGCAAAATTCTGGCCCATGACATTCAGACGTCGCTCTTGTTATTGCGCAGGCTAATTTACTTGGGGCGCTTGAGCTGGATTGTGCTACTGTGGAAGGCGCACGTTGGGGCGTTCAGGACAGTCTTTAACTCGATAGCTTTGTTGACCACATATCAAGCATGCCCCAGTCCTTCGACGATAGTCATTGTAGGTGTGCCCTGGGTTATTACAGTAGGTACATTATAGCCCTTGACTACGCCTTAGATTTTGGTCCTAGAACTGTCGTTATTTGGACTTTTTTAGCATTGTGTCCTCCTGTGTTACTAGGGCGCTTATGATGAGAATGTTGTACAGCGCCAACAGTAGTTGAAGGATATTGTGGTTCTTGGACGAGGACATGGGTAAGGATGTCCCGTATCGTCTCATACTGCGGAGAGACTATGTCTGCATGAATAAAAGGTCGCAGGCTGCCTTGGATTCATCTTGGTCGGCTCACCGCGTCGGGTAGTTAAGAGCTGACAAACTTGGCTAGTCGGTTGAATTCTTTGGCATACCGTTTCACTGACATGCTTCCTTGTTGCAGACGCACAAACTCGTTCTCCTTTTGTTGATGTACGAGTGGAGGTATAAACTCCTCCTCGAATGCACGGTGGAAGATAGACCATGCGATCGTCTGGTCTTCAACGTCTCTGGGGAAAGATATTTGATGCACGTCCCACCAATTGTGTACGTTCATTCGGATTTGGAGTTGGGCACAGGCGACTCTCTTGTCTTCCGGGACTTCAAGGTATAGTGTCCTGCCCTGCGATGACACTATGTACAAGAGATATTGCTCCGTTGGCTCGAGCGAAAGCCTTCTAGAAGAGTTTCCTGATTGAAACACAAGATTATTGATCTAGGTGAGTGGGCAGAACTTTATTCTCTGATTCTTTTATGCCTTAATAATGAATCTGAGTTTTTATAATGTTGTTGCTTAGTAAAGAATATTCGCATGAGAATCATAGAACGAGAACCTGTATGCTTACTAGAGAACTTGTAATGCTTGTTATTGAAAATAATATTTCCATGCTAAGTAAAAAATAGAATGTTGTATGTTAAGTTACAAAAATATAACTATCAAACAATCCATTTTCATGCTAATAAGAAGAGTAATAAGATGTCATAAACTTGTCCATTCTTGTATGCTAAAGTTAGAATGAACCCCTGCCATGCTAAGGAGTAGAGTAGAAAGTTTGCTTGAATATGCTCTATTTTATTGCGATGGTAAGGTAGAATTAAATATTTAGAATACAAGAGATAGAAATTGTATGCTAGATTTATAGAATCATTATCGGGTTCGCTTATAATATGTTCCACTTGCATGTTTCCTTATATCGAACTGCTAAAGATAGAATTGTATGAATAACTCATACTGTGTGCTATTGAACCTATCGATCGATTGAAAAGAAAAAAAGATTGAACATATCGCTTGATTGAATAGAAGATGATTGATGGTTACGTGCCCTGTACATCAATATAGACTGATGATAAGAAGAGTTAATATATAAGAGTTTGCTTGATTATTGCCTGCTTGTATTGTATGTTATCTAATAGAAGTGCATTCATGCATCGGTTTGGACAAACTTGTGCACAAGGACTGTTTGTCATTGAAGTAAGTTTGGAAAATTTTCATTTAATAAAAAATAAAATGTACAAAGAAATCCTATACAGAAAATCTAAGTATAATATTTTTTATCTGGGTAATGTGGCGATGGAGATCGAGTACTGCAGCGACTCTTTTACTCTGTTGATGGTCCGACGAAGGGGTGAGGGATGCTCTCTTCTCTTCTCTTCTCTTCTCTTCTCTCTGCCTTGATCTTTTGTGTACGTACGTAGCTCACCTGGAGAGGTATGGTCTCTGAAGCAGAAAATTTAGCCCTTGGAACGTCTAAGTTTCTCTTATTTATAGCCATCATGCTGATAGGCTATAAGTGCCACATGTGCTTCTGTTTGGTGGCCGTATGAGGCTCCTTCAACAGAATACAGTTGCAACTGTAGACGTATACTATGGACAGGCTTCCACGTGTACATCATTAACTGTCACGCTCCAGTCCCAAAATACGTAGCACCAGAAATACACAACATGCCAGCTACGCATTCGACCAGACTCTGGTCCGACTCGAATACGTATAAGCTATAATATAATGGTCACTATCTAAAAAATCCAGTAAATATAAATATCTATGTCTCAATCCGCAATGAACAGAAATACACAAGAATAAGCTATATGTGCTAAAGTCGGCCGCCAAATAACACACATACTCGAATAGACTCGAGAAGAAATATGAGTCTATAAAAACTAGGCTACAACAACAGATGACTAAACAATATGAATAAAATAACCATAACGCCGGTAGAAATGATATAAGCACTGGTACCAATGCCTGCAAGACAAGCAACGCCATCAACCACTCCAAAGACTCCGAAATCGTCTATGCTGCAAAACTGGCAGGGGACCAGGTCCTCAGAGGGACATAATAAGGTACAAAAATACAGCATGCCATAGTATAACAGAAAGAAACAAGTGCAATGTTGGTGTAATCTAGCATAACCACCTAAGTGAGACACGAATTTTGAAGACAATGTTCGACGCATGGGCTGTCCAAAAATAAACCGTAGCTCCGAACACAGAGACACACGGGACATACCATAGCTCCGAGCACAGAGTCATACGGGTGATACTACTACTTCAAATACAGGAACACTACATCAATAGGACATATACATATATTAAGCGCATACAGAGGAGCCCAAACGTCTAGTAACTGTCTTCCCCTTCCCAAGCGGTCAACGAGTGTGCGTTGAACCTGAACCTCTATCTAGCAGTCTCGTCATACTGAATAACTATCGACGATCACGACCCTAAAGTCGTCCCAGTTTTCAGTCACGCTGACAGTATCAGGATATAGGAAATCTGGCATGATGACAGTGTCTGGATGTGTCCTAGGGTTATGATGTAACCAAGTGTGTACATCAAGGTGTTGCGAACATCTATCACTCGTTACCTGACGTTACCGACGAACGTCTGCACCCGGTTGTGACCCAGACGTGAAGTAACGATTCTAATCCATAACGTGCATAATGCATATAATAAATAAATAAATATACGATAACTGAAATACAGGGTGGCAAGGTACACTTGCCTGGATCCGGATGCTGAAGATGGGCCTCTGGTACAATGTCCAAGTCTGCGGGTCCCGCAGTACCTAGAGACGAGATACAAGCTCCATCAATAAACTATCACGAGGCTAAAATAAGAGGTGACACACGTCTAGCATATGTTTCAATCTTAGTTACAAGCTCATATAGACACTAAGCTAGAGGGTTGACCAAGGTTGACTAAAGGTATGTTACATCTCATCCGATTAATCACCTGTATAATATCATCAGACAAATCCTCAATCCTACTATTCATCACGGTGTTTATCAGTATTTCGAGCCATGATCAATCCTCATATTCCTCCTGGTATTCACAGACATTATCATGTACGGTGACATATATCATCTTCAAATAAATTAATAATTTATTTATTAAACGCTTATTTATATACAACCGTCCTTTAATTATTTAAACACCCTAACACATATATGGTTATATTCCTCTATCAATTTAGTTATTAGTAACCAATTCCTCAACCAATGAACAACCTAATGATATCACAATACCATTCCACAACAAATAACCTGCTCATCAATAATAATCACTATGCATATAACAAAATGAATAAGACCCTAAAATCTCAATGCATTCAAAAACGTTAAAACTTAACATAGCAAACTTCTTAAACCCTAACCCTAACTAACTAAGTTATATAACAATAATAATATTATACTACACATGGGGAGGGGGAGAGTTTACCTTGGCGGCGGCGTGTGGTGGTAGTCGGGGTGGTTGCCGGCCGGAGGGGTTAGTGCTGGTGATGATGATGTTGAGGAGAGGAGGTTGAGGTGGTGGTTGGCCGAGTTGGTGGAGTTTCGTGGAGATGGCGGGGTTGAGGTGCTGGAGGTTGATGGCGGTGAAGGCGACGGTGGATGTTGGCCGACTGTTGGTGGTGGTAGCACCCGCGGATGGTCGGAGGAGGTTGCTGGCGGGATGGAGTTGGAGACACGGTGGAGTCAAGGTGCAAAGGGTGGAGGAGACGCGATGGTGCTGGTGATGATGGTGGTGATGGTAGCACGGATGGATGGCCGGAGAAAATGTCAGTCGATGGAGGCTCGAAGTGGCAGCGGGAAGGTGATGTAGCAACGGCCCGCCAGAGTGGAGGGTGGTCGGGGTAGCGGTGCAGTAGCAGTAACATGGAGATACGGTGGGTCGACGGCGGGATAAAGGTTGGTCGAGGGAGACGACGGGATGATGGAGTTCGGTCAGGGTGACGGTGGCGTGACTCGGGTTGAAGAAGAAATGAGGAAGAGGTGAAGAGGAAGAAGAAGAAGAAGAAGAAGAAGAAGAAGAAGAAGAAGAAGAGAAAGGGAAAATGAAGAATGAAGGGGTTTGGTTGAGGATGTAAGGAGAGGGAGGAGAGAGAGAGAGTGGGGGGTTTCCTATGCTCTTGGGATTAGGGTCGACCTTGGGAAAAGGGATGTGATGGAGAGATTTTATAGGGGAGTGTGTGGTGAGGATGTTGGCTTTAATTTGAATAGAGGGCTCAGATTCTTCATGAAAGAATTATGCATCCAAAGGGGGGAGTGGGGATTTATATGACCGATCAAAAGAGGGAGAGGGGGCTTCTTCATTAGTTTGGACCAATGAGGTGAGGACACCTATTACCACATTTGCAAATAAGCCCCTTAACTTTTAGGTATTTGCACAAACATATAAAATGGTGGGGATTTGGTGTGGGGAGTGGTATTTGGTGTTTTATAGGGTGATGGGGTGTTGTATATTTTGTATGGGCTTAATGAATGGAGTATTGGGTTAAATTGGATTTAAGTTGGAATTAGTCAAAGTTGGTATCCCCAATTTAATTAAAATAAAAATATCATGTGCTCTTAAATTAAATGGGGGCATATGGGATCTCAATTAGGAGTAACATAAAGGTCATGAAAGGTATAGGTTTGGTGTCAGTCTTGGACCCTTTAATTGGTCCGGCTTAACGGGTTGAGTTTGTGTCTCAAAATTGATGGCAACGACAAAGGTACGCGACATAGGATTAAAGAATGGATTTCAGGACCGGGAAGTTGTGCAATTAAATTAGAGCACAAGGGATTGTGATTTTGAGTGGCGAAAAAGTCCAGCGCCTATGTTGGCTTGTCAAGTCAAGAGTGCAATAATTAGTTGGAAATTATGGGCTATTGTTAGGCTCCGAATATTGCAACAACGACAGGGTGCACTAAGGGTTTAAATAAAGAATATGACAACTGCAACACAAATTTTAAATCTCAAATATATTGATGCTACAACAAATTTTTTTAAACCTATCTAGTCTACCTAAAATAATAATTGAGGGGGTTTACATTAACATGATGTAGTTGAGTCCAGGCTGAGCTGTCACTTGGACGTTTGTTGTGATTTGTTGTTGCTGAAGATTTGGGCGGTTCTCGTATTTTGTTTGTGTGACTTGGTCAGCTTGACACGTGGCCAGCATTTAGTTGGAGAGAATTACTTCAGTCGCAACATAAAGACTTTATCTCAGGGAACCCTGCCATATGGGACGTATGGAGTCTGGGACGCATGGGACGTATGGAACACATGGGACCAGAGACGCATGGAGCGCAAGGAGTTTGGAACGCATGGGGCCAAAGACACATGAAACGCATAATTTTTTTTATCTTACTTACACGTGGCCCTGCACGGCTGTATAGTGACAAAAGTAATAATGACGGTGACGTGAGCACTGATGCCAACTGTCCGTGGCAGAATCGAGGCATTTAGAGAGCCTTTTTTGTTAGAATTTTGTGTCAGGCACAATCTTGTGTCCAGCCTTGATGTGGCTAATATTAGGGAGCATGGATACTGCTTTTCCTTGGGCATATGGTCATTCTACGACCTGATTTCTTCTGAGTCGATCTTGGGGTGCATGTTTGTTGGGCGCATGGATTTAGATTTTCCATGCTTCTACAAGACCCCCTTCAAAATTTTCAAACTGATAAGTTTGGAATACTTTATATAAGAAGCATGGAGGAGAGGACCTTGGGCTACATAATTATAATGCTGCATAGGCACGTTGCCCCATAGGCGCTTTCGCCAGGCTGTCAGATCATTAAATGTAGAGATTTGGGTCGATCTCCGAAGAGATTTCTTGGGAATTCTGATTCAACAACAGTTTTCAAGTAGATAAATGAGGATCACACAAATTGAGGCATCAAGTTTATCCTCATAACTGCCTGGTTCATCGCCTCGATCTTTTCACGTGCCCTAGGATCCTATAAATAGGCGGCCAGGAAGGAGAGAGAAATTTTATCTCTCGGCTTCCCTATATTTTATGAAAGAAGATGCCGAGGGTTGCTATCTATCTCGCCGAGGGGTTTGTCAATAACGGCGTCGATTCGTGGCCCCCTGATGCTTGCATTCTTTTTAGAGGTTGGGGTATGTCATAATGGAAGGAACATAAAGAAACATGTACACGGACTCGCAACGTAGATGAGAAATCATCCAGAACACGCACAGCCTCCCTCCCTACAAAATTTTGTCTCATGAATGAGAAATCATCTTCAACATACTCACAGAGCCTATATTTAGCTTGATCGTATGGATGAAAACTTATCTGCAGCATGCACGCAGAGCCTATTTGTAGCTTGGCTGTATGATGAGGAATTATCTGCAATCATGCGTACAGAGCCTATATGTGGCTTGGTCGCATGGATGAAAACTTATTTGTAACATGAACATAGAGCATATCTGTAGCTTAGCACTCATGGATGAGACCTCTTCTTGTTCATTCATACGGACTTAGCTATCTCGAGATATCCCGTCCTGTGTGTGGCAGTGACCCAAAAGTGGCATGCGGCCACTGTAAAATTTTGCAATATTCGTTGAGACTGATATGTGTTCTCTATATGTATATTTTACCACCCTTCGTTGTGCCCATGATGGAGCATGGAAGGATATCATAGAACCCATCATTCAAAGAGAATGCCAGCCTTACGTGACAGTTTTTTGCTAAGAGCTGATCCAGGCGACGAGGGTGAACATCCTGCATAATACGTGGAGCTGTCCCTGTTTATGCAGCGTCCTAGCTGCATTTTCCCCTTTATACGGCTTGCTACCGGTCGGAGGCCTGCGGTATCGATGACATAATTTGGATTAATTGCCATCCTGTCTTTGGTCTTCCCGTATGGTTGTAGAGCGCCTGCTCAGAGGTAAGAAGGACATGGCAAACTCTATTGGGAGGATGTGAAGACGATAGCTCAGAGGTAATGTGGACCTGAGCTAGTTATACCGAGAGGTTAGGTACTATCATAGTATTTTTGTAGAAAAAACCCGCTAGGTACTGCTAGGTCAGTTTACCATCACAAAAGACTCAATCAAATTGGGAAACTTTCACTTCTAGATTAGCGTACATTAACATTCTGTTCGTTCAAGAAAAATGTCCTCTCAATGCTTTAACGCCAGCACAAAAAATGAGCCAGAGGTAATATGGACATGGTTGTTTTCCTTGGATGGGGAACTTGGGCAGCTTATAGTTCAGAGGTAATATGGACATGAATTGTTTACTTTTGTTGAAGGCATCCTACTAGAGAATCTTTGGTAGACATATTGCGCACTGGAGTGCAAGTAATAAGTTCGAAGCAAAAAACCTATTAGAGGTGATATATACATGATAGGTTTTATGGCCTTAACACCGCTGGCGTACTTAAAGTTAAGTACGGGTGATAAGTTTAGATGGCGACCGATATCAGAGGTATTGTGGACGTGATAATCGATAGTCATATACAGAGGTTTGCTCAGAGGTAATATGGACATGGCATGTAACACCCCGTTCTGTTCTAGCGGACTGCCGACTCAAACGGCGTCTAGTGCAACTGTCCCGACCCGCTTTGCCTCAAAGGAGAAGCAAAGGATATCCAGACTTGTCCCTACAGGAATCCGGCTTAGGCTTTCAGAGGCTCGCTTGACGTATCGCTCTACCGAGGCGAATCATCGCTAAGGTGGGTGGCTACAGTGAACTTGTCTTTGCTTAGCCAGCACACATAAAATCTGGAATGTTCATGCTAGTCGCTAGGTGAATCACCCCTGCATGCTAATAAATCCAACGCACCTAGCTAAGGGAATAATCCCAACTTGTATTGCTTATGCTAGAACATGGAAATTGAAATACTGCTTATATTCAGACCCTCGCATGCTAAGTCCCTAACGATCTAACTCTCGGCTTACCTTCGGGTCCGAGCAAACGTGCCTGCTTATGTTCCTTAGAAACGCATGCTTGTCTGCTTGAATGTTGCCTTATTTTCATCCAAATCCCGGGAGACTACTAAGTAGTCGTCCCGCGCCTGAACGAACCTGCAAGTATCCGTATTCAAATATTCTCGTGTATATCGTGTACTCATGTTGCCTGCAATTGGTAAAACCATCACGTACTCGTGTTGCCTGCAATTGGTAAAACCATCACGTACTCGTGTTGCCTGTAATTGGTGAATCAATCACGTACTCGTGTTGCCTGAAATTGGATTGACCCTGACCTGCATGTCACGGATAACTCAGAAATGAGGCATAGTTCCACGGATGGTCACCGGGGCACCGGGGCCGCTCCGATCCGGATGGAACTTCAAGTGTGGTCCATCGTGTGCAGGCGAGTGGTTTGTAGCATATCGTGTACTTGGTTGCATTCCACTTGGCCTAGGACCACATCACGTGTAGTCTATCGTGTGCTGGCAAGATGGTTTATAGCATATCGTGTACTTGGTTGCATTCCATCTTGGCCTTGGACTACATATGCAATCCATCGTGTACGGGCGAAATGGTTTATAGCGCATCGTGTGCTCTCGTTGCGTTCCATTCTCGTCTGGGATTAGTCCTTTATGGCTATGCTAGCGACTCATGTTCATATAGATAAGTCATCCTCGCTTAGCGGCTATCCGCGTGCGAGTCATTGCATCGCATCAAAGAACAACTGAGCACACCAAATATTGTCCCGTTCAATGACTCTCGTGTTTGCATGTTGCATATGCTATGCTCCTGAATGCTTATACTTGCCCGTGCTTAAATTAACTATGTTTGCCTTGGACAGGGAAGGCCAAAGGGTAAGTCTCGCCGTGTTTTCTCTCATGTTGCACGACGCACTGCCACACGAGTTAGGCTATTCAAATATTGCATGAAACTGATCCTAAGGCAACTAGAAAGACAACTTAATAGTTATGCACGAAACTTATATTACGTGTTTGGATTTGTCGAGTGGGCGAGTAGCTTCCCCACCAGTGCATTCAATGTACTGATAATCCACCAGTTTGTGTGTAGGGTGCGGAAGAACCTCGTTCGGTGCGGATGCCTCCTTCGTGCGTGCTAAGGCCAGGAGTTCCCTCTGAAGCCTTGCAATGGTGCATCCAGGACAGAAGCACATATACAAGACATAATGTTGTGAACATCGCCTGATCATCGCCTGTACAATCATTCCACAATTGTAGCCACTTGGCACGATTTTACTGTTTCAGTGAGAGAGGCTTGAGCGACTTGTAATCTCGGCTATACGCCGCCTGTAACACATGTTTATATCAATAAAGAGTTGCTTTACTTCAACTTGTATTATTCAAAGCTTTCGTTATATTGTCAACTCAGTGAACCTGTTACCGATCGCCTATGCGTTCATGACTCCGCTGCACTCGGACAATCTGTGCGACTCTGTGGCTTAGATCTCTTGTCGCCAGCCAATGAACCATGGCCTTGCACGGGCGTGGCTCACGCTCGTGCGGCATCACGCCCGGATGGGTCAAACGATCATTCTGCGGGAGCGCTGGCGCGGTGATTCTCGCCAGGCGGGAACGGCCGATTTGCCTGCGGGAGATCGGGGCGTGACATGGTGGTATCAGAGCCTGGCTTCTACGCCTTTGGACTTCGATTCGATATCTTTGTTTCGAAAGCTCGTTCGTGGGTTATGTGCACGCTCTCTCTCAATGCCTCGATGGGATGTTCCAACAATAAGTCTACGTAATTTCAAAATGCGTTTTGATTGATATGATTGCTTGTATGAAATCATGCTGCGAGTGTCCTTTGTGCCAACCTGTGCGAACCCTTGAGAGTATCGCTAGTAGCTTGTCCGATTTCACTAACTCTAAGTTTGGTTGAATGCATCTATTCGAGGGACGCCTTGAACTAGTACACCATCCAAGACTCAGGAAGATGTGAAACTCGAGTGCTAAGACTTCGCTATCACTAAGCTGGTTGACGTGCTCACGCTAGAAGCGCGCTTCGAAAGTGCGCACGATCCAGTCTAAGTGATATGCTGATATCGATGCTTGTGCAAGTGAATATCCAAATGAAACAAGTACAACGACTTGTCTAGGATTGCCTTAACCCTAGATTACTGCTTGTCCTCAGTAAGTCTCGAGGACGAGATTTTTTCTGAGTTGGGTAGGATGTAACACCCCGTTCTGTTCTAACGGACTGCCGACTCAAACGGCGTCTAGTGCAACTGTCCCGACCCTCTTTGCCTCAAAGGAGAAGCAAAGGATATCCAGACTTGTCCCTACAGGAATCCGGCTTAGGCTTTCAGAGGCTCGCTTGACGTATCGCTCTACCGAGGCGAATCATCGCTAAGGTGGGTGGCTACGGTGAACTTGTCTTTGCTTAGCCAGCACACATAAAATCTGGAATGTTCATGCTAGTCGCTAGGTGAATCACCCCTGTATGCTAATAAATCCAACGTACCTAGCTAAGGGAATAATCCCAACTTGTATTGCTTATTCTAGAACATGGAAATTGAAATACTGCTTATATTCAGACCCTCGCATGCTAAGTCCCTAACGATCTAACTCTCGGCTTACCTTCGGGTCTGAGCAAACGTGCCTGCTTATGTTCCTTAGAAACGCATGCTTGTCTGCTTGAATGTTGCCTTATTTTCATTCAAACCCCGGGAGACTACTAAGTAGTCGTCCCGCGCCTGAACGAACCTGCAAGTATCCGTGTTCAAATATTCTCGTGTATCTCGTGTACTCGTGTTGCCTGCAATTGGTAAAACCATCACGTACTCGTATTGCCTGCAATTGATAAAACCATCACGTACTCGTGTTGCCTGCAATTGGTGAATCAATCACGTACTCGTGTTGCCTGAAATTGGATTGACCCTGACCTGCATGTCGCGGACAACTCGGAAACGAGGCATAGTTCCACGGACGGTCACCGGGGCACTGGGGCCGCTCCGATCCGGATGGAACTTCAAGTGTGGTCCATCGTGTGCAGGCGAGTGGTTTGTAGCATATCGTGTACTTGGTTGCATTCCACTTGGCCTAGGAACACATCACGTGTAGTCTATCGTGTCCTGGCAAGATGGTTTGTAGCATATCGTGTACTTGGTTGCATTCCATCTTGGCCTTGGACTACATGTGCAATCCATCGTGTACGGGCGAAATGGTTCGTAGCGCATCGTGTGCTCTCGTTGCGTTCCATTCTCGTCTGGGATTAGTCCTTTATGGCTATGCCAGCGACTCATGTTCATATAGATAAGTCATCCTCGCTTAGTGGCTATCCGCGTGCGAGTCATTCCATCGCATCAAAGAATAACTGAGCACACCAAATATTGTCCCGTTCAATGACTCTCGTGTTTGCATGTTGCATATGCTATGCTCCTGAATGCTTATACTTGCCAGTGCTTAAATTAACAATGTTTGCCTTGGACAGGGAAGGCCAAAGGGTAAGTCTCGCCGTGTTTCCTCTCATGTTGCACGGCGCACTGCCACACGAGTTAGGCTATTCAAATATTGCATGAAACTGATCCTAAGGCAACTAGAAAGACAACTTAATAGTTGTGCACGGAACTTATATTACGTGTTTGGATTTGTCGAGCGGACGAGTAGCTTCCCCACCAGTGCATTCAATGTACTGATAATCCACCAGTTTGTGTGCAGGGTGCGGAAGAACCTCGTTCGGTGCGGATGCCTCCTTCGTGCGTGCTAAGGCCAGGAGTTCCCTCTGAAGCCTTGCAACGGTGCGTCCGGGACAGAAGCACATATACAAGACATAATATTGTGAACATTGCCTGAACATCGCCTGATCATCGCCTGTACAATCATTCCACAAACATAGCCACTTGGCACGATTTTACTGTTTCAGTGAGAGAGGCTTGAGCGACTTGTAATCTCGGCTATACGCCGCCTGTAACACATGTTTATATCAATAAAGAGTTGCTTTACTTCAACTTGTGTTATTCAAAGCTTCCGCTATATTGTCAACTCAGTGAACCTGTTACCGATCGCCTATGCGTTCATGACTCCGCTGAACTCGGACAATCTGTACAACTCTGTGGCTTAGATCTCTTGCCGCCAGCCAATGAACCATGGCCTTGCACCGGCGTGGCTCACGCTTGTGCGTCATTACGCCCGGATGGGTCAAACGATCGTTCTGCGGGAGCGCTGGCGCGGTAATTCTCGCCAAGCGGGAACGGCCGATTTGCCTGCGGGAGATCGGGGCGTGACATGGCAAACCCTGCTGGGGATAACAGTTAGGACAGTAGTTCATAGGTAATGTGGATGTGAACTAATGACCAAGGAAACTGATTATGAGTGGTCTACCCGAAAGTGTAGATAAACCTGAAGGTGGCTCCACTGGGAAGATTTTGATGATCCATTGTTTTTTGCTTATTTAGGATTCCTGAATACAGACAATGACTTTCATCAAACTTTTGTGAAAAAAAAGTGCATATTGTGCTTACACACTTGCTGAGGATGAAAAACGAAGAATGTACACTGTACATTTTGGTTGTCCAGCTGATAGTAAGGAGAGTACAAGTCTAGCTTAGACATAGTACTTTTTGAGGATCTTTTCGTTGATAGGCATCATGAGCAAGTCGCCATTGGATTTTATGAGCTGGTAGGCGCCGTTGGAGAATACAGACTCCACAATGAATGGACCCTCCCATTTTTGTTGGAATTTATCGATCGTCTTGTGGGTCATAACCTTCGGTCTTCTTACTGTTACAACGAGGTCACCCACTTGGTAAGTCCTCTTCTTGACCCGTTTGTTGAAGGCTCCTGAGAGGTGCGCTTGGTACAACTCAATGCGTTATTGAACTAAGAGACATTTCTCATTGAGCACTTCAAACTTGTAGCCGTCGGCGGTGATTGTCATCAACGGTTAATAGGTTAGAGATATCCACTCGGAGTGAGAGAATTTGGATCTCGAGTAGAAGGACGGCTTTGAAGGACCGTGTGTGGCAACTCTAAAGGAGGGTGAATAGAGTGTAGCAGAATAATCTACCCAATTAAAAATTAAGCAGAGTGAAGGTAGTAAATAACTAGCAGTGTATGTACAATACAATAAATTAAGAGAAAGAGAGAGCAAAAGCAAACACAATAATGTATACTGGTTTTCGTCTGAGAGGACTAGTCCAGTCCTGAGAACTCAAGCTCGGAGTTCTATCTACTATAATCACCAATAATGAATCACAAACTTTGATCCGAAGGCTTGCCGGCTTCTATATACCATGAGATTTGATCCGAAGTCTCGCAACTTCACACACCACGAGTTTTGATCCGAAGGCTCACAACTTCACATAGAACTGGGGATTGATGAACCAAGCTATTTACAACTCTGTAGACTTCTAGACCGAGACCGCACTTGACCCTAGAAGGCTGGGAGTTGATCTTGGAGATAAGAAAGTTTAGGCTCTGAGGGTTTACTCATTATAGGATAGAAAGATTGAGAATGGTTGAGTGAGTAAGAATGTAAAAAATTTAACTTTATTTATAGGTTATTAACAAACCGAGTTCGGCCAAAATACGATAGGGAATATTTGAATTTTTGAACGTTGAAGGCCAAGAAATCAGGAGCTATTTAAACTGGTTGATTTTATGCCAAAAGGGTAACTAATTTTGGTTCGAGTTCAGCACGAATTTGGCCCGAGTTCGGTTGCTAAGTATGGTAGGCTTTGTGAATGAATGTGGACTAATTTTGTGGTTGGGTTCGAGGTTTATTTGAGTGGACTGGGTTGCTTTCTAGTTGCCAGTGCAACTCGACTTACATAAGTCCTAGACTCAAATAAAATATTAAATTATATATAAAAACCAACAGCACTGATGACGCCAAACTTCTGAAACATCTATTGACTTGAAGATGCATTTTTTCTTGACGGCAGTTGTCTAAAGGTAACCAAATTTGGGAATTTGAATACCTTTCAGGGGCTTCACCCCCGAACCCCCACGAGGGGCGTTGCCTCCTCGACCTCCGTCCACTGACCGGGCAGCGGAATCTCCGGGTACGAAGCTCCAGATAAGTCGTAGGCGGTTGGACGAAATCTTCTGGTATACCGTCTTTTGGCTCATCATCATATATCATATGTTCATTGCTGATCTTGCTTATTTGCTTTCTGCAAGTAGATGTTAGACGAATACATAAGCAAATATTACATATCTGGACAATGCTGAGTTTAAGTAGAAGATACTATAGTGATTGATCGATTACCATAATGCTAAACTTAATCGATTAGCCATATTCAGAAACTCAACATAAATATTGTGCCAACATGCTTCGCTTCCATAAACGAAGGAAAATGGCGTACTACTAGTAGGTGTCCGGACCGTTGTGCGATAGGCTCAGATACATTCACCCAGCTTCCCATTCTAGCGGCGCTTATTGGATGACACAAAGTTCTTGAATAGCTTTATGATGGTCTTGTTGAATGCTTCTGTCAGACCATTTACTGCTGGGTTGTAGGCAGTTGAGACTACATTCTGGATTCAATTTTTATCACAAAATCGATAAAAAATATGACTTACAAACCGTGGATCATTGTCGTGGATGATCCTCCGTGGTAAGCCGAAGAGGTATATGCCGTGATGCTTGACAAAGCTGATCAAATTTGAGGTCTTGACTTCAGCGAGTGGAATAACTTTCGCCCATTTGGAGAAGTAGTCGGTGATAGCCAAGATAAATCGATGTCCCTTAGAAGAAGGTGGACTAATTGGCCCGATAATGACCATTTTCCATGCTTTAAACAACCAAGATGCTACCATTGGGTATAGAAATTTTGAGGGCTGGTGGATAAAGTCTGCGTGAATTTGGCACGCTTGGCACTTTCTCGCATAGTCAACAGCCTCCGCTACCATTGTCGGCCAATAGTAACCCATTCTCCGGAGATGGTCCTGTAGCTTGGGTCCGGACTGATGGACACCGCAAACTCTATCTTGAGCCTCGCAGAGATCCTGCTTCACTTCTTTATTTGATAGGCATTATAGCAGAAGACCATCGTAGGAACGACGATACAACATTTTGATAGCCATATCATAATAGAACCGGAGGGAACGTCTTCTGATGGAAGTGGCTTCCTTTGGGTTCTCAAAGAGAATTCCATAGACTGCATGTGAGCCTCCAGTCTATGATGCCGGTGTCTACTTCCGTTGTGTAGCTTAGGCACATACAAAGGTTATTTTTTGGGCAGTTCAGCTCTTGACCGACCACTGTAATCAGCTGATAGGTTTTGACTGGGACTGCCAGGGAGACAGCGAGGCCGGTCAGGGCAACAGTCTCGATGTTCTACAATCAAGGAACGTGCTCTATAAAGAACCCCTCGAATGTGAAGATTATTCCAAGCACTGTAATATCCTACCTCCAGCGGTTCACTAATGGAATACTTGTAACTTTAACTCGGTTGAGAATCGAGTCTCGGGAAAAGCTTACCGCCAAATCAATCACAGATGGATTGCAATAAACCCTTCCAACTGATGGAACGACTTCTATTAAAATGAGTCCAAGAGTTTTCGTTGGATATTTTTGCTGCTTGGTTTTGTGTTGCTTTATGTTTTGTCTTGCTTTCGATGATTTGGTTTTCATGATTCGCTTTCCTCGCTTGCGCATTTATTTTGAATTGTAAGAGAAAGAGATCGAAGGATGCTAACCAAATATTGTTGGAATTTCAAGACACATAACCAAGGAGTGACCGATGCGTAAGGATTCCCCATCGTTCGCATTGATTCATTCGGTGAGTGACTTCGGCACTTTGATGAATCCTTAGTCTGTACGCCTAATAAATGATCTCTAGTTCACTTGAATTATATGTTCCTATGTTTTAAATGATACCTCACTAACAAGATAAGTTAAAAGAAATGTACTGCATGCTTGAAGTATTAAAATTTTTGCTTTACTATCAAGTTTATGTTACATGTCCCTCGTGTTCTTGTTGTTTAGAACTGTGCATAGTAGTATCTTATCTGATATATGTTTCATATCATACATTGGTCTCTGACAACTTGTGCACAAGGTTTAGTCTCTTGAATGGTTCTTGGGGCACTGGGAATTGGTCGGTCCGGAGGAGATTTTTGAGAGAAACCTGAGGTACGGTCCTTGTGATCAAGTGGGATGTTGTGTCTATTAGTGAATAGCGAAACCATGATGTTACAGCTGCTAGTATTCGTGTGTGTTGGTGTAGAGCTGAACCTTGAGTCATAGCTGCTGACATACGCACGTACTAGTGCAGAGCTAAACCTTGATTCACCGCTGCTAATCATGGGCCAAACCATGGACCATCATATAGTTAGGTTGCATGCTAGTTTTTCTTTCTTGCAACTCTAACTGTTTGATGCAAGGATTGATGCTTGAATTTATATATATATGCAATATGTTGCTAACTCGTGTGTCTGCTGCAGGGATAACCGCTTGGTCGTGGGTAAGATTTATCGCATGTATGGTCTACTCTTTTGTTTAAGTTTTTTTTTGCAAATTGTTAAAAAGAACCTAGACAATTAGAAAGATCACCTAATAATACTAGCTTCACTTGTATACTTAGTATAAATTTCTAGGTGAGTTTGGCAATTGTCGCTCACCAGTACATACTGTAGTATTGACCCACGTATGTGGAAAAATCTCCAGGTTATGGTAGCAAAATTTTGGTAAGTATTTTGAAGCTTTAGGAGCGCATCCCTTCAAGCGAAACCGTGCTCGTGCTGCTTCCCAAAGCTTTTCTCTCTTGTTTGCAAGCTCTTCTCTTCTAGGTGTTTTGATTTTGGTCCTACTAAAATGATATCATGTATGGACATTGTGGCTAGTTTTGTGTTTGTAAAAAGAGTTGTAAGCCATCTATGACATATTTTTTAATCATCCAAGCTAGTACTTTGTAATCCAATTTCAAGTATTCAATAAAGAAAAGTATTTTGTGGTCCTATCGAATATGTTCAACTTTGGTTCTCTGTATTTTACATTCATTTCTTCTATATATGTATATTTTTGTCTAACTTGTGTTTTGTGCAGGTACTATCACGCCCCAGTCCCAAAATACTGAGGGACCGGACGCGTGGCAATGGCCAGCAGCACACACCGATGGACAAACCCAATTTAATGGATCCATCGGAGCATACTTAAGCTGTAGTACAACAATAAGGGTCTAGATATACTAATCTCATCCACAGAAATGAATACAACAAAATCAGAATCATAGAGCAAGATCAATCTCAATAAAATATAACACTCGGGAAATAGCCCGATAATGAGTCTGATACATCTGTCAAGATACAAGAAATAAGCTAACTACATCAAATACTGAGTATGGAAACAGTATATACTCAGAAGATAACCTCGGTGATCACTCGTCTACTGAATCTGGTACTGCTCCAGTGTCTGCTCCTGCTCCTGCTAATGCTTCTGTCTTGTATAACTCTGGATCGATCTCGTCTGCAATATCTGGGGACATAATCCGGATCCAGGTCCTCAGGGGACATAGCAAGGTACAAAATAACTCAAGCCAACATAAATGCAGTGCAGCAAATAATGGAATAAGTAGGGTAAGTATGTAACCATCTACGGGAAATGCAATTTGAGAGCATCACTAAACTCAGGCCGAGACCACTACAAGCTCTGTGTCTGGGAGCCGGTAGCGGAGTCTACTATATATTTTACTATGTGTTTACTATGGATTATAGATATATATATATAAAATCAGCCTATTTCCTGTGTGTCTCTCCCCACCCAATGTAATCACGTATATCATGACCATAACGTCTCATGCCCATGACAAGCGGGATCATAACTAATGCACAAGTCATAATGTAACTAAGAATATATATAGTATCTCTGTCAAGTCCTGTATCCTATACAGAATCACCACAAATATCTCGGGAAGATCCTGTCTCATAAACAGTGTCAAGTGTCCTGGGTCAAGTGTACTTGGTAAGACAAGTACAAGAAGATAAAGTGTCACGAATATCCATCTCTAGATGACCATACACAACACCGCGTACGGTGTTGGCACCCGACTGATAATCGGACGCTAAGTACGTCACACGGTCCTAGGTTGAGCATGCACAGCAATATAAGGAAGCAAGGAAAATATGTAACAATACTGCAGAGTTTGGCAAGGTACACTTGCCTGAGGTCCTGGCTCCAACTGTAGCTCTGGTCTCAGTGGGAATTGCAGGTACTACACCGGTTGCTGAAATAAACATCACCATTAGATTCAAAAAATATTAAATAGCTAGAAACGCCTGTCCTTGAGTCCAATTTGGGCACAGGGGCAAAAATGACATTTTTGAGCCAAAGCGGGGTCCACATGTGGACCACTTTGTACCGAAAAATGTGTCAGGGTCAAAGATCTCCAAATTCCTTAAACTCAGTGTCTACAACTCAGGAACGATGATACGAACCCAACGGAACTTCCAGAATAGGATTCCGATGAGCCGATCACAAAATCGCCCGTCAAGTGGAGCCTGTGGGGCCCACGATACGCGATTATGTCAACGTTCTCAGAATCGAACCAAACTTGGGTCACAGGACCAGCGTATTGCTACGAGTCCGATGGCGCAAGTTTCGTCTCGATCCGACGTGTGTACACAAAGTTACAGCGTATTCCAAAACTGACGGATACGGGGCGTTGCCTGCGGATACGCGTTGATTCCGGTGTGCACGCACATCCAAATCAACTTCTGTGAAATCCCACACGTCCGTATCAACGGCGCGCACGTTTCGATGAAGACCGCGTGCGACCAAGTCGTCCCGTTTGGCAGGGCGTACTCAGTTCTGGGGTAAAACGGGGTGTTGATTTTCTTATTTTTGGATCGCGGTTCGCGATCGCCACAGGACGCGATGCACCGAGCGGGTTGCACGGGAACCGAGAAGGTTATACAGTCTACGCGACGCAACTTACGGAATCGAAAATGGGTAAATGAGCAGGGAGAGAACGGTACCTGAACAGGGCTCGAGAAACCGAAGTTTCTCCGTGTCCGTGTCATGTCCGAGCCGTGTCCTGGCTGTGTCCATCCTAGGGTTAGGGTTAGGGATTCGATGCCGGAGTCTGGAGGCTGCTGATGGTCGGAGGGAGGCCGGGGGCAGCGGAGGCGGCGGCACGCGGGGCGGCGGCGCAGGGGCTCGGGCTATGTGTGGTGGCTGTGGAGTCTGGGAGTGAGACGGAGACAGAGGCGACGTTGGGGGGGGAGTTAGGTCGGTGGTAGGGTCGAGTTCGTCGGAGGGGAGGCTGTCGAGTCTGCGGGAGGGACGTCGAGGCGGAGGGGGAAGGCGGTGTCAGCGGAGGTCGACGGAGAGGGGGCTCGGCGGAGGAGGATGAGGGAGACGGCTGGAGGGGAGATCGACTGGGATGAGGGGAGGTGTCGGCTCGGGTGGTGGTGGTGATGACGGCAATGACGGGTGGTGGTTTTGGGGGTGGGGGAAGTCGAGCGGGCTAGGGCTGCTGTGGGTGTGGCGTTGGCCGGGGACGAAGCCAAGGGGTCATGGGAGATTAGGGTTCCGTCGAGGCAGGGAGGAGGAAGATGGCTGGGCGGAGGGGTTCTGCGGGTCAGGGGTGAGGGGGAGACGACGGGGAGGAGATAGGCGGAGATGGGCTGTGATCGGCACGGGGCTGCGGGTTCTGTCGTGGCCGAGGCGGAGGAAGGAGAAAGAGGGGATCGACGGTGATCCGGCGGAGCGAGGGGTCTAGGGTTAGGGTTTCGGCCGGTGGGGGGGTTAAATAACCACGTCAGAACAGTATTCCGACATCAATTAGGTTTAGGGTTACGATAAGGATTTGGGTAACGGGTTTGGGTCGGGTCGGGTCAGCGGGTAGCGGGTTAGACCCGGGTTCACTAATAATTACATGCGGGTCGGGTTAGCGGGTCGGGTCTGGGTTTTGGGCCCGGATCTGACCCAATAAGGATTGGGTTTGGGTTTGCTAGACCGGTCGGTCCGGTTTGGTTTAGTTCGGTTTATTTGGAATAAACCCAGTTTATTCCTAGGTTTAAATTGGTTTATTTATTAATAGTTTTTAGGGCTTTTAAACTGATTCCAGAGTCCAATAAATTCACAGAAAAACACCCCATGTCCGGTTTTCTATTTTACACTATAAAATATTATTTTCATAATATTTTAATATGAATTAACAGTAATTAAAAATCATTTAATTACCAACTACCTAGGTTTTAATTACGAAAAAATCCCAAAAATTCCAGAAAATTGTTTTTAAAAATTTTGAGAAAAAACAGGGGCTTACAATCTACCCAACTTATAAAAATTTTGTCCTCGAAATTAAACTAGGGTGGGGTCTCTCTAACAAATCTCACTTGATTACAGTCTCAAGAATTTATCTCAAGTGAGCATTGCGGTCTCTACCCAACTTAGAATTTATCCATCTATCATCTAAGGCTATATATATAAGAAAGCTATGCCCCAAATTATGTTATTGAATCCTCAAGTCTTTAACACCAAACATATCACCTATGGTATTTCCTTAATCATTTATAAAAGATAGTCACCTAACAATGCGACTGGCCTGCGGGGTATATCTAGTACTGTCTATATATCAACTTATACCAAGCACGAGATTTCGTCTTTCCGAAATAAGGGAAGACGGAGATCAATAATAAAGAGTTCAAGGGAGAGGTAATAGAATAGAAGTATCGGGATCAAGGCGTTTAAAGAATTCAAATGGGAATCGTCAAGCAGTTGTGGATTGAAATCCTATTCTGGTAATCCTTTGTTCGCATGCTCGTATTAGTACAGTTATGTAACCGATACGATATGTCAGACATGTCCAGGGCAAGTATATTCGTCTACTAATCACTACATATCTCAATCCACGTAAAGTAGCGTTACGAAGGGCGAATCAAGCGCACTAAGGTTGGCCAGACCTTAATACACTAATTTTGCAATGTATTATTGTGGGCCTCCCCAATAATACATATGTCATGAAGAAGCTCGACAAGGAATAAGCTTGCAAAAACTAGGCTATAATAGCGGCATAAGTTAAGGTAGTATATCAATTATAAGTACGCTAGATGATGATGAAAGGAGGTACAAATTAATTCAAGTTCACAAAACAACACAAAATAAGCAATAATAAATAAAGACTACACAATATCTACAGTTATCATACAACCTCCTTGTCTAAGTCGCTAGTCGACCAAATAGGGACAAGGACCTCTAAATTCTACAGTCTGAATAACCACTATCTTCTTATGCAAGTCTAAAGTTGTGTCATCCTTGTTCACTTCATCAATGGGTCAATAGGGCTAGGTGGTACTATGTTGTGAGGCATACTACCCAACTTATAAACAATAAACTAGTACTGAAATCGTCTTAAGGATACCGGGGAAACTCTTGTTAAGGTCTACGAGAAGGGGTCTTGGTACCTATTAGGGTATCCTCCTATATTACATAGGTCATGGTCGTCTTAAGCCTTAGTCTTAGTACTTATAGGACAAGCGTCGATCGTGAGGATAGAAGAGTTACTAGCCGTTAGGGGGAAATGGATCTAACTGGTATCGAGGTGGGGGTACTGATTACGCGATTTAAGGCTAAGGGGTAATCGTCGGGTCACAATCTACAATAACAACTTAAACTGTCAAGTTCTAGTTACCAATCACATAATTCAAAAATTTAAGAGTAATAACCAAAATAAATAATAAGAAGCGCACAGGAGTCAAGGCAGGATGCAAGTCAAGAAATTAATTCGAATCCGATATAGATGTCAAGAACGATTCAAGCAAGTGGATGAGATCCTTATCCTATTCTTATTGCAGCCTTGCTCGGTCCCTAAGTTGAAACCGAACAATTTAGTCGTAGACCTGCATGAGCCACCACAAAAACTATGTCACGCCCCAGTCCCAAAATACCAAGGGACCGGACGCGTGGCAATGGCCAGCAGCACACACCGATGGACAAACCCAATTTAATGGATCCATCGGAGCATACTTATGCTGTAGTACAACAATAAGGGTCTAGATATACTAATCTCATCCACAGAAATGAATACAACAATATCAGAATCATAGAGCAAGATCAATCTCAATAAAATATAACACTCGGGAAATAGCCCGATAATGAGTCTGATACATCTGTCAAGATACAAGAAATAAGCTAACTACATCAAATACTGAGTATGGGAACAGTATATACTCAGAAGATAACCTCGGTGATCACTCGTCTACTGAATCTGGTACTGCTCCGGTGTCTGCTCCTGCTCCTGCTAATGCTCCTGTCTTGTATAACTCTGGATCGATCTCGTCTGCAATATCTGGGGACATAATCCGGATCCAGGTCCTCAGGGGACATAGCAAGGTACAAAATAACTCAAGCCAACATAAATGCAGTGCAGCAAATAATAGAATAAGTAGGGTAAGTATGTAACCATCTACGTGAAATGCAATTTGAGAGCATCACTAAACTCAGGCCGAGACCACTACAAGCTCTGTGTCTGGGAGCCGGTAGCGGAGTCTACTATATGTTTTACTATGTGTTTACTATGGATTATAGATATATATATGAAATCAGCCTGTTGCCTGTGTGTCTCTCCCCACCCAATGTAATCACGCATATCATGACCATAACGTCTCATGCCCATGACAAGCGGGATCATAACTAATGCACAAGTCATAATGTAGCTAAGAATATATATAGTATCTCTGTCAAGTCCTGCTATACAGAATCACCACGAATATCTCGGAAAGATCCTGTCTCATGAACAGTGTCAAGTGTCCTGGGTCAAGTGTACTTGGTAAGACAAGTACAAGAAGATAAAGTGTCATGAATATCCATCTCTAGATGACCATACACAACACCGTGTACGGTGTTGGCACCCGACTGATAATCGGACGCTAAGTACGTCACACGGTCCTAGGTTGAGCATGCACAGCAATATAAGGAAGCAAGAAAAATATGTAACAATACTGCAGAGTTTGGCAAGGTACACTTGCCTGAGGTCCTGGCTCCAACTGTAGCTCTGGTCTCAGTGGGAATTGCAGGTACTACACCGGTTGCTGAAATAAACATCACCATTAGATTCAGAAAATATCAAATAGCTAGAAATGCCTGTCCTTGAGTCCAATTTGGACACAGGGGCAAAAATAACATTTCCGGGCCAAAGCGGGGTCCACATGTGGGCCACTTAGCACCGAAAAATGTGTCAGGGTCAAAGATCTCCAAATTCCTCAAACTCAGTGTCTACAAGTCAGGAACGATGATACGAACCCAACGAAACTTCCAGAATTGGATTCCGATGAGCCGATACCAAAATCGCCCGTCAAGTGGAGCCTGTGGGGCCCATGATACGTGATTCTGTCAACGTTCTCAGAATCAAACCAAACTTGGGTCACAGGACCAGCGTATTGCTACGAGTCCGATGGCGTAAGTTTTGTCTCGATCCGACGTGTGTACACAAAGTTACAGCGTGTTCCAAAACCGACGGATACGGGACGTTGCCTGCAGATACGCGTTGATTCCGCTGTGCACACACATCCAAATCAACTTCTATGAAATCCCACACGTCCGTATCAACGGCGCGCATGTTTCGGTGAAGACCGCGTGCGACCAAGTCGTCCCGTTTGGCGGGGCGTACTCAGTTCTGGGGTGAAACGGGGTATTGATTTTCCTGTTTTTGGATCGCGGTTCGCGATCGCCACAGGACGCGATGCACCGAGCGGGTTGCACAGGCACCGAGAAGGTCATACAGTCTACGCGATGCAACTGACGGAATCGAAAACGGGTAAACGAGCAGGGAGAGAACGGTACCTGAACAGGGCTCGAGAAACCAAAGTTTTTCCGTGTCCGTGTCGTGTCCGAACCGTGTCCTGGCTGTGTCCATCCTAGGGTTAGGGTTAGGGATTCGATGCCGGAGTTTGGAGGCTGCTGACGGCCGGAGGGAGGCCGGGGGCAGCGGAGGCGGCGGTGCGCGGGGCGGCGGCGCAGGGGCTCGGGCTGTGGGTGGTGGTTGTGGAGTCTGGGAGTGAGGCGGAGACAGAGGCGACGTTGGGGGGGAGTTAGGTCGGTGGTCGGGTCGAGTTCATCGGAGGGGAGGCTGTCGAGTCTGCGGGAGGGACGTCGAGGCGGAAGGGGAAGGCGGTGTCAGCGGAGGTCGACGGAGAGGGGGCTCGGCGGAGGAGGATAAGGGAGACGGCTGGAGGGGAGATCGACTGGGATGAGGGGAGGTGTCGGCTCGGGTGGCGGTGGTGATGACGGCAATGGCGGGTGGTGGTTCTGGGGGTGGGGGAAGTCGAGCGGGCTAGGGCTGCTGCGGGTGTGGCGTTGGCCGGGGACGAAGCCAAGGGGTCGTGGGAGATTAGGGTTCCGTCGAGGCAGGGAGGAGGAAGATGGCTGGGCGGAGGGGTTCTGCGGGTCAGGGAGAGGGAGAGACGACGGGGAGGAGATAGGCGGAGATGGGCTGTGACCGGCGCGGGGCTGCGGGTTCTGTCGTGGCCGAGGCGGAGGAAGGAGGAAGAGGGGATCGACGGTGATCCGGCGGAGCGAGGGGTCTAGGGTTAGGGTTTCGGCCGGTGGGGGGGTTAAATAACCACGTCGGAACAGTATTCCGACTTGAATTAGGTTTAGGGTTACGGTAAGGATTTGGGTAACGGGTTTGGGTCGGGTCGGGTCAGCGGGTAGCGGGTTAGACCCGGGTTCACTAATAATTACATGCGGGTCGGGTTAGCGGGTCGGGTCTGGGTTTTGGGCCCTGATCTGACCCAATAAGGATTGGGTTTGGGTTTGCTAGACCGGTCGGTCCGTTTTGGTTTAGTTCGGTTTATTTGGAATAAACCCGGTTTATTCCTAGGTTTAAATTGGTTTATTTATTAATAGTTTTTAGGGCTTTTAAACTGATTTCGGAGTCCAATAAATTCACAGAAAAATACCCCATGTCCGATTTTCTATTTTACACCATAAAATATTATTTTTATAATATTTTAATATGAATTAACAGTAATTAAAAATCATTTAATTACCAACTACCTAGGTTTTAATTACGAAAAAATCCCAAAAATTCCAGAAAATTGTTTTTAAAAATTTTGAAAAAAAACAGGGGCTTACAGGTACTATGCCTTGTGCAAGCGCAACTTAGGCTTGCACGACATTACGTCCAAGCGAGGACGATCGGTTCCGTAAGGACCAAGCGGGGATTTCGGGAGGAAGGATAAGCAAAAGGATTCTAACTCGATGCTCGTGCTATTGCAGGTCCGTGTAACTGACGCTTGATTTTCGCTAGGCATGACTCTTTCTTTCAGTACTTTCTTTAATCGGTGGGTGGTTCGGACCCTTCTTTCCTACTTCTTCACACCAACATCCCTAATATTTCAAATATTCAATCGATGATACCCGGCTGATCGCCTAGGAAATCCTTAGTTATAATTCATGCCATCCACTAAGAAAGAAACATGATAATTGTAGTCTAACTTGTATATAAATGTACATGATTTATAACACGAACTTCACAACGAAGCAAGCAGTTGTGGTTCAAAACCAAGGAACTGCTTGATGGAATTCGACATCTGAAACACTGGTCGCGGCGGTATTAAACCAAGGAACTGCTTGTGGTATTAAACGAAAGAATGAAAGTGTATTTCAATGACGGGGTTATAAGAGACCCGCGCCCTTTGGTTTACAAACAAACTTGTATAATGTAATCCTATACGAGTATGTGGGAGTACAATTTATTTAATCTGGGTATAAATTGCTATAGGTGTCTGATCTGCGGTCGATCACTTTAGCCCTTGGACTACACGATGTTGAAGAAGTGCCGTGGAAGACAGGATGCAGCTTCGGAGGTTACAAAGGACGATGGATGCACGATGCTGAAGGTTGTCGCTCCCTGTTCCTTGCCCGAGCTCTGGGTTCTCCTCTCTCTCTCTCTATCTCTCCTCCTTGATCTCTGGTTCGATGACCTTGTCCGATCTTCGAGTTTCTAATTTTTTGACCTTTTTCCCCATTGATAGGGGTCTCTATTTATAGAGTTTTGGTGACAGTGACCACTCCGTCGGTGTAACTACCGAGGAGTGGACAGTACAGCACCCTTTTACACAACGGTTTAAAATAACCAATGCCTGCGTGTAAATGACCTTTTGAGTGAGCATGTGATGCGTGTCCAACTAAGGGGACAAAACGCGTATATCTGCTACGAAGATCACGGCTTAGAAGCCACGTAGGTAGGTATCCCTTGTGTAGCAGAGGTTGGCGTAAAAGCCAAGCGACTGTCACCTTGGCGTAGAAGCCAAAATAGGTATAGAAGCCGAGCAGGCATAGAAGCCGAATGGGCATAGAAGCCGAACAGGCATAGAAGCCGAATGGGCATAGAAGCCGAATGGTCGTAGAGACCGAGAGGGCGTTGGAAGCCGAGGGAGCACTGGTCTTGAGCGGGCGTAGAAGCCACTGCGTACCGTGTCGAAGTGCTGATGCGGACGTCTTAGCCGAAATTATGGCTTTCGAAGATGTAATCAAATCTTCTACAGAGATTTGTCATCATCTTGTGCATTAAATACGGAGACGTGTTTTTGAAGGTCTGCAGCCCTTCTGTGCATCCGTCGCGAAGACGTGCCTTGAGGGAAACTGTCACTGCTCTGTGCAATTAGACGTAGAGACGTGCCTCGAGCCCTGTACGAAGTGCAGCTTTTGACGTGGCAGCGGTTTGCCTTACTGCGGAGCGAGAAACAGCTCTTGTTTGCCTGTGTAAACAAGGCAGCGTATTCCCTTGTACGCGAAAGAGCGGTTTACGCTGGGGGGATTTTGGTAGGCGACAGTTTGGTAATATTTAACCAAATCCTCTGCATTAAATGCAGAGATCCGCCATCATACTGCGGGGTGCGTCCCGAGGGGTCTGCCATCGTTTCCAGCCGTCGTCTGGGTAGCCGTGCAGTACTTTTTGTCTGGAATCAGAGGCCAGGTTCACCGCGTGACTTGACAGGTTTATTTCGGTGAAGACGAAGCGTTCCTCGTACGCTTTAACGCTGCTTTGAGAGCGGCTGGGTTTTACGCCATAGAGGCGATGCAGAACCCTGTTTTACGTTGGATGGCTTCGAAGGCCTCTGTTTACGCTGCTCTATATCAAGATGCTGCGCAGATCGTTCCAGCGTATTTTTCATGCTTCTACAAGACCCCCTTCAAAGCTTTTAAATTCCTCGGAATTTGAAATGCTTTGAAAGAAGCATGAACGGCCCCTCGTAACTCGAATCGTTTCTTAATGGAGCGTTGAAACGGTCGGTACTGACTTTATGGCGGATTTATTGGGGACCGCTGTGATCTCTTGCGCCTATAAAAGGCTGGGGGGGTGAACCTGTTTTACCACATTCCTATTGTCATGCAGAGATGATCGCCGGAGCTCGTCGGGTCGATCTGAGGAAGAAGGAGATCATGTTCTTCCAGCATGTAAGGAGCCAAAGAAGACGGCGTCTTCGAGCAAGTGTCCATTGCAGCGATGGATCATGGAAGGATATCTTAGCCTCCCTTTCTCGGGATAATCAGCAACTTTGTATGGCGTTGCTTCTGGCGAGAAGAACGGTCGTATTAGACCACACCGCTTGCAAGCGGTGCCTTCTCTCATTGCCTCTGGTGACGAGAGGCAGACAGACTAGCTCTGTCCCGGTTTGAGCGGTGCACGGAGCTTGGGACCTGTAAAATCTATGTAAGCCCCAACTCTGTCGTGTCCCACCGATGATCATTGCCATGTCAGCCAGTTTGCAGGAACTGACTGGCTGCTGGAGAAGATAAAGAATTGACGCCCAGGCGAGAATCTGTCAGGACAGCTTCTGGGCGATCTTCCGACGATGATGAGGAAACCCTTTGTAGAAGGGATTTCCCTCATATATAATCACGAAAAATGAAGAAAAACCCCTGTAGACAGGATTTCCCTCATATGTAATTGTGATTTTAAATAAAGTCGTCTTTCTCCTCTGCATATGATCATCTTTGCCATACGTTGCTTATGAAGTCTGGATATGTGCAGCTTCGACACGTCTGAATCTTTACGCCGACTCTGATAGAAAGAGTATTAGGCCCTGTCCTTTACGCGTAGCGCATAGTCTATAGAACGCCGCTGAGCGTCCTTGAACATTTAGATCTGTCCTGTTGGTAGGACTGAGGGACGGCGTAGAATTCTGAACTGTCGCTTCCCTGATGAGCAGGATCTTGTTCAGACTTCGTCTTCAAGAATGATCTCTCGAAACTCCCTTGGAACAGGGTCGAGGTTTTTGGCTGTCGAATTGAGTTGCCACCTTGATAGACGGAATGTTCAGACTGGAGTCTGGATGAACCTCCAATTTTGGACCCGAGAAGAGTAATTTCTCAATGTTTGAACTCTGTACGCTTCGGGTACTTGGGATGCTCTGGGTCAAGAACGAGTATCTTCTGTGTGAACTCTTTGCAATTGACCGCCTTGGGGACTGTTCGGATATGCGGAAAGTCGTGGAGCGCGAAATCATCAGTCTGTAGCCTCTGAGCGTAAAAACACCACCGAGCGCGAAATCGTAGACTTGTGGTTCTTGAGCGTGAAGTCATAGGTTTGTTGCCTCTCGAGCATAAAAACTACCGAGCACAAAGGCATCCGGGCATAAACCGTAGACTTGTAGCTGTCGAACATGAAGCCGTAGATCTGTTGTTGTCGAGCGTAGAAAAGCTCCTTTAGCGCAGAACTGTAGATCTGTAGCCTGTGAGCGTAAGAACACCATCGAGCGTGAAATCGTAGACTTGTGGTTCCTGAGCGTAAAGTCATAGGTTTGTTGCCTCTCGAGCATAAAAGCTACCGAGCACAAAGGCATCCGGGCATAAACCGTAGACTTGTAGCTGTCGAACGTGAAGCCGTAGATCTGTTACTGTCGAGCGTAGAAAAGCTCCTCTAGCGCAGAACTGTAGACCTGTTGCTTGTGAGCGTAAGAACACCATCGAGCGTGAAATCGTAGACTTGTGGTTCCTGAGCGTGAAGTCGTAGGTTTGTTGCCTCTCGAGCATAAAAGCTACCGAGCACAAAGGCATCCGGGCATAAACTGTAGACTTGTAGCTGTCGAACGTGAAGCCGTAGATCTGTTGCTGTCGAGCGTAGAAAAGCTCCTTTAGCGCAGAACTGTAGACCTGTTGTTTGTGAGCGTAAGAACACCATCGAGCGTGAAATCGTAGACTTGTGGTTCCTGAGCGTGAAGTCGTAGGTTTGTTGCCTCTCGAGCATAAAAGCTACCGAGCACAAAGGCATCCGGGCATAAACCGTAGACTTGTAGCTGTCGAACGTGAAGCCGTAGATCTGTTGCTGTCGAGCGTAGAAAAGCTCCTAAAAAGAAAATTTCTTCGGGCGTGAGGTTTTGCGGATCTGTTGCTTCTGAGCGTAAACTGAGCGCCACCGAGCGTGAGATCGTCGATTTGGTATCTGCTGAGCGTAAAGTCGTAGGTTTGTGGCCTCTCGAGCATAAAAGCTACCGAGCACAAAGGCATCCGGGCGTAAAACCATAGACTTACAGCTTGCGAGCGTAAAACCGTAGATCTGTTGCTGTCGAGCGTAGAAAAGCTCCTTTAGCGTAGAACCCGCTGAACCGTCTTGCACGAAAAAATCTTTCGAATTCGCAGACTGTCCATTTTTCGAGGGTAGTGGGCTGACGTAGCATCCAATCATAACCAACTCTTAATTGCGAGATCCGGTTGGGGTCTCGAGGGGTTCGTCCGAGGATTCGAGGAGTCGAATCGGACCGTATATATACCCCAAGCTTTTGAGAGAAAAAGCTTTTTATCTGTCTTCTGCGAAAGAGAGCTTTCGACTGTTCGAGTTTTCCTTCGTTCCTTCTTCGAGCACCTCGAGTCCTCAGAAATGGCGCCGAAACAAACTCCCTCCGCTAAGGGAAAGAGCGTAGGTTCTTCTTCTCGTTCTTCGGTACCGGAGAGAGAATCTTCGGTCGGGCAAGGTGAACCTCCTTCCGAGAGGAGCATCCCGCCGACGAGCAGCGCACCCGGCTTTAGAGGTAGAGCCTTTTGGGATGACACAAACGACGAAAAATCCTTCGCACACGTTGAACGTGACCGCGCTAGGTCGTCTTCTGTGCTGATAGCCTCTTTTGAGGAAGATGATGCACGGAGACGTTTTCATCTTTTATGCCCACATTTCTAATGTGCCAGCGTAAGAACTCCATATTTTCGTAGCTCCGAGCGTAAAAGCTCTGGCTGACAAAAATCGGGATATATCGTAAATTTTGAATTTTACGCTTGCGGAGGAGACTTCCGGCGTATAGAGACCAGATTTGCGCAATCTTGGCGTAAAGCACAGACTGTCGCTTTCTTTTGGTCCACATTTGTACAGGATTTGCAATGACCTATTTTCCTTGCACTTTTGCAGTTGATTTGGGTGAGTCACCGCTGGCTGAGGTGATGGGCTCCGCTGCCGGGATGCTGCACTCGAACTACCTGGCGGATCTGTCCCATGTGGCCTTTTCCATCTCTGGACCCCAGTACCCTGAGGGCAGGGAGTTTCTGATATCGGCCCAGGGTGAGCGAATATTGTTGAGCATGATCAATGGCGAACCCTTGACACATGTAGACTGGGAGCAGTACATAAAGCCGGCTTTCCTCTTTGGGGATATGATCGATAAACAGTCCCAGACGAAGCCCAAGAGGGAGCCTTGGGTCTTCCCTGCCGGGAATTTGGTCTTGTATCTGCCGACGATGCCGAGGGATTATCCTATCTCGACTTTCTCCCATGCGACGCATCCTAGGAAGATGTCGTGGAAGCTGACTCCTGATCTTCACGGGAAGCCTGGGAAGATCTTTCATCTGAAAGGAGCTGACCAGGGGTCGTTTGTCAGTCGTCCCTCCGGCGTTGTGACGCTGTTCCGGGGTCTGTGCCCGGGTAATGTCCCGAGTGAAGATAGTTCGGTGATCCAGCCTGTCCAGTTGCCGACCTTCTGCAACGACTTTATGAGTCGAGGTGGGGTATACCCCAAGGAGAATCCTCGGTGCAACGGGTGGATCGCCCCAACGAACTCCCGATGGAGATGCCTAGTTGATTGGGCCTTGTCACACTTCCGAAGAGAGCTGGAGGACATCGGACTATACGCCGCTGTGAGTGCGACGAGTGTTGGGTTGCCTCCCAATGCTAATTTGTTCTTGGCACTGATGGAGCGGTATATTCCGCTCAGCGGGACCTTCGCCACTCCACTGGGGGAGTTGGGATTGGCCCTCCATGAGATGGCAGTTGTCTCGAGACTGCAGATGGGGGATACCCCATATGAAGAGTATGTCCCCACAAACCGGGAGTTGGGGGATTTGGACCCTCGGGTGGCGGAAGTATATCAGGAGCTGATGTGTCAGTACTTCGCGTGCACCGCTTTTTATGACGAGCCCTCGGATTTGGCCCATACCACTAAGTGGATGTCTTACCTCTTCTTCCATCGGGCTAGGGCCGCCAAGTCGGAGAAAGCTTCGGGGGGTAAGAATGAGCCCGTAAACTGCTTGAGCGTCCTTAGTGCCCAGGTGGTCGAGGCTCTTATGGAGGACGCCAAGGCTCCCGATCAGATTCTCATTGAGGGGGTAGAAAAATACCCCGAAGGCACCAAGGCCCACAGTTACTTGAGGCACTGTCGCAGGCCTCTATCTAAGGAAGCCCAGCTGGCTGGTTTCCTCTCCATATGGCTGCATCGAGTGGTAGTGCCCGGTATCGCGTCTGCGGATCGAGTTCACCGGAACATCCTCTGGCCCGCAGTGCGTCTGGTGTTTGGGGCAAGATTGGGCCTGCTTCCTGCCATGGTGTGCCGTATTCAGGCTGGCCTGAGGGCCATGACCGATGGGTTGCTCGTCGATGAAGCTCGGCGTGAGAGTTTTCCCAGGGTGGAATTTCCATACCTGTATCTGATGGGTTGGTTAATTCTCCACAACCCCCGGGTGATGTCTCCCGGTTCCGGCAGCAGCTCAGGGGGCATATTCCTGTTGAATTACAGGGATTCTACCTGGAATGTGAACACAGTTTTAGACTGTCGGTTAGTGTTGAACCTCAGCCACGGATGAAAGATCCTCTGTACTCCCCCTCCGGTACATCGTAACCAATCCGGGGTGTGGCTTGAGGATTCAGGTGGAGAGAAGACCGTTCTTTCTCCGGAGGCTTTTAATTGGTTGGTCTGTATCAGACCATCCCATCTGCTGTATAGGAGCGAAGACTATTGCTTCTTCGAGCCCTACTTGCCTAGTCGATTTGCCAGGCAGTTTGGGTACGATCAATTGCACGTGGGTAACGCCGTCACCAGCTTCAGGCCCAGGGGCGGACTCATTGATGGAGCTAGAGGGTGGCGATATTTTATCATGGGTTGTACGGGGGCAATTTTTATCGTGCCGGTCGTTACAACCTCCACGGAGCTGCGCATCCTTCATTCTTACGCCCAGTTTTATGTGGCGATTAACACCTTCCATCGTGATTTCGACATGCGGGGAAGCTTTAGAGTGCCTTCTGCCAAGCCTGGGGGAAGAGTCGAAGTCCCTTCGGTTTCTTTTGACGAGAGCGAGGAGTCTGGTACTCCGGATGAGCTCCTGGTGTCGTTGCCGAGGTGTGCAGTGCCTGCGCCGGCGGGGGCTTTGATAGTCTCCTCTGGGAAGCGACGGGCTTCTGCTCCGAAGAAAGCTTCCCTTCATAAGAGGAGGAAGGAGACGGTGGCTCGTCCTCTCCGCATTCCTGGTATTGAGGCTCCCGTGAGTGAGTCGGCACCTCCCTATATCAGGGATAAATCTTTGGCTGGAGGTTCCTCGCCTTTTAGAGAGGGACCTTCTACAGCTCCGGCTGGTGGCGCCGGGGAGTCCTCGCTAGAGGTTGCTGTCGCTGTGGCTGCTTCAAGCAGCGGAGCGGGATTACCCACGTGGCCGCTGCAGATGGGAGAATCTTTCCCGAGGTCAACAGTGGGGGAAGTTGCTTCTGGGTCAGCGAGCGCGCTTGGCGAGACTCCGGCTGACGAACCTCGACCGCGTCTTGGGGAAGGCTTGACCAAAATTTTGGCGATGTCGGTCGGCCCACCTCCTTCTCCAGGCATGACAGGTCGTATTGCGTCCTTAAGGCGTGGTTTAGCCACATCAGGTGCAGACGCGTCGTATATGCCGTTGGCTCCTAGTGAAGATGTGGAGGCGCCTAATTCCGAGGCAGAAGTGTCTTCGGGGGCCAGCTCGCCTGGAGAGGTTTCGTCGTCTCAGGAGGGGGACGAACCTGTTATCGTGACCTCGCCTTTCGCGAGTATGCCGATGACCTCGATCGTTGCCGTCACACCTTTTTCGGCCGCGCCGCCCGTCGAGGCGGCGGCGGTGGCTACCTCGTCCGTAATTGTCCCTGGAGAGGGAGTTACTAGCATCGCGGTTACTCCGGACGTTCAGTCGGGTCTAGTTGCGTTGACCGAGCAGCATACCAGCCTTGTCTACACCGGTTTACAAACGATGATACCGATGGTGTTGGCGAAGAAACTTGACTTCGAGCTCCTGAAGAAGACTTCTCAGCTTTCGATCGAGGTTGTCAGGGGGCTTGGCAATCCTGGAGTAGCTGACACTTTGGAGGCGGTGGTTAATGGTTTAGAGCAACCCGTTAACGAATATTTGCAGCGGGCTGAGGCCAGCCTTGATGCTGATGTCCAGGCTCGATTCGACCTCATGGCTGAGCGGCTCGCTACCAAGCTTGCAAGTCTAGACAACTCTATCCAGAAGCATACGCTGGAGATGGATAGGAGAAAGGCTGTAGTGGAAGAAGCTCTTGCTGTTGAGATGCAGTGTCGATCCGAGCATGAAGGGAATACAGCGAGGGTCTCCAAGCTGAGGAAAAAACTTGCTCTGGCAGAGGAGTGGGCCTCCCAGTCGTTGGCAGGTTCAGAGGTAGCGATTGGTCGACTGAGTGAAGCGCGACGGGATCTGGACCATACGGAAGCTGCCCGTGCGGGCTGTCTTCGGGCAAGGGCTAACCTGACCCTTACGCATACCCCCGAGGCACAGCTGGAGCGGGCTCGCGCCTATGCCTTGGCCTTTAGGAAGGAGGGGATGGCTGTACTGGGGCGGCAGATTCGTGATCTGATTACTCCGCCATCTTGATGTATCTTTCCTTATGTAATTTCGCCTCCTTCTGGGAATGAATAAAAGCGACTCTTTTCTGACTGTGGTGGACCCGTCATTTCGGAATGTAAATGACAGTTTTTAGGTGAGGGGGATATCAGAGGTAGTATGGACCTGACATACTCTCGATAAACCTCTTTAGCAGGATATATCTATTCAGAGGTCGTATAGACATGATAGGATATGACCTAACTAGTTTCTCTTCTTGGAGTAGTTTCGTCAGAATTGAGATTCTCGTTATGTTCCGCCTGGGCAGGGGGGAATTAAGCGTAGTATCTTTTCAGGAATTTGCCGTTGATGGGAGCCATTAATAGGTCCCCGTTAGGCTGGGCTATCCTGTAGGCGCCGTTCGAGAACGTTGTCTCGATCACATAAGGGCCTTCCCACTTGGGCTGGAATTTACCTTTACTTCTGTGAGTTAAAATCATCGGCCTTCTTACTGCTAGAACTAGCTCGCCGACCTTGAACACCCTTTCCTTTACTTTATGGTTAAAAGCCCTGGAAATGCGTGCTTGGTAGAGCGCGATGCGCTGTTGAGCTTGGAGACGTTTCTCGTCTAATCCTTCTAGCTCCTGAAGCCTTAAGAGGTCATTCTTTTCTTGAGTCAGCTCATTAGCCACGGCTATTCTGAGCGACGGGATCTGGATTTCAATGGAAAGAACTGCTTCGCTCCCGTAGACCAGCGAGAATGGGGTACAACCCGTCGGCGTTCGTACCGTTGTACGGTATGCCCAGAGGCATTCGCCCAGCTTTTCGTTCCAGTCTCTCTTGTTTGAAGAGACAAACTTCTTCAAGAGTTTGATAATGGTTTTGTTGAAAGCTTCCGCCAGACCATTAGCAGCTGGATAGTATGCCGTGGAGGCAACATTGTGTATCCGGTTTTTGTCGCAAAATCGATGAAACGTTTGGCTAATGAACTGGGGCCCATTGTCGTGAATTATCCTCTGGGGTACCCCGAAGCGATAGATGACGTGATGTTTGATGAAGCTGACCACGTTGGATGCCTTTACCTCAGTGAGGGGGATTGCTTCGGCCCATTTGGAAAAGTAATCCGTGATGGCCAATATGAACTGGTGACCCCTGGAAGACGACGGGTGAATAGGACCGATGATATCCATTCCCCATACTTCGAAAGGCCAGGATGCGACCGTAGGATATAGATGTTCCGACGGTTGATGTATGAAGTCTGCATGAACCTGACAGGCTCTGCAATGCTTTGCATACTGTATTGCATTTGCGATCATGGTCGGCCAGTAATAGCCCATTCTCCTGATGCGATCCTGTAGCTTAGGCCCGGGTTGATGTGCTCCGCATACGCCGTCGTGAGCTTCACGGATAATCTGCTGTGCTTCGGTGCCAGAGAGATACCTCAACAGCAGTCCGTCGTAGGTCCGGCGATACAGGCATTGTGAAGACGCATCGAAGTAGAAGCGTAGCGATCGTCTCTTGACGGATATTGCTTCCTTGGGGTTCTCCGGTAAGATTCCGTATGCCACAAAATCTATAAAAGGACTTGTCCAATCTCTTGTAGGAGGATCGGCGTTTACAGCGTAGCTGCGTTCTATGTGACAGCTGTTCTTCACACAGAACAAATCTCTGTTAAGAAGGATTACCGAATCTTGCCTTCTTATAGGAGCGGCTAAGTCTGCGGCCAAGCTGGCCAGGGCGTCAGCTTCCAGATTCTGAGATCGAGGTACGTGCTATAGGAAGAACCCTTTGAACGTCATGGCTATCTCGATTGTCGCCCGGTGATAGGGGATGAGGTCTGGATTACGGACTTCGTATATTCCCCTGACTTGATTGACGATGAGCAGAGAATCACCGAAAGCCTCCAGGGATTCTACTCCCAGTTCCGTAGCAACTTGGAGCCCAATTAGTAGAGCGTTGTATTCCGCCACGTTGTTGGAGCAGGGCTCGCTAAGAGAGTATGCTCGGTAGATGACGAGTTGATCCGGGGTAACTAGGACGACTCCCACTCCTGAAACGACGTTTCCTTTAGGACCGGTTCTGGAGGCGCCATCAAAGAACAGTTGCCATACGTCGCTTTTCCTTGCGAAGTTACATTATGCAACTTCATCAGGGATGTCTTCGTATAGCTTGGAGGTCTCCGGGATCGGATGAGCCGCTAGGAAGTCGGCCAGCGCTTGGCCTTTGACGGATTTCTGTGGGATGTACACCATGTCGTATGGTGTCAGCAGCATCGCCCACGTTGCGAGTCGGGAGTTGAGGGCACTTGGCTTGCTCATCAGCACTCGGAGGGGGTTGATCCTGGAGATTATATGAATAGTCTGGCCGGTGACGTAGTGTCGCATTTTCTGGACAGCGAACATCAGAGCCAAGCATTCTTTCTCCACTGGGTTGTACCGGTATTCGGCCCCGACCATCATCCTGCTAAGGTAGTAGATAGCCTGTTCATGACCCGCATCATTTTTTTGCGCGAGGAGAGCTCCTAGCGAATGATCCATTGCCCGTACGTACAGCAAGAATGGTTTTCCCACGACGGGAGGCACCAGAACTGGCGGGCTAGTTAGGTAGCGTTTGATATCCTCGAACGCTTGCTGGCAGGTTTTGTCCCATATGAAGGATACACCTTTCTTCATGAGATGAGAGAAGGGCTGACATCTCCCCGAGAGGTTGGATATGAATCGCCGGATATAAGCCAGACGTCCTTGGAACCCCCTGAGTTCCCTCAGATTACGGGGCGGTCGCATTGCCGTGATCGCCTGGACTTTGTCAGGGTCTACTTCGATGCCTTTGGTGGTAATGACGAATCCCAGGAACTTGCCACTGGATACACCCAGAAAGGACTTTGTGGGGTTCATCTTGAGTTGATGCTGGCGCATTAATTCGAATACTGCCCTCAGGTCTTGGATGTGATCACCTTTGAGGCAACTTTTGACGGCTATGTCGTCTACGTAACATTCCACTGTTTTACGTAAATGCCCACGGAATATGTTACTCATAGCCCGTTGGTACGTAGCCCCAGCGTTCTTTAACCCGAAGGGCATGACCGTATAGCAATATACCCCCAGTGGTGTCCGGAAGGCAGTGTGCTTCTCGTCTTCAGGATGCATCTTGATCTGATTGTATCCCGAGAACCCGTCCATGAAAGACATGCGTTCGAAGCCGCAGGTGTTGTCGATTATGATGTCCGTGATGGGGAGAGAGAATTCATCTTTGGGGCAGGCCGCATTCAGATCTCGGTAGTCGATGCAGATGCGTACCTTCCCATTTTTCTTCATGACTGGGACCACGTTAGCGACCCAGTCGGGGTGTTGTTCCTCCCGGATGAAACCGCAGGTTATCAACTTCTTGACTTCAGCTTCGATGGCGTCCATCATATCGGGGCAGAACCGTCGTTGGTGCTGCTTTACTGGCTTCGAATCGGTTAATATATTGAGCATATGAGTAGCTACCTTCGGGTCTAGGCCCGGCATGTCCTCGTAATCCCACGCGAAGACGTCAATATACTCCTTTATTAGCTGTATAACTTCTTCCTTTTCAGGTGGGGGAAGATTGTTACTGACAAATATTGGCTTTGGTGAGAGCTCACTCCCAACGTTGATCTGGACGACTTCGTCCTTGGTGGGAGGTTCTCTCTGCTCGAAGCGGAATTCCCACTGCGTATCCATTTGTTGAGCCCAGGGGTCATCCTCGAGTGGCTCCGCATCCTGCTCCTCGGCTTCTGAGGGATTCGTCATCACCATATTCACTGACAATGCTTGTTCGAGAGCATCCGGCGAGTTGGAGGGCGATGAGCTGTTCTGGGAAGAGGAAAAGGGGTCCTCTTTTGGCTCGGAAGTCGCGAGGGAGGTGGCATACTCTAACCCGAGACGAGTTTGCTGATTACGGGGGTTGCCGCACGGCGGCGTTCGTCTGCCTCTTCCGTAGTTGAGGCCTGGCTTCCGTTTCAAGTCGTAGCTCATGTGTCTGCATGATCTTTAGCGCTTGCGGGCTATAACGGTGAATCTGTATTTTCCCGGTGTCGTCATCGAAAGGGTCTTCTTGGACAATCGGTTGATTCCGTATGCGACCGAAGACTATTGAGCGCTGACTGCTACAGGTAGGCGGGACGATGAAGATAGAATCCTCATGTGGCCCATATGTCGTGACGACGTTGGATGGCGATGCTACTTCCCAGACATATGGGCGATAGGAGCCTATAGCTTTCAAGAATTTTTGTGCTACGGGTTCTACCTCGTCATGTGGAGTGGGTCCCTGTACTTGCTCAGAGGTGATATGGACATGGCAATTTTTGTGGACTTAACATCACTGGCGTACTTAGAATTTAAGTACGAATGTTAAGTGTAGACGAAAATCGATATCAGAGGTAATATGGACATGATAATTGATGGTCGAAAGTTTATTCAGAGGTAATATGAACATGACAAACTTTGTGATAGTGACTCCATCGGAGAGGGAGGCACATATCTGCTCAGCTGCCGTAGTGATCGTTCCTTATAGATGTAGAGTTAGGACCTTGGCATCGATTAATTCCTGAATTCTCTTCTTTAGTACATAGCAGGCCTTCGTGGGGTGATAAGTGTACTGATGGAAGAGGCAATAATCTGGGTCATTGACTCTGCCAGACCTCTCAGGATATCTGATGTCGGGTAGCTGAAGCTTACGTTCCTTCCTTAATATGTTGAAGATTTCAATTACATCATCTTCTCTGAAGGAGAAAGTTCCTTTCGGTCGTGGGGCTTTTGATGCCTGAGTTTCATGGTCTTCTGGGAAGATAGCCATTGTCGTATCATCTTTGAATCTTGTGGACACTCTACCCCTCGCTTTGGGTGCTGCTTTGTCTTGTCGAGGCGAACTACCCCCAGACACGCTATGGTCTTCGGTCGTAGAAATTGAACCAGGAGGAATTGTCCTTGGTCGTACCGGGTTAAATTTAGCAGCATATCCCAATCCGAAACGAGTTTGCTGATGGCGGGAATTACCCTGCAATGGTGTTCTTCTACCCTTTCCATAGTTGAGGCCTTGCTTCGATTCCAAATCATAACCCATGTTCTGTATAATCTTCAAAGACTGCGGGCTGTACCTGTGGATTTGTATTTTTCCGCTCTCAGGCTCGCGGAATTCTTCCTGTTCAACCGGACCGTTCCGTTTGTGTTTGAAGACTATTGGATGCTGATCGCCGCGGGTAGGAGGGACAATGAAGGCATTATCCTCATGTGGTTCACACAACATGATGACTTTAGATGTTGATGCATTTTCCCATATGATCTCTCCTCGTCTGACGGTTTTACGACTCCTGTCTTTGTCTTTTCGGATTAGATAGGTATGCAGGTCGGGAGGATTTGTTGAAGAGGAAGACGTAGGCTTGTGTCTTCTGTTCCCCTCAGCGGGTACGCGGAGACTGGGCACCCTGGTTTTCCCTATACCGCCTGTATACAACAGGTTGGCCATCTGGGCGGCGGATAATCCCCTGGGAGGGGGTCTTTCCGCAATCTGAGCTTGTTTTATGCCGAGGGACTGTGCCTGGCGTAAAGGCCCAGTAGTTGAATATTCACCCGCCTGCTTTCCCTTGCGGAGATCGCCGTGCTCATCTGGTTCACCGTAAAGGTCAGATGTCTTTTTGCGCGTAGAGCGTGATCTGTACTTCTGATTTGGTGTCGAGGCGCCATCAGAGGCTTTGTCTGTGCCGCGGGTAGCGGGAGACTGATTTCTGTGCGTAGAACGCAGTAGATACTCCTGGGTTAGCGCTGAGGCTTTGCCAGAAGCTTTGTCTGTACCGCGCGTAGCGGGAGACTGATTTCTGCGCGTGGAGCGCAGAGGATACTCCTGGGTTAGCGCTGAGGCTTTGCCAGAAGCTTTGTCTGTACCGCGCGTAGCGGAAGACTGAATTTTACGTGCGGGGCACGGAGGGAGCGATGCTACCACCTCATTGGTCGGAGAGATCGGAGAGATCGGAGAGTCCACAGGAACGACGGAGGATGTCTTGGGCATCCACACTTTGCGTAGCTTCCTGCTGTCTTGGACGGAAAGAGAGTGAGAGCTACCCCCAGTCTGAAGCATGTCTTCGTAGGCAGACTGGTCGAACTGAACGACCAGTATCTTCTTCACGGTTCCTACAGATACCGCATCGTGTTGAGCAATTACTTCCTCGTTAGAAAAGAAAGATGTCCCCAGCAGAGTCGCCATCTTGTTTGTGGTATTAAACGAAAGAATGAAAGTGTATTTCAATGACAAGGTTATAAGAGACCCGCGCCCTTTGGTTTACAAACAAACTTGTACAATGTAATCCTATACGAGGATGTGGGAGTACAATTTATTTAATCTGGGTATAAATTGCTATAGGTGTCTGATCTGCGGTCGATCACTTTAGCCCTTGGACTACACGATGTTGAAGAAGTGCCGTGGAAGACAGGATGCAGCTTCGGAGGTTGCAAAGGAGGGTGGATGCGCGATGCTGAAGGTCGTCGCTCCCTGTTCCTTGCCCGAGCTCTGGGTTCTCCTCTCTCTCTCTATCTCTCCTCCTTGATCTCTGGTTCGATGACCTTGTCCGATCTTCGAGTTTCTAATTTTTCGACCTTTTTTCCCATTGATAGGGGTCTCTATTTATAGAGTTTTGGTGACAGTGACCACTCCGTCGGTGTAACAACCGAGGAGTGGACAGTACAGCACCCTTTTACACAATGGTTTAAAATAACCAATGCCTGCGTGTAAATGACCTTTTGAGTGAGCATGTGACGCGTGTCCAACTAAGGGGACAAAACGCGTATATCTGCTACGAAGATCATGGCGTAGAAGCCACGTAGGTAGGTATCCCTTGTGTAGCAGAGGTTGGCGTAAAAGCCAAGCGACTGTCACCTTGGCGTAGAAGCCAAAATAGGCATAGAAGCCGAGCAGGCATAGAAGCCGAATGGGCATAGAAGCCGAACAGGCATAGAAGCCGAATGGGCATAGAAGCCGAATGGTCGTAGAGACCGAGAGGGCGTTGGAAGCCGAGGGAGCACTGATCCTGAGCGGGCGTAGAAGCCACTGCGTACCGTGTCGAAGTGCTGATGCGGACGTCTTAGCCGGAATTAAGGCTTTCGAAGATGTAATCAAATCTTCTACAGAGATTTGTCATCATCTTGTGCATTAAATGCGGAGACGTGTTTTTGAAGGTCTGCAGCCCTTCTGTGCATCCGTCGCGAAGACGTGCCTTGAGGGAAACTGTCACTGCTCTGTGCAATTAGACGTAGAGACGTGCCTCGAGCCCCGTACGAAGTGCAGCTTTTGACGTGGCAGCGGTTTGCCTTACTGCGGAGCGAGAAACAGCTCTTGTTTGCCTGTGTAAACAAGGCAGCGTATTCCCTTGTACGCGAAAGAGCGGTTTACGCTGGGGGGATTTTGGTAGGCGACGGTTTGGTGATATTTAACCAAATTCTCTGCATTAAATGCAGAGATCTGCCATCATACTGCGGGGTGCGTCCCGAGAGGTCTGCCATCGTTTCCAGCCGTCGTCTGGGTAGCCGTGGAGTACTTTTTGTCAGGAGTCAGAGGCCAGGTTCACCGCGTGACTTGACAGGTTCATTTCGGGGAAGACGAAGCGTTCCTCGTACGCTTTAACGCTGCTTTGAGAGCGGCTGGGTTTTACGCCATGGAGGCGATGCAGAACCCTGTTTTACGTTGGATGGCTTCGAAGGCCTCTGTTTACGCTGCTCTGTATCAAGATGCTGCGCAGATCGTTCCAGCGTATTTTTCATGCTTCTACAACGCCGTATAGGAAGGATTGGGCCAGGGTTTGTCGGCCCGGACAGATTACCGCATGGGACCCATATTTTCCGAGGAGGGTGAAGACGCAGGCTGATAGGCACCAGAGTTGGAGTTATTGTACATCATAACTGGAAAGTAGTTACTTCCTGAGTCATAGCTACATAAATACAAAAAAAAAAAAGATATATGACTCGTTTAATACTTGCATACTCGCACGAGCCATCGTTTTCCCATCCTCCTTCTCTGCAGCCTACATCTTGTGAACTTAAAATGCATAATATGAGCAAGAAATATCATTTCTTGTTGAAAGGATGGACAATTGTAGTAATTAAAAACACACACATCAGTGTCATGGTTCTTTCAACCAAGAAGAAGGGAAATGATATCAAGAGACAACTGACACAAGTCCTCCAGATCCTTCTCCGTAGCCGCAACACGGGCCGGATAGGCCAGCCGCGGGCGCCTCCGAAACAGCCTGCTGCACATGCCGGGGTACTCCTTGGCCGCGCCTACGTGCAAGGCCGCGTAGTCGTACGACTCGTCCCGCAGCGCGTCGGCGGCCGACCGTAGCGCCTCGTGCGCATTCCCGTACCTAGTTGCGCATACCCGAATCGCCGCTCCGAGCCCCGCGTCAGCCGCCTTCGCCGCCAGCGAGGATAGATAGGAGGAGGAGTTGGCCGAGCTCGAGAGAGCAATACCGACGGAGATTGCGGACAGGTCCTTGACGCCCTTGGCTCTGGCGCTGTCGGGGTTGGGCTCGAGTGTCGACACGCAGAGCTGGTAGTTGGACGTGGCATTGCAGGTGTTATGGATTAGGAGGGTACTGTTAGGGTTGGAGGAAGCAAGGAGAGGGAGAGGGAGGAGGAGGAGGATTAGTGAAGACAATGGAGCCATTGCTAAGACCATGTTAAGTGTGCTCCATCATTTTGCATTATTTGCTAATTTGTAAGTGTGTGTGTGTGTGGTTTGTTAGATGAGAGGTCAATTCATTAGATTTGCTTTTGGACTTTTAAGAGAGGTTGCTGTGTATCGTGGTGTCTCACTAATGAAAGCCAGATCATTGTGGCATTGCAGTAGTAGCAGTCTATCCCAATATGATATTTGTTGGGATTGAATCTATTGTTCCAGCTTCTTTAATGTCAATTATGTCCCTCCTCTGAAAAATGTTCTAATAAATTTATTTATTTTAAAAAAATACATACGTGATGATGGCAGGAGATAAACAGAATTGACATAGAAAAAAACTAGAACATACTGTTTTTGGGGATATTAATTCAACTAAACGTAGTTATATAATGAGTAATGTTATTCACACTGGCAGAGCATCAACTAGACTGGTCCGAACTTAAATAAATATAAAAGGTTTTTACTAAGGACTAAGTTGTCGGCTTACTTCAATTGGTAGGATGGCTAGCCATAGATTAGAAGATCCATGGTTTAAATCTTGTGAAAGTTGTATGAATATTCATATAATTTTTCATATTTTTGTTTATTTTTGAGTTTATAATATAATTTTTTTTTTTTCTTATCTGCTCTCAGTCCCTCCTAAATATTTTTTCTTGTTCCGTCCTTGACTATTCATCCCTCCAAATTATTTTTCAAACTATTCCTTCTTAGCTGACAGCTGACAGCTGATGCGGTATGTTAAATAGCATTATGCGGTATATGATATTACAGCTGACATTACAAAATTTAATCCAAAAAATTAATCATCTAATTTTTTTAAGTTTAATTTTAATTTTAATGTTAATTTATTTATGTTAATTCTAATTTTGAAGTTAGTATTAGTTTTAAAATTTGTTATAACACCTGTTACATTAGCCGTTGTTCTACAAAGAAATAATTTCGAAAAATACTTTGAAGAAATAAATAATATTAATTTTAAAGTCAATACTTTACCGACGGATAAGATAAAAGTATACATAAAACGTTGGGCGCTGTATTATGGAGCGGTTTCCTGTTTGTTGTTCCTTGGTTTAGCAGTACCTATGAACAGTAGAAATCTATTCAAAGTACAGGGAATTAAATTAATGACAAGTAGTTAGGAAGGGACCGCAAGCTAAAGTCAGTTACCATGAACAATCTATTCAAAATAATTAATGTTTAATAATAAATATAACAACATTAACCATTTGATTTTAATTTCTGTGTTTTAGATCGGTCAGGAGGAGTTTCAGGACAAGGACGGAAGAGTCCATTGAATTGTTTTGGTACGAAGTTTATTATGTCCTCTTGTTCCTTATTTATTCATTAATGAAAAACGAGAAAGCAGTAGCCTCTGAGGATGGAATCAGAAATTTAAACGGGAATAGATAAGTTAGAGTAGGCTGGATGTGAACCGATTTATATAAAAACAAAAAATATGAAAAGTAGAAGAAGATGGATTGAAGCTCACCCTAGCCCACAACATAGTTCTAAGCATCCAAGTCTTGGGGGCAACTTTGATTAATGTTGCGAAAGCATATGAAAGCTAGTATGGTTGTTTTTGGACTGGGTGTAATCCCTCTTTCTCTCTCTCTTCTCGATCTTCTCCAACTTGTTATTTTACTTGTTTTTATCTTGGATATACAAGACACTTAAGAGAATTTTTTTTTTCTTAAATAGTGTTGAGCATTTTAAATTGTTCAATACGAGATCCACCAATTTAAGATATTTATTTATTTTATTTTATAGTGTTCATCACTATATAGTAATGTTCTTATAAGATGTCAATTGTAAGTTCAAATCTTTAATTTATAATTTATCACTCAACTTATAAGTATAAAAAAAAAAATTCATGTGACCTTCAACAAATTTAGTTATTATAAAATATGTTCAAACAACTCTAATCTATTCTCTCCCCCCTACTTTAGTTCTAGATTTTTTTTTAAAACTAATTTCAAACTTTTTAAATTATCAAATAATTTTTGATGTCCAAAATTGATATTTATCTTAAAAATTAATAGTTAAATAATTTACTTTCTCCAAAAAATACCTTCCAAATTATTTAATTATTATTATTATTATTATTATTATTATTATTATTTGAAGGTAAACTTGGGGGTGTAATAGTTGTATGTTATGGTGATAAAAGTATTTAAGGGTGACTTTATATTTTTTCCGTTTGTAATACTAAATTTTTCTTTAAAACGTGTTATAGTATTCTTGAAAAAAAATAGTCGATTCATATCTTTATAATATTATAAGGAGGCTTAAAAATGGCCCAAGATTAGTCACCTAATTCGTATGCATATCCTCACATAATTAATAAAAATAATTCTAAAATCTTTCTAACTACCATGGTATGTTTATTCCTCTTGTAAAAAAAATTTTAAGGCTGTGTTTGATTGGACTTTTTTCCATGAAAAATATTTTCATCATTAATTTTTCACCAATGCATAGTGTTTGATAACTTATATTTTTAATGGAATTATTTTCCAAAAAAACTATCATTTTTCATATTTTTCTCCAAAATGTTGAAAAATAAAATTTGTAAACCCATAGAAAAATATTATTTTCCATGAAAAATAATTATTTTTCATGGATAATAATGACAATCAACATCTAAATTAAGTTTTTTGTAATGTTTTTTTAATTCCATGAATTTATTTTCTAGTAAAATAATTATGTGGAATTAATTTATTTTTCACATATTTTCCACCTCGCAATCAAACGCACCCTAAAATGTTATAATTACTTGAACATATATCCAAAGTTATATAAACATATCTATAACAAATTTAATTAAAATATATTCAAATTATATTTAAAATATTTTAATATAATTTAAATTTCTATCTAATTTTTTAATAATATCAGATAAAATTTTTCCTATCTAATTTTTCAAAAAATAAATATATAAAAATTCTTAATTCAAATATATTCAAATATTTAAACTGTTTTTCAACAATATGTAAAAAAAACTATTTTATGTAGGACACATGTAAATTTATTAGTATTGATAATGCATTTTAAAATTATGAAAAAAAAATCAAATACTACCACATTAAAATGAACTATATAGTTATAGAAAACAAACATTTACACTTTAAAGTACTAAATCCTATGTCCATCCATCCATTATATAAAGCGACATCTCGACGGCTCAAAAGTGAGCCCGTAAGTAAATACTCAACCAATTAAATTAAAAAAATTACTTACGGTACATAAATAAAATATTAAACCAACTTCTATTTTATCCGTCCAAATCCTTAATAAATACTCAACCAATTTAATTAACAACAAACTAACAGGAGATTAAAAAAAATCTAAAACCAACTTCCTTCTCATAATCTCTTTTCTTCCGCCAAACCTAAATACTAAATTTAAAATCGTTTAAATACTAAATTTAAAATTAATTTAAAATAAAATTATTAAAATTATTAAAATTATTTAAAAAAATTTAATTTAAATATACTTAAATATTTGAGCTAAGTACATGGTATTATTTGACTCACATATCTAAAATTGTAAAAACATATCTACAACAAATCCTAATAAAAATATATTTAAATTATATTTAAAATATTTTAAAATATTTTAAATTTTTATATAATTTTTTAGTAATTTTATTTTTACGTGCAACTCACGTGGAAGTAACTAGTAGTTATAAAAGAGCTACTACCACCTAAAGTTGTGACATGTTTTTACATAAAGGTTAACATGTTTTTATACAAACATTTTGCCTATTACAATGCCTAAAATTTCACGAACTCAAGTGGATCTTGTGGTTATCGAGGAGAGATACAAGATTCTGACTGGGTGGCAAGATTCTGACTGGGTGGCAAAAAATTACACTTTTGCCGTTTGAATCGACAGTTCGCTTGAGCGGAACGGATCGTTACAATTAGTATACCCCATTTCTATTGGTCCACATGTGCATTGGCTTAAGTAGAAATATGAGCTTATGGCTCATATCCCTTTTTTTCATATATATATATATATATATATATATATATATATATATATATATGAAAGTAAGATAATAGCCTACGACTACATCAAAGAAAGCAACTTTGACGAATATCACATCTTTTCGTTGGACATCTAAAAAAAAAATCATAGCTATCCTACATCTTTGAAGAAAATAGTGCATCCGTCCATCCAAGGACGGGACCAAAAATTCGAACATGAGTGGACTAAAATTTAATATGGACTGGTTCATATAAAAATAAAAAATATATATGATTTATTTTTTTGTGGGCTGGAGTCCACCTTAGATGGGTACCAGGAAGTTTGGCACACAGGAATCACTTTAAGAAAGAAAGATATTCGAAGCATGTACTAATGATAAATAATACATGTTGGCATCTTGACTATAAAATAAGTCTAGAACCAATTGGACAAAAGTAAGCCATAGGCTAGAATCCGGAGGTTTACCAAAACCGGGATGGGTTCGTAGATAAATCAAGACAAACCGAAGCTTTAGCCTCAAATCTGTGGTTTTCCTGTTTGGTTTGTGGCGCCGTTGTATAAGACAAATAAGCACAACTCTCCCTATATATATTAGCTTCTTGTGCTCCCCCAAAGTTATACAGCTTGAAGAAAAGAAAGAGAAAAAGCAGTACTCAACTCCATTTGAGTTAACAAGCATTGCTAGCTATTGAGTATTGAGAGAAGAGTTTGAAAGTTATGACGAGCATGGTTGGTCAGGTCATCAAATGCAGAGGTTCGTCTTCTCATCCTCCTGACCCTCTAAAATTGATGTAATGTTCGTATTCAGTATCATACAACACACCAAATATGGTATCGTGTCGAATCCATATTGGTGTCTGTTATTTGTCCTATCATACTTGACTGATGCTAATTAAGTATCGTGTGTATCCTTAATTTCTTTGAATCCCAAAATTGATTGTATCTTTGTTCCTTGGCGATGTATGTATGTATAGCTGCTGTGGCATGGGAAGCAGGGAAGCCACTAGTGATTGAGGAGGTGGAGGTGGCACCTCCACAGGCACACGAGGTCCGCATTAAGATCCTCTACACTTCGCTATGCCACACCGATGTGTACTTCTGGGAAGCCAAGGCATGTTTTGCTTGCTACATTGATGATTTACTTTGATCTGTGATTTCAACTAATCATCCTAACTGTTCCTGTTTAATTTTGAATTGACTTGTTGCATTCGATCTCAGGGTCAAACACCCATGTTTCCGAGGATCTTTGGGCACGAAGCAGGAGGGTTAGTTAGGCTTCTTGATTATTTATTTATTTTGTGTTTCATTTGCATTAATTGAGACTAATTAATATGTGTGACTGACTCTATGTTTTGTTTGGTGCCACTCTCTCAGGATTGTGGAGAGTGTCGGAGAGGGTGTGACAGAGCTGGCACCAGGAGACCACGTCCTCCCTGTGTTCACTGGAGAATGTAAAGAGTGCGCTCACTGCAGGTCGGAGGAGAGCAACATGTGCAACCTGCTCAGGATAAACACTGACAGAGGGGTTATGATCGCCGACGAGAAATCAAGGTTCTCTATCAATGGAAAGCCCATCTACCATTTCGTCGGAACTTCCACCTTCAGCGAGTACACCGTCGTCCATGTCGGCTGTCTCGCCAAGATCAACCCCGCCGCGCCTCTTGACAAAGTCTGTGTTCTTAGCTGTGGCATATCCACCGGTCTTGGGGCTACTCTAAATGTTGCAAAACCTACAAAGGGTTCCACCGTCGCCGTCTTCGGATTGGGGGCAGTTGGCCTTGCTGTGAGTCATCCATCCATCCATCCTTCATGTTCTCTATGCATAAAATTAATTCATATTACTTCTTAGCTTATATACTTGTCGTGTTTAATTAATTGATCAGGCCGCGGAAGGGGCTAGAATTGCAGGGGCATCAAGGATTATTGGTGTTGATCTAAATGCTGGGAGATTTCATGAAGGTGATTAATTAATCTACTCCAGTGCTTCTTAAATCTTGAATCTAATTATATATGTGCACATGAAATAGTTTTATATACTGAAAAGAAAAGTTCATTGCATCTTCTTTTATTAACAGCAAAGAAGTTTGGTGTCACTGAGTTTGTAAACCCAAAAGACCATTCCAGACCAGTTCAAGAGGTTTGATCTCTCAACTATCTATCCATACTCAGCCCCCTTACATTCCTCTTGCATTTTTTATTTTTTTAATTTCATAGGATTAATTTTGGGTTTAGGTACTTGCTGAGATGACCAATGGAGGAGTTGATCGGAGCATCGAATGCACAGGAAATGTCGATGCAATGATATCTGCTTTTGAATGTGTTCATGATGTATGTATATACTTCCCAACTCGATCCAAAAGTGTTAAACCACTTAACTGTCTTTCCAGTTCTCATCAATTATTATTAGGCTACTTACTACCTAGCTAGCTAAATACTGAACAATATTCTAATGATGATATGTGAATACTTTCAGGGTTGGGGTGTTGCTGTACTAGTTGGTGTGCCTCACAAAGATGCCGTTTTCAAGACGCACCCCATGAACGTCCTCAATGAAAGGACCCTCAAGGGAACCTTCTTCGGAAACTACAAGCCTCGCTCCGATATCCCTTCAGTTGTTGATATGTACATGAACAAGGTATATATAAAACAATCAAAGCTCCAGATTCTTAGTATTCAAGAAATAATTCTGAACATCGTTTGTTTCTTAATTTCTTGATGCATGCAGGAGCTAGAACTGGAGAAGTTCATCACTCATGAAGTGCCTTTCTCTGAGATCAACAAGGCATTCGATTACATGCTCCAAGGAGTCGGCCTTCGATGCATCATTCATATGGATGCTTGATCTACTCCATCAAACAAAAAAAGAATTGCGTACCTGGTCTTCTATATATATGAATAAACCAGAAGTTATGTTTGAATGCAGAAAAGCTTGTGCTGCTTTTATGTTGTTGTTGATGCAGATACATTTTCATGTTTTTAGTTTTCCTATTTACCGGTGATTAACTTGTATTTCTACTTCTTGTACGACTCTTTTTTATCTTAAGGGCTATTTGATATTGGGTTATATAATATTACTCCCCTCTCTCATTTTAGATTAAAAGTTAAGAATATCCTTCTGAAAGTGTCGTTAAAAAGTTGAAAGTGTCGTTAATGAGTTTTGAAAGTATCGTTAAAATTTTTTTAACATACTTTCAGAGAGGTATTCTTAACTTTTAATCTAACATGAGGTAATACCAATATACCTGATATAAGAGGGAGGTAATATCAAAATAACCCTTATCTTAATGAGAATTTGAACAGTTACGTTTCTCTCCCAATCTAGTATCAAACAGTTAAGAGCACTATATATGAAATATTTCTCTTTGTCTCAATTCTCCTGAAAAACTTGCATTTTGTGGTTCAGATGTTTGTGTGGCCGGCTGCAGAATGTTTCACTGAATCAGTCCTGATACTTGTTAGTAGCCAAAGCTCAATGACTCAAGCCCTTTGTTTCTGTCAAGCTCAATGACTCAAGCCCTTTGTTTATGTCCTTTCGGGATAGACAAGTTACTAAAACTGACCACCACCACCACCGTGGAAGTGGTCCACTGATAAACACGGATAAGGGAAGGGAAGGGAAGGGAAGGGAAGGGAGGATCGGACATGGGTTCGAATTCCAACTCGAATAAAAATTTGTGAGAGAGTCTTAGTGCTAGTAGTTTACTAAAACTAAAGGAGGATTGCGGAAATCCCAAGTATTTGACATGCAACTAAGTTTCTAAATTCACTCCCCTTCCAAATAGGCCTATGGATCTTCGAGAAACTCATCTCTCTAGTAGTTTGTTATTTGTTGAAACTGAGTGACATGAAAGAAATCAGAGAATTCTCAAATCGAAGTCTGTTGATCCCAACTCCTTTCAAGTATCCTTTCAGAAGATCCGATCCACATCCATACTAACAAAATTCACTTTACTTCTAAAGAATCGAGGATCATCATCGTTAAGTAACTTAGAAATGTAGAGTAAAGAAATATGGTCTTATAGTTTCACCCTGGCTACTATATCTTTCTGGTACAAAGAAGTATATGACAAAGGAACTACTTGTTTACAGTATCTTATGCTTTTTGTTAGCTCCGAAGTCAGATCAAAGAAGAAGAGATAGCCACAAAGTAGAGACTCACACAAGAGTTCGTCTCTACAAACTCCAGAAAAGAAGTTGGTGTACTGAGATTCACACAAGAGTTCCTCTACAGTGACACACAACCCCACAGAAGCACTAAACAAGAAACATGTTACAAACTGACGACCCCAAAAAAATGCAAATACAACAAGAATCGAAAAACCGTTCTTCTCTTTACGTTCATAGACGCTACACCGAGAAGAACGAAAACAAGAACAGAAATACAAAGAAGGCAACTCCTGCTGGGATGATCAAAACAACCAGAGCTCAAGGCAACATTCGCGCTATACAACGATCTGCCGCCAGGATCCAGCAAATTCACACGAGAACTTCTAAAACGCTCTTGGTCACCTTCGGATCACTCGGAATATTCATTTGGAAGGATGCTAACTGCTGCCACTGGTTCTGCTGGTGCTCTCGGTTTTTTTTCTCTCTCAAATTTTTTAACCCACTAAATGAAAGAGGAGATCCTCTATATAAAGAGGATTTCAGCTTCCATACGGCCTAAAAAAAATCAGGCCGCATGAGCCGCCTGCGCCGCTGTACTGCACAGAGCAGACAGCACCGCAGGCGCCGAAAGCTGCAGCCCGTAGCACAGAGAGCTATGAGTCACATGCGCGATATACTGCACAAAGAAGACACTACCAGAATAAGTCAAATTAGCGACGTAAAGAAACGTCGCTAAATGGCCAAAAAATATCGCTAAATAATTTTAGCGACGTAATTAGCGACGTATTATTGAAGTCGCTTTTAAACTAGTCGCTGACAGAGAAAAATGTCGCCAAACGTCGCTATGCCGATATTTTCTAGCGACGTAAATGCGTCGCTATATTAGCGACGTTTAGCGACGCAATGTTGCTAAATTAGCGATGTATATTTTGTCGCTATATGTCGCTAAATTAACGACGTAATTAACAACTAAATTAGCGATGTTATTATGACCTGGCAATACTGCCATGTCAGCAGTTTGCGACGGATTTAGCGACGTTTGCGACGGATGTACCCATGTAACCTCATCATCATGCGGCCATAGTGTCCATTCGACCAAGGCCAAACAAGAGCACATATGCGGCAACGGTCGTATGCGACAGTCAGTTTGCAAGATTGTGTCATTACAACCAAAAAAAAATTCACACAATCAGTGCAGACTACGTATCAAGTTCACCAAGTCACGCACACAATGGGTTGAGAACAACCACGAGATTTTATCAACCGCATATCCCAACCGAGGCTACGTGGCAGCCCACCCGTGATATGCGTCAACAGTCGCAACCATCAGCATGACGGCTATAAATAGGAGGAACTTGGACGTTCCCAAGGGCTCAACCCCTTTTTGGAAGACCGGGGACGAGAGCACATATGCGGCCTCGACTCTATGCGTCCTCGTCCCTATGAAGCCAAGGTGTCCATCAGACCAAAGGCGGACGAGAGCATATATGCATCCTCGACTCTATGCGTCCTCGGCCTCATGAAGTCAGAGTGTCCATCAGACCAAGGTGGATGAGAGCAAACATGCGACCTCAATGATATGTGGCCTCAGTCAGATTAAAGCTCATATACCGCCAGAACACACATGCGGCCAAGGGGACTATGCGGCATCTGATCCACAAGATCTTTCTGTTATAACTGCAGAGATCTTCGTACAGTTGGTGCTGACTACGTGTCCAGTTGATGAAGTCATGCCCACAATAAGTTGATAACAACCCTAAGATCTCATCAACAACATATCTGAACCATCTGAACCAAACTCGCGTGGTAGCTTCCCCGTGACGTGCGGACACAGTTACAACCACATGCTGTTGAAGTAGCCCTATGCGGCCACCAAGCAGGAACATATGCGACATCCATAGCACGTCCACATGGCGGCTATAAATAGTAAGGTACCACACCCATACAAACACCCGGCTGGCTATTGGCAAACCTACACTCGAGCAAGAGAGAAGAGCTTACGCATCGGATCGTCCACGGACTAAAGTGAGTTGATACACTCCTAACCCTCCATCGTCACCCCCAGAACACAAAATTTGTACTTAGATTGTCTTTTAGGACTTCTCTGTACTTTCTTTAGTTTGTTAATCAAATCAAGTTTTTTTAGTTCTTCTTTTGATTTAATGGCAAACATGTTCCCTGTTGTTATGTTCTTTTAGTAATTCCTTTCAGTGATTATTGTTGTGTGCTTTTTTATGTCAGTACAAGTTTATGATACCAAACAAGTTTTGCATGTGAGTTCATAAGACAAGTTTATGTACAAGTTCACCATCCTCAAAATACCGTGGAAATGTTTGTGTATAAAAATCTATTGCATTTGGCATCGGGCAATCGAGTGTGAGTATTATCCAATATATCGCGTATCGCGAATACGATAACTCATGAAAAGCTCATACTCGTGACTCATCATTTTCGTCATTTTAGGGAGTTTTCAGGTGTCCACGACTAGAGAACTTAAAATAATTTAGTAATAATTAAACAAGATAAGATTTACCTAGAACATTGGGAGGAAAGAATTTGAGCTACCGGCTACCCCGATCTCTAAGGGCCCTATGCAACATGGACAACCCTGCTAGGCAAGGGCTCCATGAATGACCAAGTTTACGCGTGCTGCGGCACTTAAAAGATAAGTTTATATACAAGTTTAGGTTACAAGACAAGTTTATGTTTATAAAGCAAGTTTATGATTGCAAGTTTAAGTTTATGCTTATAAGTTTAATTTCTGTTTGTGACAAGTAACAAGTTATGTTATTGTATAGTTGAATGTTGATTTAAGTTTACTAGACAAGCGTACCCTTGGCCATCCGGGTTAACTGTAGTGTCGGTGGTAGCAATATTCTTAAAATATGCATTTAGTATTTAATGCCTGTGACAACCCTAGCTAGTTAATCGTAGTAAGCCGTAAAGTTGTTTGGCCATATGATGAATGATTTTACTTTCATTTTAGCTCGCTCTTCTAGTTTTATTTTCTTCCGACGTGTGGTTAGGGTGCTAAGTTCTGCTCGAGTGAAGGTCTGCAATTTCGGTCCTTGTTTGGTTTAAGGGTTGTGGTCCCAATCCAGAGTAGTTTCTATGCTCTCTTGCCGCTCGTCGCCTTACTTTTATTTTATTTTTTGCACTTGTTATCAGTTCTTCCAGTATTATTCTTGAGATAAGTACATTGGTACTGTATAAGTCTCGATCAGCATTTATTTTTTTATTGTCTTTTTTTGCTTATGTTGTGATGTGTTTGGTCTATCACCTCGAGCTCCTTCACTACTAGAATAAGCGGGATTAGCGACGTTTTTTAGTGACTCCATGTAAAAATGTCGCTAATTTAGCGACTCCATGTAAACACGTCGCTAGACGTCGCTAATTAGCGACATTTAGCGATGTTTAGCGACTTTTATTCAGTTTTTAAAAGATTAGTCGCTATAAGTTCAATTTAGGTCGCTAAACGTCGCTAATATATTTTATTTAGCGACTTTTAGCGACGGTTTTAGCGACATATATATTTTTGACATTTAGCGACGTCATTAGCGACGTTTTAAACGTTGCTAAATTAGCGGCGTCATTATTGGCGCCGCTAAAACGTCGCTAATTTCAAATTTAGCGACATCATTATTGGCGTCGCTAAAACATCGCTAAATTTTTTACTTAGGGCTGATTCCCCCCATTTCCTTCGATCTCTCCCTCTCCCTCTCCCAAATTTCAAACCCGATCTCGATCTCTCCCGCTCCGGCTCCTCTTTCCTCCCTCCGACGACCCCCCCCTCCCGCGTCCTCCCCCTCTGTTTTCCCTCCTCCCTCCGGCGTCCCCTCCTCCCTCCCGGCGACCCCCCTCAGGCCGCGTCCTCCCCCCTCCGGCCGCGTCCTCCCCCCTCCTCCTCCTCCTCTAGGTAAACCCGCTCTCTCTCTCTCTCTCTCTCTCTCTCTCTCTCTCTCACAGGACACATATGGCACTGACACTGACATAACACACACACGTTACAGATACTGACACAGATACGACACACTGACACGACACACACACGTGACCTAGGGTTAAGGTTAGGGTTAGGGTTTTTGACCTGGGGTTAGGGTTAGGAATTTTGACCTCGGGTTAGGGTTAGGGTTTTTGACCTCGGGTTAGGGTTAGGGTTAGGGTTTGTTCACAGTTCACTTCTGCAATTTAATTCTCACTATGGAAAGACCAACTTGGTCGAGTAAAAGTATAAGTGTAAAGCTGAATGTGTGTTTGTTTGTTCATATTTCACTGCTGTAATTTGTCCGAGGAAAGGACTTGTTCCCGTTGTTAAACTTAAGCAACCAAAAGTATGTTATTTTATTTTCTTTCAAAGTTGGTGCAAATAGATGTAACTTTTATTGTGAATTTTAATTAAATTCCTCTTTATTTTATACGAGATTCCTCTGCATGCAGTTGTATTATTTTATTTCACCATGCATCAACTCTCAATGGCATTCTATAATAAAGAGACGAGATATTGGTCACCAGATTAGTATGTATTATATTGATTTCATCTTTATTTGAGAACTTTCTTTCATACAATATCAATTTTCTTAGTAGAAAACTTTATTATGACTTAGAACGTTATGAATGCCTGGTGCCTAGAACCAAATCTAATATCTTTGCTAATAATTTTTGAGCTGAGTCATATGCAATACTATGTCATCTCGATACTGTTTGGTGACATAGTTTAAAAATATCTCGTGCCTCTATCCTCCAATAGTGATTTTTTGTGCTAGCCTACTAACTGATGGACAAAAACAACAAGAAGCCATTAGACTGTTATATGAAGAACCAATCATATTCAATCCAAATTCAATATTGAACTTAAAAGATCCACTTCATACTATCCAGTTTGAGATGGATTTGGGATTCAAACTTTTGGAAGACCTAACATTCAAATCACATGCACAAAAAATGATCCATCTTTTACAAAATAGCAATCTGGTCACAAATCAACACTTCTTCTTCTTCTTTCTTCCCATAAACAAACACAAGAAAGAAATATGAAGATTTAAAAATCTCTCATATAAAAAAGATGACTATTCTAAAATGCTCGTAATGATTTTATTCCAAATGTACAAGCATAATCCTAAAATATTTAATATTAAAAAATTATATATATTTAGTAAGAGTACTATGCAGGTAAGTGTGGGGTATGTATATGTTTATGAGAATGTGGGTGATTAGTATTGATGGCAAGGAAGGTGCGTTATATATTTAGTTATTATTTGGAGTTGGTTATGTTAGATATAGTTAGTAGAGGAGGGTTAAGGTATTAGTTAGCATAGTGTATATCAGTTAGTATATGTAACCTGTTAAGTGAAGTTTGGATTACTGTATATTAGTATTAGTTAACATAGCATAGTTTATATCTGTTATCAATTATATTCTTTGTTTTTATCTATCTTACCAGATGGCACCCATGACCCGAGCATGTGCAAGTCGCTTGAGAGAGACACCTCCTACTGTTAAGGAGGAAGTGTTGCCTCCTACTGTTAAGGTGGAAGTGAATGTTAAGAAGGAAGAGATACCACCTGCTGTATCTCAGACCGGGAGTTTCAGTCACCCAGCACCTATAGCGGCTGTATCTCAGATGGGGAGTTCCAGTCACCCAGCACCTATAGTGGAGATTGATCACATAGACGCTGTTTATGCGCAGTATCTGAGGGACTGGTATGTGCCCCGGCGTATTGGATATCCTCGAGATTGATACTGTGATATTTCCTATACTTTTATTGTGGTTATTGTGTGATTGTGATACTTATATATTATGCATTTTGTGTGACTGTGATACTTATATATTATGCATTTTGTGTGACTGTGATACTTTTATTTTGTGTGTATTGTGTGACTGTGATATTTTATATAGTTTTTGTGTTATTTCGTACGCAGAGTGTGACTGTGATACTTTTATTCTGTGTGTATTGTGTGACTGTGATATTTTATATACTTTTTGTGTTATTTCTTACGCAAAAAATTCAATGGAGGGTTGCTCCAGGTCTGTCTATAATATTTGTGTGTATTATGTGACTATGATACTTTTTACTCATATTAAATGATGTTAATTTACCGGTGTTGAGTATTCTACCGAAGGGGTCGGCGAACCCAGAGAATTTAACGGAGGGTTGCTCCGGGTCTATTTTTAATTAAAAATTCATAAATTACTAAATACGTTTTTTAATTAAAAAAAATTTAATGAACCCAGAGAACACATTTTTTTAATGAACCAAGAGAACCCAGAGAACACATTTTTTTTTATTTTTTAATAAAAATTTAGCGACGTTTAGCGACGTTACTATACGTCGCTGAATACGTCGCTAAATACATCGCTGAATAAGTCGCTAATTAGCGACATTTAGCGACGGATTAGCACATCACTAATTTAGCGATGTTGCGTCGCTAAACGTCGCTAATTTTGCGACATATTTAAGTAGCTAAAAAATATCGGTATAGCGACGTTTAGCGACGTTTTTTTCTTTCAACGACGTGCTGAGTTTCGACTTCTGTATTACGTCATTTTTTGGTCATTTAGCGACGTTTTTTTACGTCGCTAATTTGACTTTTCCTGGTAGTGCTTTGTCGTACATGTTGCTTGGGGTTCTGACCTCACTGGCTTTGCATGGCCAGGTTACCCCGAAGAGAACTAGGATCCACCGTACTTCCAGTAAGATGGCTCGCACTCGTAGGACTGCGGCCAAAGCTCGCGAGTGGGTTTTCTTCTTGCACCCCTCGTCTTGATTACTTTATTTTGTGGTATTTAGCAAGGATCAGAGTTAGCTCCTTATATTTTTGAGACTACGGTCAACATGATATATATATTAGACCATTGATGGTATATTTGATCATGTATATTTATAATGTGCTAGTGCAGCATTTTGTATTTGTCACCACCCCATTTCCAGAGCCGGGTATTTTTTTTTTTATTTTTAATTTGGTTAATTGTGTATTATTTATAATTAATTGTATTTATATTTAATTAGTGATTGCATTATTTTTTTATTATTTTTATTTTGATTGTTTTAGGATTTTGGCTAGCCTGGACCCATGTCAGACCCTAGTGGACCCATGTCCGACCCAGCCCACACCCTTGTGAGAATTATTTTGGGGCTTAGAATTATTATTTTATTTTTAGGAAGTTAGTTGGAGAGATTTGGAACTAGTTTGAGTGCATTTGGAGCCCCGAAACCCAAAACCGAGTTACGGGAGGGCATTTTGGTCATTTGGACTTAGTGGAACCCTTATATGTGTTGTGGCCGGCCCCCTCCTCACTCCCAGACCCGTGTGGACAGCAGCTCCCCTTTCCCCCCACTCTTCTTCTTCACTTCTTCTTCTTCTCCACTCATTTTTCTTCTTCCTTTCTCCTTCCTACTTCAAGTAAGTTCACTTTTTTTTCCTTCTTTCTTCCATTCCTTCTTCTCTAAGTTAACCCTAACCCTAGATCTTTCCCTAACCTAGGTGGGTAGAGCCTAGATTTTGTGTTGGAGCTTGGATTGGGAGCTTGGAAGCTTGGATTGGAGGATTTGGAGAGATTTGGAGATTTTGGCTTGGGATTCCAACTCCCAAGAGGTAAACCCTAAATTTCCTCTTGTAATTACTCTTTTATAGTGTAATTAATATTTTAGAACCTTCCTAGACCCGTAGGCTACCCGTGGGGGGAAGTTGGAACTAGTTGGGTAGTGTTTAGAGACTTTGACATTAGGTTTTGTGCCAATTTCGGATGAAATCCGAATTTGGCCCAATTTTGGGTGATGCCCTAGGTTAGATGGACCTAGGTAGACGTTGTCGGGTGTCGTGAGGGTGAGTGCGTGTCTCCGTTTGGACACGGGAAGCCGCGTCGCGGAGAAACGGGCGTTTCGGGCGAAATTGGGGCTTTTCGTCGTCGCCGATTCTAAGTGCGTGTGCGTTTCCGCCACGGGCCTAGAATCGACGCGGGAGCGCATTTTCTAGGATCTAGGCATCGTGTAGAGCGCGTGGGTAAATTTTGGGCCGATTCCGAGTTCGTTTGGTGTGCGTTTCAGGAGGTTTTCCGAGCCGCGCACCACGTGTTCGTCGAAATGACCGAACGGCCATTTCGACTTGGTTTCCTTGTTTCGGGCTTGTGCGCGCGTTGGGTTAGTATCGGGGAGTGTGTGCTAGAGTTTTTGAGCTATATTTTATATATTTTTGGGTGTTTGGGCGTGTCGGGGTCGTTGGGCGTGCGTTGGTGGGCGTTGTGGGCGTGGTGTGCGTTGTGTTGTGTTTGTTTATATATATGTGTATATATATATTGTGTGTGTGAGTGTGAGTGAGTGTTTATAGGTATATACATATGAGTTTATATATATGTATATATATTTGTATATATATGTATGAGTGTTTATGTGTGTGCTAGTGTGTGTGAGAGTGTGTGTGTGAGGGTGTGTGCTAGTGTGAGTGAGTGTGTGTGAGTGAGGATATATAGATATTAGTATATATGTTAGTGTGTGTGTGTGTGTAGATGTATAGATATATATATTAGTGTATATATATATATAGATATATGTGAGTATATGTAGATGTGTGTTTATATGTATATGGAGATATGTGTTTGTGTATATGTGTGTGTGTTTAAGTGTGTGTGTATTAGTGTGTTTGTGAGTGTGTTAGTGTGTGTGTGTGTTAGATTATAAGTGTGTGTATATATATATATATCTAGTGATATATGTATATATATGTGTGTGTATATATATATATATAGAGTGTTATAGATATATATATGTATAGGCGTGTGTGTGTGTGTGTGTTTGTGATGGAGGGGGGGGGGGGGAGCCAGCAGAAAACTGCAACAGCAGCAGCAAAAGCAGGTGCAGTAGCAGCAAAAGCAGTGGCAGCAGCAGCAAAAGCAGGTGCAGTAGCAGCAAAAGCAGTGGCAGCAGCAGCAGATAAGCACAGTAGCAGCAGCAGCTAGTATTCGCAGCGCTAGTAGCAGCAGCAAGCAGCGAGTTCAGTAGCAAGGAGAGTGGTTTAATAGATAGATAGATTAGTAGATTGATAGATATTATAGATTGTTAGATAGGTAGCTAGCTAGATTCATAGATAGATAGATGTTTCTATATAAATAGAATAGATAGATATATAACTAGCTAGATAGTTAGTTAGATTGATAGATTAAATAGATAGGTATTAGTTAGTTGATAGATAAATAGGTAAGTAGATAGATAAGTTGATAGATAGATAGATAGTTAACTAGATAGACTAATAGATAGATAGATAGGTAAATAACTAGTTAGATAGTTAAATTAGATACATAAGATGGATAGATATATACATAGCTAGATAGATAGATATATGAGATAGATATATTAGCTAGATAGATAGAAATATAGATAGATAGTATCATAGATAGATAGATATCTATGGATAGATAGATAGGTAGATATGGTAGATACCTATATCTATATGCATAGATATATATATAAATAGATAGATGGTTGATAGATAGGTAAATAGGTAAGATAAGTTATGGATAATTAGATAGATAGATAGATAGATATTGATAGATAGATAGCTAGGTATTTAGATAGGTAGATAGATACTAGATAGGTAGATAACTAGATTCTTAGATATACCTATCTAAGAGATATAAATATCTATATGCCTAAGTTATATACATATATAGGTGTATAGGTAAGATAATGGGTAATCGGGTAAATGTGTGTGGATAAATATATACATAGGTATATACATACTTAGATATATATAAATATGATAGATATATATATTATCTAGCCTAGATTAATAACTAGGTATATATTCAATAGCTAGATAGCTAGTTAGAGGGGTTTTAGAGCGAAACCTCAATATCTTGAGATACCAAGGTATTTCAATACCTTAAGATAACCAAGGTATTGGGTTTCGAGCGGGGTTTTTGAGCAATAGCCTAGGAAATGCTTTGGAGTGATTTTTATATGTATATATGTATATATTTACGTGTGCTAGCATAGGTTTTAGCGGGTTTAGGCGGGGTGCGTGGCCTAGGTTGAGGTATCGGATACCGAGGGTATCCCGGTATCTCAAGGAGGCGAGTTTGTGAGTTTTCTAGCTTAATGACCTCGGTTTGACCTAGAATTTCAGGAGCACCCTAGTTTGACCCAGACTTGACCGTAGTTGACTCGGTTGACCGCCAAAGTCAACTTTTGACCTAGTTTTGACCTAGAGTTGACTTTTTGGACCCAGAGTTGACTTTTTCACCCAGATTTCACCGGTTTGACCCGTTTGACCTAGAACGACCCTAGAAACCTATTTTTAGTTATTTTATATCTGTTTAACTCATTAGAACCCTGTTTAACCTTGCTTTTCGCATTAGGTTCTTGCGACACCGGTTCGGATCGCCAGTTGCTCAGGACGTCAGGCGAGTACATTCTTTGATAGTTTTCATTATCTGATGATTATTATGATTCAGCTTCTAGTATAGTATCATATGATTATTCTGGCACAACACGGGACACTGATTGATATTTCTGGATTCATTTACTTGCGACACGTACATTTCATGTTTCTGGCCTCTATTCTGGAATCACTACTGGCATCACCTACAGGCATCACTACAGGCATCATTCATGTTCAGGCTGGACTCATCTTGATTTGCGTGTCGGGTCTTGGATCCACTTGTATTAGTCGGGGCGGGGAAATACTCGAGTAGACATGTAAACATTCCTATCTGGCATCATCAGGAATCACTCCCTCTGGTCTAATCTGGAATGATAGCAGCCGTGCACCCAGTGCGCGGTGAGCCGTACTTACCCCTAGCCGTTTACATGTCGAAACAAGTATTTCAAAGACACCGAGTTCATTCTTTATAGTCTGGACTCTCATGCATTTCTTGACTTGTCTCACATGTTTCTGGACTTGACTCACTACATGTTTTTCATGCTGGACTCACTACACGTTCATGTGCACGGACTTGATCTTAGCTTAGATTTTCTGTATCTTGTAGTTATTACTATCTTGCTCTGATATCCATGCATCTTTACCTTTATGCACCAGTGACTTACATATTTTCTTGTTCATACTTGCTCCATTTTTCTTGCTACTTGCTATAACTGTTTTATAGTTTTTATCATTTAAATGGAACTGCTGTTAGAGATGTACTTGCTCCAGTCCTGACTGGACATATTTTTCAGAGTATCCGGAGGATTGGTGTCCGACGTTTTATGGACCTGAGCCTGTCGACGGTGCAGACAGGGACCCTCTAGTTTAGAGGTGATTTCCGGGTTGGTAGCCGGGATCACTAGGATCTTGTTGTTTTTATTAGCTTTTAGCACCGGATTTGTCTCCGGTTTTGGATTGAGACCTTGTTTGTATATTATTTTGGATGATGTATTGTTGTATTATTATTATTTTGATGTTGTGGTTGTTGTAGTAGTTGGAGGTGGTTAGACTTTTTAGTTGTTAGACTCTCTGTGTTATCTTATCGTGCTTAGATTCGTGATTGAGTATATTGTGATTATCATTTGATATTGCTCCTCCGTTTGGAGTTGAGATCTTGGCAGATTATATATATTGTTTGTGTGGTTGCCCTCCTTTTGGAGAGGTCATGCCCGATTTTTGTGTGAGATTATTATTTAGTTAGTTGACCTAGACAGCGTTCTACCGCCGATGCTGCGGCGTAGGCTGGACGTACCCACGACTCATGCCCGATTTTCCGGGTGCGGGTCGTGACAGTATTCACTAGCTTCATGATCATATGTGACATATAATTTGTGATACCTCTTTACTTTTATGTATGATATACTCTTGTACTTGTGTTGTTGGATTGAGATAATATGATTTTTTGGCCTTAGGACTGACGTCATAGCATGCTAAAGTTCACCCATCTGTCTTCTAGACAAACTTAAAATATTGTTGCTTACTTCGGTATTCTGCAAGGTGCGGTTGGCCATGTCAGCCCCCGTATTTACCCAATATTTTGGGAGCATGGCATGACAGAGATGGCGGCCAGTCCGCATAGAGAACAGATGGAGGCTATTTCACATAGAGATAGAGATGGCGGCCAGTCCACGCAGAGAAGAGAAGAAATAGATAGTTTGCTTGTTTATTGAACTGCTACATCCATATAGTTTTTATCTGATAGAGTTGCATTCATGCATTGGTCTTTAGACAACTTGTGCACAAGGATAATCCCACGACCGGTTCCTAGGGCACTGGTGTAAAACCCCTAACCCTAAAAAAAAAATCGTATTACCCTTTTTAATTAATTATTAATTTAATTATAGTAATTATGAGCTAAATAAAGGAAATATATTTTTATTTAATTTTTATTTTGGGTGTTTGTGCATTTAGAGGATTTATGGAGCCATTAAAAATTTTTCCTAATTTATTTCATGTAGGAGACCCTTTGGACAGTTGCTAGCTTAATGGTATGCAATGAGATAAGTTCTAAATTTTTTTTTATGTATATATATATATATATATATATATATATATATATATATATATATATTAAATATAATTAGAATCAGAAATTTGGGACTGGGGCGTGACAACTGGGGACCGTTTGCCCTAGGGGGGTCAGAGGAACATCCTGAGACAATAAAGTCCTCGCGATTAGAGAGGTTTTCATGTCTATTTGATAGCTGGTTCACGTGTCAAAGCAGCTAGTATGAGAGTATATTAGTGCAATGCTGGACCATGATAACACCACTACTAATCATAAGGAAGTAGACTCATGGGCCATCATATAGTTAGGCTTCATGCTAGGATTCAACCCTCTTGCTTACCTAACTGTTTGATGTAGAGACGGACAGGAAATAGAATATATGTGTTTATATAAACTGTTGCTAACTTGTATGTCTGCTGCAGGAATAACCGTTCGACGAAGGGTAAGAATCGCTGAATAAGTGATATATACATGCTATCGAACGTGTTCTCTTGTATAAACCACTGTCATAGAGAAGTCTTTATTTACGTATATGCTTCTATCTCGTTCACACGATAAGATGATAATTGTTCATAAGAAGAGTAGAGATAAATAATAAGAAGATAGATCGCTAGATGCATGCCAAAGTCTTTATATAATGAATATGGCTCATGAGACGCTACGCACCAGAGTTAGTTATATGAACTTGCATATCGTGCACGAACTGCTTGTCTTGCCTGGTTGCATGTATTCAAATATGAAATATGGCTTTCAAAGATGTTTTCAAAGAAGTGTAACCTGACTCTTATCATGTACAAAATGGAATGAACCTAGGTAAAACTAGAAAGTTCACTAATAATGTAATACTTTATCACATGCTTACTTAGTGTTAGTTTTAGTGGGTGTTGCTTCTGTTCGTTGCTTTTATACTCACTAGTACTTATCCCAAAGTGCTGACCCCCCACCAGTTTGCTTGTTCGCAGTTACTGGATCGTCCGAAGGAGCGATAGCATATCCTCATCCTCAGGACCCAAAAATCTAGTGTCGGTGCCTTGAGTTGTATCGAGATATTTTGAGATACTTTTGTATAGAAGGACATAATGTATGGAACGATGTTATTGTATTCAGAGAACCTCGTGCCTTGAGCTTTGCCTCATATACTCAGATGGATTATTGTTTGTAACACTGCTCCTCCGCTGCAAACTCGATCTGTTCGATGATAACCAAGACGACTAACGTTGTTGCCTTGTGAGAACGCAACTCCAGCCTCGCACGGCATCACGTCCCGAGGGAACGATCGTCTCGTGGGAGCGCTGGCGTGGTGATCTCACGCCCAGCAGGGGCGATCGGGACCACGGAAGATCGGAGCGTGACACATTCTAGCCTTAGGTGCCCTATTCTCTACTAGGCCAAGGGATCCTAGTGCCCCAAAAATCAGTCGAGGAATTACACCCTTGTGCATAAAGTTGTCCAGACCAATGCATTGATGCAATTTCTATCAGTTAAAACTCTATAATGCAACAATCATGCAACGATAAACAAATATTACATCTTTTCTCTTCTTTTCAATCAATCGATAGAGACAATAGCTCTTCTAATCTCTTCTCTTTTCTCTATACGGTAAAGTTGTATCGTCTCTTTCATATAATCTCTTTGCAACAATATACGTTCATTCATACAGTTCTATCTTTGCAGCAACGATAAGGAAACCTGTTGTCAATCTTTATTTACAGAAGCATAGCAACTGTTCTTCTATCTTTTGTAACTTAAGCATGTAAGTTCTACTCTCGATAGCATACACTAAGGGGCATACATGTATTCTCTTCTTACTTCTTAAGCATGACAATTGTTCTTTCAATTATAGTGATACTCTACTTTAGCATGCAATCTTTTTATCTTGACTTAGCATAGCAAAGGTTCTTCTTTCTATTAACTAAGCAGGCAAGTACTCTTAAAGCATACAGAGACATGTGTTATCATTCTTAGTGATTATGATCTTATTCTTTAGCAACAAACATGCATTCATTCTTATAGATTCTTTATTAGGCGTGAAAGAATCAGAAAATGAAGTCTTACCAACTCACCCAGATCATTCGTGTTTTGTCCCAACAAAGGAACTCTCCATGAAGGCTTCCTCTCGAGTTAACAAACCGAATCTCTATCATATAGTGCCATCGCGGAACGGGGCACTACACTTTCAATGATGGAATTTATTTGAGCATCCATCCACTTTTTTGTCTTTCTAATATGGAACAAATATGTTTGGTTAAGATACGAAAATAAAAAGTGAGAAGTAGAAGAGTATAGTATAATAATAGTATATTATAATTAATTCACATAATAATTTAATAAATCAAATATTAATAAATTAAATAATTAGTTTACTAAATTAAGATGTTTATTTATATTAACAAATATTTTATAATTAGTATATTTATAATTACATTAATAAACATAAGTTGGATATGGAAGCCAAATTATTCTTTCCTACTTATAATAGACAACAAGTGACACCGTATCACTTGTTCCATTTTTCTCTCTCTAAACTATGGGATTGTCGTATCGGACAGGTATCAAGAATTTAGCAAATATGTATAAAAACTTTATGGACATACCAAAATATATATCATTTTCATTGTATACTTATTTACTGTGCCATATGGGATTCTTGATCATGCATCATAAGTCCAAATAAACTCTCAAACAAATAATTACTAAATAATTTGATAATTAATTACTATATATTTGTATTAACTAATTACTATATATTAATTAATTATTTAATTACCTATACTTTGAATAGGTACTGCTAAACCATGGAACAACAAAGAGGAAACCGCTTCGTGATACAGCGCCCAACGTTTTATGTATTCTCGTCCAAACAGAAAACGTATACATAAAATATGTATAACTTCGTTTAGTTTAATTAATAGCCAACAAACAGCTGAAGCAAATATTATATTGAGATAGACTGCTGCTACAATGACACAATGATCTGGCTTTCATTATTCAAAGCTTGTACTAATGATAAATAATACAATAACTCATGTTGATGTTGGCATCTCTTGACTATAAAATAAGTCTAGAACCAATTGGACAAAAGTAAGCCATAGGCTGGAATCCGGAGGTTTACCAAAACCGGGATGGGTTCGTAGATAAATCAAGACAAACCGAAGCTTTAGCCTCAAATCTGTGGTTTTCCTGTTTGGTTTGTGGCGCCGTTGTATAAGACAAATAAGCACAACTCTCCCTATATATATTAGCTTCTTGTGCTCCCCCAAAGTTATACAGCTTGAAGAAAGAAAGAGAAAAAGTATTAGTCAACTCCATTTTAGTTAACAAGCATTGCTAGCTATTGAGTATTGAGAGAAGAGTTTGAAAGTTATGACGAGCATGGTTGGTCAGGTCATCAAATGCAGAGGTTCGTCTTTTCATCCTCCTGACCCTCTAAAATTGATGTAATGTTCGTATTCAGTATCATACAACACACCAAATATGGTATCGTGTCGAATCCATATTGGTGTCTGTTATTTGTCCTATCATACTTGACTGATGCTAATTAAGTATCGTGTGTATCCTTAATTTCTTTGAATCCCAAAATTGATTGTATCTTTGTTCCTTGGCGATGTATGTATGTATAGCTGCTGTGGCATGGGAAGCAGGGAAGCCACTAGTGATTGAGGAGGTGGAGGTGGCACCTCCACAGGCACACGAGGTCCGCATTAAGATCCTCTACACTTCGCTATGCCACACCGATGTGTACTTCTGGGAAGCCAAGGCATGTTTTGCTTGCTACATTGATGATTTACTTTGATCTGTGATTTCAACTAATCATCCTAACTGTTCCTGTTTAATTTTGAATTGACTTGTTGCATTCGATCTCAGGGTCAAACACCCATGTTTCCGAGGATCTTTGGGCACGAAGCAGGAGGGTTAGTTAGGCTTCTTGATTATTTATTTATTTTGTGTTTCATTTGCATTAATTGAGACTAATTAATATGTGTGACTGACTCTATGTTTTGTTTGGTGCCACTCTCTCAGGATTGTGGAGAGTGTCGGAGAGGGTGTGACAGAGCTGGCACCAGGAGACCACGTCCTCCCTGTGTTCACTGGAGAATGTAAAGAGTGCGCTCACTGCAGGTCGGAGGAGAGCAACATGTGCAACCTGCTCAGGATAAACACTGACAGAGGGGTTATGATCGCCGACGAGAAATCAAGGTTCTCTATCAATGGAAAGCCCATCTACCATTTCGTCGGAACTTCCACCTTCAGCGAGTACACCGTCGTCCATGTCGGCTGTCTCGCCAAGATCAACCCCGCCGCGCCTCTTGACAAAGTCTGTGTTCTTAGCTGTGGCATATCCACCGGTCTTGGGGCTACTCTAAATGTTGCAAAACCTACAAAGGGTTCCACCGTCGCCGTCTTCGGATTGGGGGCAGTTGGCCTTGCTGTGAGTCATCCATCCATCCATCCTTCATGTTCTCTATGCATAAAATTAATTCATATTACTTCTTAGCTTATATACTTGTCGTGTTTAATTAATTGATCAGGCCGCGGAAGGGGCTAGAATTGCAGGGGCATCAAGGATTATTGGTGTTGATCTAAATGCTGGGAGATTTCATGAAGGTGATTAATTAATCTACTCCAGTGCTTCTTAAATCTTGAATCTAATTATATATGTGCACATGAAATAGTTTTATATACTGAAAAGAAAAGTTCATTGCATCTTCTTTTATTAACAGCAAAGAAGTTTGGTGTCACTGAGTTTGTAAACCCAAAAGACTATTCCAGACCAGTTCAAGAGGTTTGATCTCTCAACTATCTATCCATACTCAGCCCCCTTACATTCCTCTTGCATTTTTTTTTTAATTTCATAGAATTAATTTTGGGTCTTAGGTACTTGCTGAGATGACCAATGGAGGAGTTGATCGGAGCATCGAATGCACAGGAAATGTCGATGCAATGGTATCTGCTTTTGAATGTGTTCATGATGTATGTATATACTTCCCAACTCGATCCAAAAGTGTTAAACCACTTAACTATCTTTCCAGTTCTCATCAATTATTATTAGGCTACTTACATCCTAGCTAGCTAAATACTGAACAATATTGTAATGATGATATGTGAATACATTCAGGGTTGGGGTGTTGCTGTACTAGTTGGTGTGCCTCACAAAGATGCCGTTTTCAAGACGCACCCCATGAACGTCCTCAATGAAAGGACCCTCAAGGGAACCTTCTTCGGAAACTACAAGCCTCGCTCCGATATCCCTTCAGTTGTTGACATGTACATGAACAAGGTATATATATACAACAATCAAAGCTCCAGATTCTTAGTTTTCAGGAAATAATTCTGAACATCGTTTGTTTCTTAATTTCTTGATGCATGCAGGAGCTAGAACTGGAGAAGTTCATCACTCATGAAGTGCCCTTCACTGAGATCAACAAGGCATTCGATTACATGCTCCAAGGAGTCGGCCTTCGATGCATCATTCGAATGGATGGTTGATCTACTCCATCAAACACAAAAATGAAAAATCTCTGTTCCATACCTACTGGTCTTCTCTATCTATATATCTGAATAAACGAGAAGTTGTGTTTGATGCAGATACATTTTCATGTTTTTAGTTTTCCTATTTACCGGTGATTAACCTGTCTTTCTACTTCTTGTATGACTCTTTTTTATCTTAATGAGAATTTTGAACAGTTATGTTTCTCTCCCAATCTAGTATCAAGCAGTTAAGAGCACTATATATGAAATACTTCTCTTGGTCTCAATTCTCCTGAAAAACTCGCATTTTGTGGTTCAGATGTTCTCACTGAATCAGTCCTGATACTTGTTAGTAGCCAAAGCTCAATGACTCAAGCCCTTTGTTTCTGTCCTTTCGAGATAGACAAGTTACTAAAACTGACCACCACCACCACCGAGGAAGTGGTCCACTGATAAACACGGATAAGGAAGGGAAGGGAAGGGAGGATCGGACATTGGTTCGAATTCCAACTCTTAGTGCTAGTAGTTTACTAAAACTAAAGGAGGATTGCGGAACTCCCAAGTATTTGACATGCAACTAAGTTTCTAAATTCACACTCCTTCCAAATAGGCCTATGGATCTTCGAGAAACTCATCTCTCTAGTAATTTGTTATTTGTTGAAACTGAGTGACATGAAAGAAATCAGAGAATTCTCAAATCGAATTCTGTTGATCCCAACTCCTTTAAGTATCCTTTCAGAAGATCCGATCCACATCCATACTAACAAAATTCACCTTTACTTCTAAAGAATCGAGGATCATCATCGTTAAGTAACTTAGAAATGTATAGTAAAGAAATATGGTCTTATAGTTTCACCTAGGCTACTATATCTTTCTGGTACAAAGAAGTATATGACAAAGGAACTACTTGTTTACAGTATCTTATGCATTTTGTTAGTTTCGAAGTCAGATCAAAGAAGAAAAGGTAGTCACAAAATATAGACTCACACAAAAGTTCGTCTCTACAAACTACATAAAAGAAGTTGGTGCACTGAGATTCACACAAGAGTTCCTCTACAGTGACGCACAACTCCACAGAAGCACTAAACAAGGAACATGTTACAAACTGACGACCCAAAAAAATGCAAATACAACAATAATCGAAAAATCGTTCTTCTCTTTACGTTCGCAGACGCTACACCGATAAGAACGGGAACAAGAACATAAATACAAAGAAGACAACTCCTGCTGGGATGATCAAAACAACCAGAGCTCAAGGCAACATTCGAGCTATACAACGATCTGCTCTCAGGATCCAGCAAGTTCACACGAGAACTTTCAGAACGCTCTTGGTCACCTTCGGATCACTAGAAAAATTCATTTGGAAGGATGCTAACTGTTGCCGCTGGTCCTGCTGGTGCTCTCGATTTTTTCTCTCTCTCAATTTTTTTAACTCACTAAATGAAAGAGGAGATCATCTATATAAAGATGATTTCAGCTTCCATGCGACCTGAGAAAAAATTAGGCCACATGAGCCACCTGCCCCGCTGTACTGCACAGAGCAGACAACTCCGCAGGCGCCGAAAGCTGCAGCCGCGTGGCACAGAGAGCTATAAGTCGCATGCGCGATGTACTGCACAGAGCAGACAGCGCCGCACCGAGCCGCCAACAGCAGTCCATGTCCCCTCCATACTTGACTCGCTCAGGCTAACTTGCTGGCCGCATAGCGCATGGCCGTATAGCTCCAGGCAGCAAGGCTCCTAGCCGCATGCGCCCCTGACCGCATGGTCCCTGGCCGCATGGTCCCTGGCTGTATGGACACATGTCCGCATGGCCCCTAACAGCATGGCACCTGTCCGCATGCGCACCTGTCATCATGGCCCCTTGCCGCATACGTCCCTGGCCGCATACGTCCCTGGCCGCATGGCTCCACGAAGCATGTGTCCGAACAAGCAACCCTGCATGTAACTCGCACAAAAAAAAGGAGCGCACGAGAGTGCAAAGTGCGCCAACAAAGTGTCACTTTGTGTTCGAGTCGGAGTCCTTTGGAGCTTAGCTCCAAGGAGAACTTTTCAAATGTTGTAACAAAATAAAGATTGTCATAATGGGATTCACACTTAATCTCTCTAGAAAAGTCAACCCACATGGACCATCACCCTATGTGCATATACTAATACTAAGCAAAATTATTTATTGAGATATACACATTGATAATTTTTCAATGTGGCACTAAAACTTCCAAAACAAAGTGAAAAATACCAACACTTTTTTCAGGGCCATCTTGCCCATTAACATCCCTATGACCAGTTCATGTGGCGCCTGCCGGCTTTTGTCTAAAGTGCAGCCGCAGAGGAACTCGATCTTTGTTTACAGTTCATATGCTTTCTGTAGACCCAGTCGAACACATCATTTCCCCCATATATGGCCTATTAAAATCCGATGACCAGAGTTAATGCGCACTCGGCAGTAGTCTGAAATGCAACAGCCCATCAACAGTCGTATTGCGAGCGGTACAAAGACTGAGGACAAGAAAAATCAGCATTTAAGTAGTACGAACTGCCACCACTATGAGAGCAAACATGGCAATGAGCTTTTCCTGCTGCTGCGCTCTTGGTGGAATTAATCCTGTAGAATCAGCAGCACTGATCAAGGTTAGAAGAGTCGAGCAGGAGGAGAAGAAGAAGAAGAAGAGGGGAGGAGGAGATGCAGCAGCCCTGGTAGTGTACCACTTCCCATACCGCTCTGCTCGGCCCGGCCTTCTCTAGATGCAGCGCCAGTTTTATTGTATGACTTGCTATGATCTATATTCGCTTTATACTTTCAATCCACAGAAGTCATGATGTTGTGCAAAATTATGCAAATTTTCTTACATTGAATAGTATCGTAAGGGTGACTTTTGGCACCCTACTTTCATATTGAAAACTCACATAACCTTACAATGAAATATAACACACGAAACTTTACAACAAACTCAATCTATGATAATCCAGTAACATAGCTTTTATTTTTATTTTTCTTGCTTAGTTGTTTGTAGTATGTAGTTCTGCTCTGGTTTTTTGGTTGCCCATGACAAGAGGTATAAGCCTAGTAAGTTCCATTGAAGGAAGGTGCATATGCAGGCTCTGGATTTGAAACATGATCAAATTTGATGATGCTTTTGATCACAGTATGATTGATGATTGCTTGGTGGCCAAGAAGTAGAAATAGTTGAAGTTAATTGTCAAGACAGGGACCTCTTTCAGGAACGATGGACTGATCATCAAAATTGGTCAATTTGAGTGTCCAATTTTATTTTATTTTTCACGTGAGTTGCAGCAAACTTCCAAAGTGATGCCAAAACCTTTCGTTCAGTGGATATAGATCTACCGGCACACTTCTTGATCCGTAATAAGCAACTGGGAGATCTATGCTCTAAGTGCATATGTGCGGCAAAATTATGTTTTGTGATGGTGTTGACAATATGTGATTAGAGTGTCTTGCATCCAAACATGATTGATGGGAGGAGGCTTATTGTAAAGTTTACTCCCACGCCAGATAGGATGGGATATGTTGAGGCATGTTAGTCCCGAGACGGATCAAAAATGGTAGAACGCGGGTCATAGCGGAACTATTAGCGAGACCCGAAGGTCTGCTCTCTACTGGAACCCAAGTTGTTGTCGAGATCAGATATTCACACAAGAGTTCATCATCTGATATTTCCGATTCCAACGAAGCACGAACCAAGAACATGTTACAATCAAACTCCAAAAAAAATGAAGATTACAACAAATAACAAGAAAAACATCCTTCTCTTTACGTTCGCAGACGCTACAATGAGAATAAACGAGCAAAGAAAAAGCTGAAGAAAAGTTCCTTGTTGGGGTGGTCAATGTCACGTCCCAATCTCCCGCAAGCTCAATAATCCCCGCTGAACGTGAATCACCACATTAGAGCTCTCCCGCAGGACAATCGTTCTCATCGGGACGTGATGTCGTACGAGCCTGGAGTTGCGCTCGTACAAGGCGGTATTGTCAAACACCAAAGTTATCATCGAAACGACCAAGTTGCAGCGAAAGCCAAGTATTGTGTACCAAGCACACATCAGAGTATACGCAGCGAAGCTCTCGATAGGGTCCAAATGAAATGCCACAAAGGCGATATAATACTCTTTCTCTTTCTCTAGCCCACAAAGGTACTTACCGTTCATACATCATGTCCCGTATATCCAAGCAGCGCCACTACACCTGCGTACCTGAAATAATTCCCACAAACGTGGGTCAGTACACAGCCGTACTGGTGAGCGGGGTAACCCACTCGTCTAAGTCGACACTAATTAAAATAGTGAATACAAACAGTTATATGGTGATCTTTCTAGTTGAATCCTAGATTCGTTTCATGGCATAGGGTATGACATGTTAAGGAAAGCTATAAATCAAGTTAAGCATGCAAGCATTCAACTCAAGCCAATCGACAAGCAATATATAACCAACTCGAAGGAAACTAGCATGCAAACTGTCCTACTCAAACCCAAGCAACACGAGAACCTATCGAACCATTTCCAAGCCTCAATATCCATCCTCAATCCAAACCACAATCCAAACCACAATCCAATCTCGATATACACACTCTTGCAGAGGCAAGGTGGCCGCGCCTACACGAAAGCACAAACCAACCAAAGCAAAGCAAACCAACTCTTATCTATATGAAGTCACTGGCCAAGCCATAAAGGACGTTGATCGGACTGATCAAATGCGGTTCTACTCGAAACAGCGCTAAGTAGCGAACCCGCCTGAATCGCATTAAACTGCCGGCACCGCGCCCGAGGCACGTTACCAAGTTGTCTCCCCCATGGCCGAACGGTCTCGGTGCCCCGGAGCCTTCCCGTTCGAGGAGACCAAACCCCGTGCAACACAGGTTGTCCGTGACATGCAGACACCAAGTAGGTATGACGAGAGGATCGAACATTCTCGCCCCACCAAGCGATCCTAGACTTGTTCAACCAAAATCTAACCAAATATCCATAACGAAACATCCATAACCATTCTTCCAACATATAGCCCAAGGCACAAATCTTAAGTTATTTCCATAGGCACAATGTCGCTTCTCAACACATTATTTTCAATTGGTGCAATATTCCTCGCTCAGAACAATCCCATGACACAATGTCCCAACAGTGGCACAATGCCCTCGCCGATGCAGTTGCTCGGTTTTGAACCGCAACTGCATACTTTGCTTGATAAAGCGCCCAAATGATACTCGTGCACGGATGCACGCTCGTTCGCTCGCCCAATTTATCGAGGCTCCAACCAAGATATATCATTCCAACTGCTTCTCCAACTGCCCCAAATATATATAATCCAACTCTAGCTCCAACTACCCAACGCGAAAACCAATTCAATCCATAATCCTATCGAAGCAAACGACGTACACTCTATGCACGCCTCAGTATAGTGATTCCCAAGTTTCAGTCCAAGTGTTTCAAGCCTTTACGTGTTTTCCATATTATTAGGCATGAAAGAGTAGAGGAAAAGGGACAGAGCCCACTCATATAGTTTGATTTCGTTAAGCATCATGTCATGCCGACACGGTCGATCCCTTGAACCCGTGGTCCGATGCAAAGCACGATCTACTCAACTGGTATGACCGTGCGAGCAGGCCATGCTCTCCAAATCATCCGACCAACCGGACTAAGGAAGACGGTATTATCGCTCCAATCTAGCTATCCCAGTACTGCTCTGAACGAACACCTGATTTCCATCGAACTCCGCTAGCAATCTGCACATGAAACCAACTCAAATGAATACTTGTTCCCAAATCCAACAAATCAAAATGTAACCAGTTATTTTCTCATTCAGTCCGACTTAGCGTAACGTACCGTGCGGTTGTGGGGCATTACATAATATACCACTTAGAATCAGGTTCGTCCTCGAACCATACTAGTATCCATTCTTTACTAGCATACCGCAATCAAATTTTATAACTCTGCTCTAAGCAACTCACATTCTCTTGATCCATTTTTAGCATCTCGCTTGCGCTAAACGCATCGCACAAATTCTATATTCCTACACCCTCCTTACAGCTCAATACGAATTCTTCATATCGCTTAGTTTTGGATCGTACACATATTTAAGGCGTCCCTGAAATACATGCATTTCAGCCGAGCTTTGAGATAGCGAATTTGGACAAGTTACAAAGGTATCTTTATGTCCGAGACATCCATTTGCTTTACTCTCAATTGAACCAATCATGACGTTCATTCCAACATATTTGCACAAGCGCTATCCTCAAGTATGATGATTTCTCATCGACGATCTTCCCACCTGACTCAAATCGGTTCGTGTTCCAACTCAATCCATCCAACTATTTCTGAATCCACACTAGCACCATCTCCAAACATTATCTCTTGCACCGAACGAGCATCACAACTGATACTACCCCAGCTAGGCGACTTACCCAAATATCAAACTTTGCTTTTAGATCATCTCAGCCCAACACCTTTTTCTCAATCTCAATACCTCACTGGGTGAACATCTATATTGAGGTTCGTGAAATCCACAAAGATTTCGTAGCCACGCCAAAGGGATAGTGTCGTCACGATTTCAACGTGGACACACTCGCCACAATTCCTAGGTTGCGCATGGAATAGTTCTTCCGCTGCTTCCACTGCCTCGAAGCACAGGATATCACCTTCGCCTTCTGTATGAGCACGCATCCCAGACTAAGTTTCGATGCATCTTGTAAATCTGAGGCACATCTGTCCCTTCCAGTATTGCAATAATCTGATCTGAATGAGCCACTTCTTTAACTTCACAAGCTAGTTTCACAGTCGTCAATTCATATGAATGTTATTCTCTTCCGGGGCACGACGAGTCAGAGGCGATGCTATCTTAAAAAATCTGCGACTCCAAATCTCATCAGTTGACTTAGGCTATTTCTACCATCGCTTTGATCTTCTGGCTGCATCTTCAGCTGAAGGCTATCCCAAGGATCTCTCAAATCTAACACTCAGTCAATAGGCCAATCTCCAACACACACTACTCACATATGCCCTCAACGTATTCATAAATGCGTCGCCGCAAGGGTCGTTCTATGGGTCTATAATATTTATCTCCGATTTGACGGTCAAGTCGCTAGGGTCAGCTGTCCCGAAGCTACGCTCGATAATTGTAAGTCATCATGATGGACAGTTACTACGAACCATGCTGTATCTCCTCTGCAAATCCGAGCCATAATCCAACCATTCCATCCGAACGAACTTCTGAATCCGAGAACTTTATGCACTACCTTTGACGATCTGTCAACCAAACGTCGCTTAACCACCTAGAGTCTTGCTATCAATCCAAGCCACAATTTAAGAACTGCGCTCGTTGAAACCGTCTTCCATCGATCCGTCGTTCTGTCCTGAATCCATCAAATTTTTTCGAACTGTCATGTTCGACTTCTCGCACTACCACTTGCAATGATTTCCAAAACTAAAGACTTGCTCTAATTCTTATCCGTTTGTCACGTTTCATAATGCACGTCCAACTTGCTCGAGCAGCACAGTATTTTGTCCAATGTTGCTCTTTCATTTAGATATCTTCAAAAGTCCATCCGCCATAATCCTTACTCTCGTTCCATTACTTAGCCCCATCTTGATTTCTCTACGTTCTGATTAGTCCACATGCTCTCAATAACTTGTGCATCAGTTCCAACATAAATCTCAAATCCATATTGCCTTTACTTGTTGCCTCAATCCGCATCGATACTGCAAGTTAACTTCCAATCTGACTCAACATCAACTAGACTTGTCTCATGCTCGTTTATGTCTTCCGAAGAATCCGTCTACCATCATTGCACCATTTTGCCAAATTTTACTTTCGTTAAACCTGAGTCAAACACCCCGAGCATCCATATCCAAAATACTTAAGTTCAACAACAGCTACCAATCGAGCATCCAGATGGCACCGTATGAAGCACTCTATGGGCACAAGTGTCGATCTCCAATCTGTTGGGACGAAGTCGGCGAGCGGCAGGTACTCGGGCCAGAGCTGGTGGAGCAGGCAGTTGAGAAAGTTCGTTTAATTCGGAAAAGACTCCGCACTGCGCAGAGCCGACAGAAGATCTATGCCGATGCTCATCGTAGACCTTTGGAGTTCATGGTCGGGGATCATGTCTTCTTGAAAGTGACGCCGATGCGTGGAGTGATGTGTTTCGGCGTGAAGGGCAAACGGAGTCCCAGGTTTGTTGGCCCCTTTGAAATACTGGAACGAGTGGCAGTTGTGGTATACCGAATTACACTACCTCCCGCCTTGGCTGAAGTGCATGACGTATTCCATATTTCTCAACTTTAAAAGTATGTGCATGACCCGAGTCATGTGGTTAGCTTTGAACAATTGGAACTGCGCACGGACTTGTCATACTCAGAGGAGCCCGTGCAGATTCTGGATCGTAAGAAGAAAGTGCTTCACAACCGTATGATGTCCTTGGTTCGCGTGTTGTGGCAGAACCATTCAGTTGGGGAATCAACTTGGGAAATGGAGTCGGAGATGAAGGAGAAGTATCCTTCATTTTTTATTCAGTCGGAGGTAGGGCCTTGTTCTTAAGTTTCGGGACGAAACTTTTTTTTAGTGGTATATTATGTAGTGCCTAAAATCCCGATCCGACCGGGACGTGCACTATGTAATTGGACTTGTGGCTAGTCCATCTGAGTCATAGTTTAGATCTTCGGCAGCTTCTTGCCACGGACAAAATGCGATGATCCTTTCCAACACATGGAAAGGCCTCTATTGAAACAAGTCCAATAGTTTTCGTGCTTTGTGCTTGGTTTTCTTGATTGTCGCTTTGGGATTTTGATTTGGTGTTGCTTTCGATTTGCTTGGTTTTCGCTGTTGGCTTTCTCGTTTGGAGCTTTAATTCTTGGGGAGTTCGGCAGGAAGGATAGGCAAGAATTCTAACTCGGTGCTCGTGCTGTTTCAGGTCCGCGTAATTGACGTTTGATCGTCGCTAGGCGGGACTCCTTGTTTCAGCATTTTTCCATTAACTAGTGAGTGGTTCGGACCCTTCTTTCCTACTTCTTTACGCCCACATCTCTAATGTTTCAAACGTTCACTCGATGATGCCCGGTTAGACGCCTAGGAAATCCTTAGCCATAATGCATGCCAAGCCACTAAGAAAGGAACATGGGATTTATAGACTAACTTAATTATATGCGTGCACACCTTATAACTTGAGTTTCTTTGTAAAGGAAATCGGTTATTGATTACGGCCTGGTGCCTCAGATAGAGTTTGGACATACGGGATACCAAAATCGGAACTCGGCTTGAGAAAATATGAACTGTTGCATGAGAATATATTGTTGCTTTACTTCTTCTATTTTATTTCAATGCATTGTATGATATATGAATTGTTCATACATTTGCATTATCTGGGACAACTTGTGCACAAGGTTTAGCTTTCCTCAAAACGGTATTCTGGGGCACTGGAACCGTATCGACCCAGGGGGAATATTTGATCGTGCTAGTCGCGATGCATTGCGGGACCTTCAATAGGGCTTGCTACCCGGGCTGACAGGGCACACCGCAATGCTTGGAATAAGTCCCTAAGGTGTCGATCACACCAATGATCGCATAGAATAGAACATATGCTAATTTATTGTCTTGAGCAGATGGTAAGTATATTTGTGTTTCGTTGTAGGGAAGGCGTGCATCGGTTGAGTAAGCATTCGGTGTACTGGTTGGATTCAATGTTATTTTTATTCCTATCAAAACATGCAACTGATATGAATTGAATTCACTTACTTCTTTATAGAAAGATCATCTTAATGCATTCTCAACCCTAATAAGCTAGTGTCGATTTAGTCGAGTGGGTTCATCCCGCTCACCAGTACAGCTAAGTACTGACCCACATTATGGACAACTATTTCAGGCACTCAGGCGATGCAACGCTAGTAGATAGACGATGAGGAGTTAGGAGCACCTCTATTTTGAAGTATAGTTGGAGTCAGTTCATTTTGGAGGCTTGGACTTTCAATCTATACAAGGGAGTAATGTATGAACGACATGGACTATCTGATGGAGCGCGCCCTACTTTTTGAATCATCTTTTGTAATGCAAATCAAGTAGCCGAGAGGCGCATCAAATGTAAACTCTATGAAAATTACTCTGAATTATCAATGAAAAGCATGTTTTTTCCTATACTCGTGTTCAAATGTCTGTGAATGTGTTTTCTAAATTGTGTTTCAAAATGGGTTCCTATCACTGCACGTCATTGCCTTGTGCGAGCGCAACTCCAGGCTCATACGGCATCACGCTCCAGCGAGAACGATTGGTTCCGTAAGGGATCCAGCGAGGACGATTGACCCTTTCGGGATCGGAGCGTGACACGTTAAGCAACATATTTTACGCTAAGGCACAGTAGAGACCGAGTCAAAGCTTGGAATGAATGATAGAGTCATTCAACGAGACAGAGCCAGCACACACGTGACACAGAATAAGGAATGTGTAGGAATTATGCTCAAATAGATCTAGTGATACGGATTGATATACTTGAGATAGATTCGATAGAGTGCGATAGATCAGTTTGTGCTCAGGAAGTCTCAAGGACGAGACTTGTTTTGAATGGTGTATAATGTAATGACATGTTCCGCTCAAGCGGAAAGCCGATTCAAACGGCGCAAGTGCGATGACCCGACCCGCTTTGCTCAGCAAGAAGACTCGCTTGAGACAAAGGATTACAGACTTGGCCCTTCAGAAGTTCAAACTTAAACTTTCAAAGGCGCGCTCGGAGTATCGCTCGACCAAGATGAATCATCGCTAAGTTGGGTGGCTACAATGAACCAGTATTTGCTTAGCCTGCACACTTAAAAATATGGAAGATATATGCTAGTCGCTAGGTGAATCACCCCTTGCTTGCTAATAAAGAATAAAATGCACCTAGCTAAGGAAATAATCTTATCTTGTATTGCTTGTGTAGAACATGTAAATGAAACTTCGATATATATATATGGTTTCTCGCATTGCCCTTAGACCGTGCTAGTGTAACGGCTGTTGTTTCTAGTAGAGTATGTCGCACGTTTCTTAAAATGTTTATGTTTCATACTTATGCAATGCTTGCTTGATTTACGTGCTAACTAGTACTTGCTTGCCACGTTTCAATGCTTGTTAAATGGATTCATCCCACAAATTGTTGCACTTCACTCAATTATGGTTCACTCACTGGAGGCAGGAAGACTATCAAAATAGTTATTTCCGAGCCAAGTAATGGAAACATGGAAACGCTCGCCAAGGCAGTTTCTCATACCGGGAACCGAATAATGTAAGATTGAAAAGATGAAGAATTGATAAGCAAGAATGAAAGAGAAGTTTGATTATAGACGGGTATGTCGGGGACGTGTAGTGGGGCTCGCTACTCGTGCTGCATGGAGCGCCACTAACCCAGTCAATAATCTAAGAATCGTTCGGGATGGCTTGTAGAGGGTAATGGTCTACCGCGTCTACAACCATCGCCGTTGCACAGATAAGATAAAGAGAAAGATAAAGATAAAGAGAAGGATAAAGATAAAGATAAAAGTAAAGATAAAGAAAGGAATCATAAATGGTCATGGATAACTCGTGCACGAGGTATGTGGATTTCTCGAACGAATCACCAGGGCGCCGGGATCGTGCCAGCCTAGAAGGAATCATAGGGTATTTGTGTGACCAAATGGCTATAGGATGCTCCGTAGGGTTGGGATGACACAAATATCGGTAGAGAGCCCAAGGTATGGCATCATAAACTTGATATACCCATCTATCTCAACGGAAGTCTCGGTCCTGAGAGAGACTAAGTCCTTTATGGCTTTGCCAGTGACCTTCATATAGATTAAGTTGGCTCAATTGCGGCAATTCACGTGCGAGTCATTTGCATTGAACATATATGAATATAACACACTTGAACGGACTGAGTATCTTGTATTTAAATAATAGAAGTAACAAAGTAACCTGAGTATCACATATCTGAGTATATCGTTCATCTGAATCAGAAACACGCTCGAGACACTTGTATTTTTTCTTATGCAAGTTCTAAGTCATTATATACATATTCATGTTTGGTTAACTTGGTTGTATCATTTGGACAGGGAAGAAACAATGGTAAGTAAGTTTTGTCGTGTTTCTTTTATATCGCACGGCGTACTGCTATATGAATTAGACTTTACATCATTGTCATAAAACTGATCCTAAGACAAGATTAGAAAGATAACTTAATAGATAGTGCACGGAACCTATATAACATGTTTGGATTTATTGAGCGGGTGAGAAGACTTTCCACAAGTGCATTCATGTACTGATAACCCACCAGATTGCTTGCAGGGTACGGAAGAACCTCGTTCGGTGCGGAGTGTCCCCTCGTGCGCGCTAAGGCGTAGAGTTCGCTCTGGAGCCTTGGAGTATTACGTCCGGAGATGAAGCACATATACAAGACATAATGTTGGGACATCGCCTATGTATCATCCCAATTTGTAAGCCACTTGGCACGCCTTTATTGTTTGAGAGAAAGAGCTTGAGTGACTTGTAATCTCGGCCTAGCGCCGCTTGTAACCTTATTCATTATCAATAAAGGAATTGTTTATGTATCATACTTGTGTTTATTCTATGCTTCCGCTACATCGACTCTGTGAACTTATTACCAATCGCCTGTTAATCTCCTATTCTACTGTATTCGGACTATCTGTGCGACTTTGTGGCTTAGATATTTCTCCGTATGTTCAGATTCATGGCCTTGCATGGGTGCAGCTTGTGCTCGTGAAGCATCACGTCCAGATGGGAATGATCGTCCTGCGGGAGCGCTGGCGCGTAGATTCGCGCCTAGCAGGGACGACCGATTCCGCGAGAGATCGAGGCTTGACATCTGTGACCTCATGTTATACAGTGGATGACACCACATGAGGGAGTAAAGATCTGCTTTGAGCCATGTCGTAGTCACGTAGCACCGCACGGAAGCGCAAGGCTTCATGTTGGGAGGTAGTACAGCACTACTAAGATACATATGACCTCATTCTACAGTGGATGACACCACATGAGGGAGTGAACCTCGGATTCAAGCCATGTCACAGCGACGTAGCACCGCACAGGAGCGCAAGGCTCCATGATGTATGTAGTAACAGCACTACTAAGAGACATGTGTCCTCATGCTATAGTGGTATGATACCATAAGAGGAGGATCATCGGCCTTGAGCAGCCATGTTATAGTGGCATAGCACCGCACATAAGCGCAAAGCTTCATGCCGGGTTATAAACTCTCTATAATGGAAAAACTCACCTAGGTGTATGGATAGAGATGTAGGTTGTCTCTTGAGAAAAAGCTTGTAGACGTCCAAGATACATACACTGAGACCAGGTCAGCACATTGCCTTTAACATGCGACCGGAGGCACAACTGATGTCATTGTGCGAGTGGAAAGAATAGCAGCTATGGTTCAGAATTCAAGGCGTAGTTCATTCTTGTGTCATTCTGCTGTTTGAACCATGCGGGAAGATTCAAGTCGTGGGCGACATATATCCTAATGCATTATGGACAATCACTGTGAGGAACGCTCGACCGTATATTGTGATATATGTAGGGGATTGTTGGTATTTTTTACTTAGTTTTCGGAGTTTTAGTCCCACATTGGAAAACCACCAATGTGTATATCCTAATATATATATATATATATATATATATATATATATATATATATAGTATTGGTATATGCACATGTGGTGGTGGCCCATGTGGGTTGACTTTCCTAGAGGGATTAAGAGTGAACTCCTTTATGACAATCTTTGTTTTGTCACCACCTTTGGAAAGTTTTTCTTAGGGGCTAAGTCTCGAAGGAGCTTAGCGACTTGGACTCGGGATCAAGGGCGCAAAGTGGTGCTTTGATGGCGCACTTTGCAATTAGCACGTCAGCATCGTCACATGGCGCTTATGCGCTCTTTTTTTGCGTGAGTTGCATGCACGGTTGCTTGCTCGGGCGCATGCTTCGTGGTGCTATGCGGCCGAGGCACTATGCGGCCAGGGGCTATGCGGCCGAGGCGCTATGCTGTCGTGGAGCTATGCGTCCGGGCGCTATGCGGCCAGCGAGTTTGTAAGCGTGAGTCACATATGGAGGGAACAGGGTTTGCTGTTGACGGCGCATGGTGCGCATGGTTATCCATGTCATCCTGGTTATGCGGCGCATGCGGTGCTGGGATGTCTATGCACAGTGGCTGCTGCTTTCGGCTCTTGGCGGCGTTTTGCGGCGCTGTCCTGAGCAGCGTGGCCGGTAGCGGCGGCGACGCATGCGACTCCGGCGACGCATGCGGCTTGGTGTCTGGTCGGTTGGCGCATATGCGGCCTGAGTTTTCTCAGGCCGCATAGGTGTTGTTTTTCTCTATATATAGAGGAGCTTCTCTTTCATTTGGGGGGTTGGAAAAAATCGAGAGCACCAGAGCGTATGCGGCCAATCGAGCACCCCTCTCACATATTGGATTTTCGAGTTATCCAAAGATGACCAAGAGCGTTCCAGAAGTTCATTTATGAGCTTGCTGGTTCCTGGACGAAGATCGTCTGTACGGCGAATCTTGTTTTGAGCAACGGTGGTTTTGACCACCCCAGCAAGAAGCTTTTCTTCAACTTTTTCTTTGCTTTGTTCTTTCTCATTGTAGTATCTGTGAACGTAAAGAGAAGAACGATTTTTCTTGTTGCTAGTTGTAATATTCATTTTCTTCGAAGTCTGTAACATGTATTGGTTCGTGCTTCGTTGGAATCGAGAATATCATATGAGAAACTCTTGTGTGAATCTCTGATCTCGAAGACAACTTAGATTCTAATAGAGAACGGACTTTCGGATCATGCTTGGAGCTCTGCTAATGGTCCGTGTTCTACCATCTTTCATCCGTCTTGGGACTAACAATTTGGAAAAGAAAATTTGTTGTTGTTATGTAAGTCTATCTCACTGATCATAACCCTCTGTACATTGTAGCAAAATTGATCTCTATCTAGTCTCAAACTGCATATGTACGACTCCAGATACTGCACCGGTTGATCATAATTCAACCAAAAAACTAGGCCTTCTCTATATGCATTGCCAGTCGTTGAATTAGTCTCTATATTTACTCTCTTCATTTTTATCAATATTTCAACCCATAAAGAAGCATTAGTGGTGGTGATGTCGTGCAACCGGAGTTAAGATTTATGGATAAATATGTAAATTTTCTTACATTGAATAATATCGTAAAGGGGTGAATTTTGGCACCCTACCTTCATATTGCAAACCCACACAATATTACAAATGAAATCACACATGAAATTTTACAACAAAATCTAGTAACGTAGATGACAAAAGAGAAATGTGATGAACTGCCTGATCGCGAGTGGACAGGAGCCTCCTGTTGCAAGGATTGATTCTTTTTCTTGTGCGGATTATGATCACACATGATTCAACTTGTTCGAGTCCAACTAACAGTCTGGCAGTGGATTCAGGGCCGACACAGAGATAAGTAAGACAAGTTTTTGGATTTGGACAACTCTCCAGCTCCAGGATGACAGCGGGTGAAACTATCCCTCCAAAAAATAAGACCAGATCAAAGAATAACTAAAATTAGCTCCGGTTAAGACAATACAATCGTCCTGGCCGGCCTTGAGTGGATTAGAGAAGCCCCGGTCGTGAGTGGAATGGGAAGTGATGCACCACCAGCGCTGTATCATCCTCTACCCTCTGCTTTTGCTTACGATGCTTCGAGTTGTAAATTGCTCCTCCTCCTTCAACTGCTGCTGGTGCTGGTGCTGCTGCTGCTGCTGGCTCAACCTTACCATGTGGCTTGAAGCATGAATACTTCATGCCCATTTTTCTTCTCAGTTAGCTTCTAGTACTTCTATCAGGTTTCTATTGTTGATGACAAGGGGTTTAAGTCTTTATATATATATATATATATATATATATATATATATATACTGAAGTAGTTCTATTGTGGTTGATCACTGTGAGGAGGAAGGTTCGTGTGCATGCTCCAATTTGTATTAAAAACATGATTAATTTGTGGTGATTCACTTGGTCAGAGAGGATTGCTTGGCGGCCAAGAAGTGGAAGGCCTAGTAGAAGTCAAATGTTAGAGCAACACATCCGCCATCATTGAGTGGGACCTCTTTCAGAAACAATGAACTGATCAGTGATGAAAATTTGCCAATTTGAAGGTCAAACTTTTTTCACCTGATGTCAAGTGAAACTTCCAGAGTGATGCCAAATCACAAGATTCTGTCCTATTAAATATCCTGATCAGTTCATGTGCCAATTGGCTTATTGATTTGTAAAACTCAGTACAGTTCCTCCATTTTTGAGACCCTTAGAGATGGATTCACGTTGGATGTTTTATCTCTATTTTTATAATAAAATTTACAAACGGCTAAAACGGTTCAAAATTGAACCATCTAAACCATTTATAAATACTTACGTAATTAATAATTATTTTTTTTTTAATTCTAACCGCATATGTATTATCATTACCTAGAAACATCTTTAAATTATTATAATTATCTGAATATATATTTAAATTCTTATAAAGATATATATAAAAAAATCAAATAAAAATATATTCAATATTCAAATTATATTTAAACTATTTTACTATATTTTAAATTTTTATTTAATTTTTCAATAATAACAGCAATTTATATATATATATATATATATATATATATATATATATATATATATATATATATAACAAATCTTAATTTACAAATATTTAAACTATTTTTTAATAATATTAGGAAAAAAATATTACGTGCAACGCACGTGTATTTACTAGTATTTATTAATTACTTTTTGTTAAGTTAACTCACTCGAATACACAATCCTTCAACACTGACGAAAGTCAATAAAATAATGTTTGTATTAATTTGTTTTAACTTGCTCATCATCGTACCTATATCCCACTAAAGTTAAAGATTTTGAACATCGACCATCATAATCTACAAAGACACGAACACAATCCCGCTTAAGAGAACCAAGACAGATCACATAAGCATATATGTGTGACTTCGTCACCCGAAAAATTTCAAATATTGATATATACCAATAACAAGATTGAATAAAATTACAATTAGATCACACAAGTCTATAGATTTCTGTCCCTACAAATTTTCAAGAAGGATAAATAAAATTACAATTAGAGTAAGAAAAATTCAACACTAATTAGAATTTCGTACCTAGTAGCAGTTGCCAGCCGTCCGATGGTAAGATATTGTAGAATATTTTGGAGTAATTGTTATATTTTTATTGATAATCTATTGACTATTTATAGCCTTACAATCCTTCATCCTACATTATTACCCCATTCAAACCCCATGTAGAATATTCTAATATACAACACTCCTCCTCAAGATGGGCGAAAGATATTCACTAAGTTCTTCTTGTCACATCCTTTAATCATATCTGCAGAGCTAAGTCCCTTGGTCATACTTTCTGCTACCTGCTCCTTGGTTGGAACATGACGTAGCTCTAGTAGTCCACGGTCCAATTTCTCCTTGATGAAGAACCTATCGATCTCGATGTGTTTGGTCCTGTCATGTTGTACTGGATTGTTGGCGATATTGATGCCTGACTGATTGTCACACCACAGCTTCATCTTGTCTCCTTGATCCAGCTTCAGCTCCACCAGCATACTCTTCAGCCATAGCATCTCTGCAACTCCCAAGGCCATAACTTTGTACTATGCTTCAGCTGTCGATCTGGCCACCACTGACTGCTTCTTACTCCTCCAAGAGACCAAGTTGTCTCCCAAAAATATGCAATAGCCCGAGGTAGACCTCTTGTCATCAGTACAGCTAGCCTAGTCAGAGCCATAGTAGTCATCGATGCTCAAGTGATCATTCTTCCTGAATATCAACCCATTTCTGGGGACACCCTGCAAGTATCTCAGAATCTGGTACACTGCGTCCATATGACCCTTCCTTGGGTCATGCATGTAGCGTCTCACCACACTCACTGCAAAGCATATATTAGGACGTATGTGGCTCAAATAGATTAACTTGTCCACCAGTCTCTGGTATCTGTCTTGGTCAACTGGTTCTCCTGTCTCGGCACACAGCTTTAACCCATGTTTGATCGACGTCGATGCAGGTCTGTATCCCAACATCCATGTCTCTGTGAGAAGGTCCAGCGCATACTTTCTCTGAGAAAGAATAATCTCCTATGCTTCTCGAGCAATCTCAATCCCAAGAAAGTACCTAAGAAGGCCAAGGTCCTTCACCTCGAACTCCTTGCTAAGCTTCCCCTTGAGTCGGGCAATCTCCTGCTCATCATCTCTTGTAATAATCATATCGTCCACAAACACCGTAAACATGGTGATGTGGCCTCCATTCCGACGGAAGAACACAGTATGATCAGCATTGATCTGATGATATCACATCCCAATCATCGCCCTCCTGAATCTGTCAAACCACACTCGAGGAGACTGCTTCAGTCCATAGAGGAACTTCTTCAACCTGCAGACCTTGTCTACTGTCTTATCGGTGCAGAATTCTAGTGGTATCTCCATGTACACTTGCTCCACTAGATTCCTATGAAGAAATATATTCTTCACATCCAGTTGGTGTAGCTTCCATCCACCATTCGCTGCCAAAGAAATCGGGGTCCTGACGGTGCTCATCTTCGCCACTGGTATAAATGTCTCATCATAGTCAATGTCGTACGTCTGACTGTATTCTTTTGCCACCAGTAGAGTCTTGTAGCGCTCTACTTTTCCATCTGGGTTCTGCTTCACAGTAAAGACCAACTTGTATCCGACTGTCCTCTTTTCCTCTGGCAGTTTTACCAGTTTTCAAGTGTGATTCTTCTCAAGAGCGCCTAACTCCTCGTGCATCGCCGCTTTCCACTTTGGATCATTTTTGAAAATCTGTCAATTGTTAGGTATAGTAATACTATCCAAAGATGCAATGAATGCTCCATGACAAGAAGAGATGTTATTATATGAAATAAACTGAGCAAGATCCCAACCATATCTATCAGGAGGATTTCTCGCATTGCTGTCAGTGGTCCTCCGTACTGATAATGGTGAGGGAAGAGTAGGAAGAATGATATCAACTAAAGGAGAATCTGGTGGTGGTGGTGTAGGTGTCTCAGGAGTTGAGATGAACGCGGGCAAGGGACTTGGCACTGGTACTATAGGTATTGGTCCTACAGTTTGCTTTTCTTTTCTGTTGTAGGTAAGTAACTCTCCCTGGGCCGTGGGTCTAACACCTCTCATCGTCTCCCCCTGTTCTTCTTTACTCTCATGCTCCTCCTCAAACGTTCCTCCATGCCATACTCCTAAATCAGTCACCACACTCTCACAAATCTCCTTATCTCGCCTTATACTCTCAGTATTAGGTGAGTTGCTCATGGATGAGGTTCCCTCCTGACGGTAGTATGGCTCAAACTTCCTGAAGTGAACATACATGCTCACAAACTTCTTCTTCTCTAATGGGCTCCAGCACGCGTACCCCTTCTGAGTCATCGAATAGCCCACGAATACACACTTGGCTACTCTGTGGTCATATTTTTCAACAGGCGGTCTGTTGTCCTTCATAAAACATACACATCCAAATACCTTTAGTGGTAGTATCCCACTATTATTTTCTTGTAATATCTTACATGGAGACTTCCATCCCAGTACCTTCGAGTGTATCCTGTTGATCAATCGAGCTGCTGTCAACAGTCTTTTCTCGAACTGCTTTGCTTTGTCGCATCTTTTTGATACGGATACAGTAACGATCATAGAGATCTTCTCTGGTACCTACTGGTATGTCAGGATCCGATCTGCATGCCCCCACAGACTCTGTGGGATATTCATGACGATCATCATGCTCCTTGCCACCTCTAGAAGGTGTCTGTTCTTCCTTTCTGCCACTCTATTTTGTGCTGGTGTGTATGCACAGGTGGTCTGATGATGTATCCCTTGGGCTGACAGGTATTCCTCAAGTACTTTTTTGGTATACTATATTCCATTGTCAGACCTTAGTACCTTCACCACTACTCTGTACTGAGTCTGGACATGTTTATGAAAGTCCCAAAAATAGGCAAAGACCTCACTCTTATTCTTCATCAAATACAGCCAGGTGACATGAGAGAAACAATCAATAAAAGAGACGAAATAATTATAACCATTCATAGTAGTTGTGGCGCACGACCCCCAGACATCAAAAGATATAATATCAAAAAAAGAAGAGTTCATATTGTCCGCACCAACATATGAGCTCCTAGTAAGTTTGCCTAAATCACATGCATCACATACTAGTTTTTTCTTATTTGCCTTCTTATAAATAGATGGATACAACATACTCAAAATACCAAAATAAAAGTGCCCCAACCGCCTGTGATGGAGTATTAGTATTTCATCGGCACTCATCTTTAGTCCTCTCATTCCTGCCCTTTCTGCATAGACACCAATGCCGAATCCAGTCCTTCACAATCCAGGTACCACAGTCCATCTTGCCAACTTTCAGTCCCAAGTCTTCGTCCCGTCTCCTTCTTCTGGAAGATCACCTTAGGAATATCAAAAGAGACAATGCATTTTAGTTTCAGGATTATAGAACTAATGGCCAAAAGACTAACTGGAAAAGAAGGATCATGTAAAACATTGGATAATCTTAAGTGAACATGTACAATCGAGTGTACCCTTACCGACCACTGGATGGAAAGTACCATCAGCTGTTTGAATGATGTCTACAGATGCTATGTAAGTGTAGGAAAAAAACTCACTAGCATTCCCTGTCACATGTCGAGACACACCCGAATCGACAATCTAGTCCGACGATCTAAGGGAAAACATAGATGCAAGGGCGAGTGAGTCATCAGTACCTTCCGATGGATGGGCATATATGGCATTGTTGTCTCTGGCGAAGACTGAGGTGGACGTCTCTTCAGTCCCACTCCTCCTATCTCCATCGCTTGATGCTCTCTGCTTTATCCTGAGTACTTCCAGCATGCCCAGTAGTGTCTGATCCTCTTCAGTATATGCACCATTAACTCCCTCATCGCCTTCTACTACCAGCAGGTTCGTCCGATAACCTCCTCGACCATCCCGTCGACCCCCACGACCACAACCGCATCCTCCAAACTATCCAAGTCCATCACCTGAATCTCCCTCCTTTGGTGGTTTGGTGCAAGCATACCTTAGATGGCCCACATTTCTGCAGTTATAACACTGCCAGAGGTCTCCCTTAGGTCCTGTGCCGCCTGAATTGGCAACCGTCAATGTTGTCTTTACTTCAGGAGGACCACATGTCTCTGCCTGTAGCTTGATACGAGTCTCCTCCTGGATCATGGCCGAGATAGCCTCCTCAAGTGTAGGAATCTTCGGTTGGGCTAAAAGTACTGCTATCCTCTGAGCAAACACTGTGGCCAGCCCCTTAAGAAACTTCATCGTCCTCTCCTGCAGACATACATGTCTCTCCTTACACTTTGAGTCCTCGCAGCTCGCCCGATCTGATAAGTGATCATAATTCAACCATAGACGCTCCAACTCTGTGACCTATTCTTATACCGTCTTCTCTCTCTGTACTGTGTCGTCGATCTCCCCATTGATCTGGAAAACCCTCAAGTTATTCTCCACACCATCGTAGGTTCTCCTCAAGTTCTTCCACACGTCTTTTACCATCTCAAGGCCATCCACTGTGACGGCGATCGACTGGACTAAAGAATTGAGGAGCCAAATGTATACCACCATATGAGTGAACTTTCACTCGTCGCGTCCTACCGAGTTCTCATCCGGCTCTGTCTTCTCTCCTGATAAAAAATTCTCTAGGTTCTTCCCTACGAGGGTTCTCCTCACCCTTCGTGACCAACTCAGGTAGGTGGCCGGTCCATCAAGCCATCAAGCTTCAGATCGATGGATGGAAGTTTCAACTTCGCCAATGTTCGTGTCACGCTCTCACCAGCCGACAGTTTTATCAGCTTCATCAACGTTGCGACCTCCATAGAGTCCAACTTCTTGATTATCTCCTCCATTGATCCTCCTCTTCTCTGATCACCTCACATCCGTAGTTTCTCTTGTACCATTATAAGAAAACTACATGTATCGTTGACGAAAATAATATTTAAAGTTTATTCGATACACAACAATAGGTCATCCGAAACGAACTCTTTTATGTATCTATCATGCATCTAATACATAGAACTGTCATGTGCGAACATTTCACACACGTGGCTGGATGTTGTTTGTTTAAAATGATCTAAGGAACGATCTAGATTTTATAATAAATATAATCTATCTAACGAATCTTCATTACACTAATCTCATGAGTCATGATCTTCGATTCAACACTTATCATTATCATAGCGATCTATTGCATATAACGATAAACTAAGAGTGTGTTAATGAAGATATACTTCTTTGTCTTAAGGACTGCCAAAATTCTCCAGTCACTGGCTCAACCTTAGCAATTGACTTGAAGCATGAATACTTCATACCCATTTTGTTTTCTTGCTCAGTTGTTTCTATTACTTCTACTCTAGTTTCAGTTTGGTTGCTGATGACAAAGAGCTTTAAAGCCTTTATATACAACTTCTATTGTTGCTGGTCTTTACGAGGAGGAGGAAGGTACCGATCGATGCAGGCGCAATTTTGGATTTGAGACATGGTCGATTTGATGATCATTTACTTGGTCAGAGAGTAGACCCTCTGAGGATTGCTTCAGAGCCAAGAATCAGATGAAGTCACATGTTAAGTGCCACATCTGGCTTCATTGACCGGGACCTCTTTCAGGAACAATATGCTAACGAATTAATAGTGGTCAAACCTAGTTGCTGGGGATCGTCCAAAGTGATATCAACATTGTTGATATTTTTCACTTTGTTTTGGAAGTTTTAGTCTCACATTGAAAAACTACCGATATGTATATTTCAATATATAGTTTTGCTTAGTATGGATAAATACACATGGGATGGTGGTCCATGTGGGTTGACTTTTCTAGAGGGATTAAGTGTGAACTCCATTATAACAATTTTTATTTTGTCACCACATTTGGAAAGTTTCTCTTAGGAGCTACTCGGACTCCGACTCCGACTCGGACGCAAAATGGCGCTTTGTTAGCACACTTAGCACGTCAGCATCGTCGCATTGTGCTCATGCGCTCCTTTTATGTGCGAGTTACATGCACGGTTGCTTGCTCGGACGCATGCTTCGTGGAACCATGCAGCCAGGGGCCATGCGGTCAGGTGTCCGGTGCACATGCGGCCAAGTAGCTTGAGCGAGTCAAGTGTTGAGGGGCCAGGGACTGTTGTTGGCGGCTCGTTGCGGCACAGGCGGCACGTGGTTCTTTGTGCCACACGGCTGCAAGCTTTCAGCGCCTGGCGGCGTTGTTTGCTCTGTGCAGTACAGTGCACAGGCGGCTCGTGGCTCTCTATGCCACGCGGTTGCAGTTTTTGGCACCTGACGACGCTGTCTGCTCTGTGCAGTACAGTGGCGCATGCAGCCTGATTTTTTTTCTCAGGCCGCATGGAAGCTGAAATCCTCTTTAAATAGAGGCTCTCCTCTTTCATTTTGGATTGATGGAAAAATTGAGAGAGAGAGAGAGAGAAAATGAGAGCACCAGCAGGACCTGCGGCAGCAGTTAGCATACTTCTAAAGGAATCTTCTGAGTGATCCGAAGGTGACCAAGAGCATTCCAGAAGTTCTCGTGTGAACTTGCTGGATCATGGGGGCAGATCGTTGTATAGCGCAAATCTTGCCTTGAGCTCTGGTAGTTTTGATCACCCCAGCAGGAGTTTCCTTCTTTGTATTTCTGTTCTTGTTCCCGTTCTTCTCGGTATAACGTCTGCGAACGTAAAGAGAAGAACGATTTTCTGATTCATGTTGTATTTGCATTTTCTTTGGGTTGTCAGTTTGTAACATGTTCCTAGTTTAGTGCTTCTGTGGGGTTGTGTGTCACTTAGAGGAACTCTTATGTGAATCTCAGTGCACCAACTTCTCTTCTGGAGTTTGTAGAGATGAACTCTTGTGTGAGTCTCTACTTTGTGGCTCCATCTTCTTCTTTGATCTGACTTCGGGACTAACAATCTCAAGGCAAGATCCAAATTAGAATGAAAATCGCTCAAACCTTCTCGATACTAGCTTTCACAAGCTTGAGAAGTTTGATGGCGAACACTACATTTAGAAAAGGAAGATCTCCTTGAATCTTCGTCTTGTCAAAGTTGCTTATGTGTTGGTTGATCCTGAAACTACCATTTTCGAAGATGGAGAAGAGCTTGCAATTGGTGTGCGCAGGACACGCACTCCAAGTGGAAGGAAGACAACGACCTCTGCAGGTTGTTGATTCCCAATGCTATGGACGACTCAATGGAAGAGTCCTACAACAAGAAAGAGAAGCAAGAGATGTTTGGGAATCTCTTGAGAAGCACTATAAAACTGATGAGAAAATGTCTAAAATCTATCTCGTCAAGACGTTCTTCACTTTGTAATTTAAGGACGAGAAGGTGATGTTACCACAAGTTAAGGAACTTCTGAAGATGCAGCAGAAACTGGAGGAAGAAGACATGAAGCAGGAAGACAAATTTATGGTGGGTGTCATGACCCGCACCTGAAAAATCGGACATGAGTCGTGGGTACGTCCAGCCTACGTCGCAGAATCGACGGTAGAACGCTGTAAAGGTTCGTTCTAGGTCACAATCTATATATCTCACAAAACCTGTCAATAACCTCTCTAAAAGGAGGGCAACCACGCAGTATAAATATGACTCAATCACAATAACTAGGGGAAGAGTAAAAGCACGATAAGATATAACAACGAAACAAGAACCAAAGAGAGCAATACAATATCCAAAATATACAGTCCAAGTCTACAATATCTCACAGCAGCAAAATAATAAGTACAATCATCCAAAATAGCAACTGGGAACAACCCAGAAAACCCACCTAGCTAACTAGGGCGCTAACGGCGTCTCCTCGATGGGCTCCTCCTCAGTCTCGGGGTCACAGCACTCCTCGATGCCCTGCCCGTAGAATGTCGGGCAAAAATCCTCAGGATCCTCTGGAAAAAATATGCCCAGTCAGGACTGGAGCGAAGTACATAACTCTGAAAGCAACTCCAAATACATGGTAAGGTGTATATGACTAGCAATAGAAAAGTATACAAGATGCACAGGAAATAAATACATGATGTAGCAGATAAAGTAGCTGCAATGTAAACTAGAGAACAATACAAGTAGTAGAGAAGTAACTGCATGTGAGAAAATAAGAATACTAGCTAAGTGCCTTGAGCACAAGTTCGTTATGTGATAGGCTTAGGTTGCACATGAATAATCTATGATAACTCCGTTATACGTGAGTTGCATAACCGACATACACATGAATATTGTTTGGCTTTGATCACATAACCAACTCCTACTCCCCTCCCCCACTAGTACTCTTGGATTCAACCACGACACGCTACGTACATGATAAATAGCTCACGAACATGAAGGCGAGAGCACAAGAACCACATGATAGCACATGAGAATCAATACCCGAAGCACATGATGAAATACACGTGATAGAGTACCCGCTGAACATGGTAAGGGGGATAGCATCTCATGACGGGATCCACTAGTACCAGCTCGTGTAACAATGTGTCAGAATCAAGTATTACAGTTCTAGAACAGGTGATATAAACGCTATCATAAAATAGAAACTATCAGAGGTAGGTACTCGCCTGACATCCTGAGCAACTGATGAGGATCGAGATCCGGACTGGCGTCGCAAGAACCTATTACGAAAAGTAAGATTAAACAAGGTTCTAAAGAGTCAAACTGATATAAAATAACTAGAAATAAGGTTCTAGGGGTATTCTAAGTCGAACGGG